>CM077161.1:36734494-37109347 GCA_039583875.1 Platanthera guangdongensis
ACATTTACAATTGGTATCAGAGGGAGATTCACTGACAAAGGCATAACAGCCTAATGAGAATCCAAAAGGATTGCAAAGAAAGAAATATCATGGCCCAGAGGGAAAATAATTCCATTAAGCTCCTTGTCTGCTCCAAAGAAAACTTTGGAATTTGGAAAGAAAGAGTCAAATTATTCATGGAGGCAGCAGATCCAAGAATATACATTACTGTGGTTGAAGGAGCATTCATACCCATGAAGTGTCAGTTCTTGATGCAAACATCAAGACACCCAAGACTTACATGGAAATGGATAATGATGAAATCATACTGGCCTCTATGGACAAAAGAGCTCAGAATATTATAGTTAGTGCAATTGATGATTCCACTTTTCAGAATCTGATTCATTGCAGAACAGCTAGAGAAATGTGGAAGTCTTTGATAGTTTACATGGAAGGTACTGAAGAAGTCAGAGATGATAAGAAATGTCTGCTAAATCAACAGTATGAAGCCTTCAGACAAGATAAAAAGAATTCAGTGTCTAAGTATTTTGAAAAATTCTTCGGAATTTTTAACAACCTGGGGACTTATAGCAGGAGTTTTACTAATTATGAACTTACTGATAAATTCTTGAGGTCCCTGAACAAGGAATGGAACATCAAGATCTGTGCTATAAGAGAAATGGAAAACTTAGCCAACATAGACCCCAAGCCCTATTTGGAAAGCTGTTGTCTCATGAGTTACAGCTTAATCTCAGAAAGTCTGAAGAAGAATCAGCTAGAGCACTCAATAGAGAAAAGATCTTGCCTCTAAAGGCTGAGTCATCCAGAAAAGTCAGAGAGAAGTCAATACTCACAGATAAACTAGAAACTGTCTCTGAGTGCTCAGAATCATCCTCAATAGAAGGAGAAATAACTGAGGAGGAACTGTCACTCTTCTCTAGACAGTTCAAGAGAGGAGGAGGTGAGCCTGCAAGAGGCAGGGGAGGAGATTGAGGAGGAACGAAGAGGAGGAGGTGGGCATGAGGTCCAGAGGGACGGAGAGTTGGAGCCCCAAGAGGGTCGGTAAGTGGAAGAAGAAGGAGAAGGAGTTTAGAGTGAGGCCCAGATAGGCGTGGAGGTTGAGCAGCAGCAGATTGAGAGCCTAGGGGAGGCGATGTAGGTCGAGGAAGCAGGAGGAGAGGAAGAGTATGGGCAGGAAGAGGGGGAAAGAGCTGGCTGGGAGCAGTTACGGCAAGAGCCAACTGGAGAAGTGGTGGAGATGGAAGTCTTCACCAGTACCGGGCAGGTGCAGAGGGTCCGGATCAGCGGGGACCTGAGTCCCGAGGACCAAGAGCGGGTTCGGGCTTGCTTCCAGAGCAACGTCGACATCTTTTCTTGGAGTTCGGCTGACATGTAGGGCATCGATGCAGACGTGGCCTGCCATCGCCTGAACCTGGATCCCCGGACGCGCCCCATTAGCCAAAAGATGAGGACCATCGCTACCAAGCTAGAGGAGCCCATCCGCGAGGAGGTCAAGAAACTTCTGGAGGCTGGCTTCATCTCGGAGATCCAGTATCTGGGCTGGATCTCCAACTTGGTAATGGTGAAGAAAGGGGGAGGGAAGTGGCGCATGTGTATTGACTTTTCTTTATTAAATAAATCATGCCCCAAGGATTGCTACCCCCTGCCTCGAATCAACGCACTGGTTGATTCAGCCGTTGGTTTTTCCATTATGAGTTTTTTGGATGCTTTTTTAGGTTACCACCAGATTCGAATGCACCCTCCTGATGTCAAGGATGTCTCCTTCATCACAAGGGAGGGATGTTTCAGCTATAAGATGATGCCCTTTGGGTTGAAAAACGCAGGGGCTACATACCAGCACATGATGGATCGAGTCTTCCAGGGTCAAAGGCGGAGGAACCTGGAGGTCTATGTTGATGATATGATGGTCAAGAGTAAGTGTGTGGACTCGCATCTTCGGGACCTGGAAGAGACATTCTCCACCCTGCGAAAGTTCAAGATGAGGCTGAACCCCTTGAAGTGCATCTTCGGGATGGATCGTGGGAAATTCCTTGGACATCTTCTGACCCCGGCAGGGGTGGAGCCTAACCCGGATAAGGTGAAGGCCATCCTGGAGCTGGAGTCACCACGTAACATTAAGGAGGTCCAGTGCTTGACCCGCAAGCTGGCCGGGCTAAGCAGATTCCTCTCCAGGTCGGGAGAGTAATGCTCATCTTTCTTCAAAGTGTTGAGAGGTACTCAAAGGTTCGAGTGGACTGCCGAATGCAAAGAGGCTTTCCAAATGCTGAAGAGGCAACTCTCCCAGGCTCCTCTACTTCAAAGCCCAAAGGAGGGGGAGGACTTAGCCTTGTACCTCGGAGTAGGAGCGGAGGCCGTGAGCTCGGTCATAGTCAGGGAAGAGGGGAAGAAACAATTGCCAATTTACTATGTTAGCAGGATGTTGAAGAAGGCGGAGCTCCGCTACCCCCATCTTGGAAAAGCTGGCGTATGCTTTGATCGTTTCGGCCAGGAAGCTCCGGCCGTAGTTCCAAGCGCATTCGATCAGGATGGTGACGGACCATCCCCTTCGAAAGATTTTTGAGGGAGTGGAGCACTCAGGCAGGCTGGCCAAGTTGTCCATTGAATTAAGAGAGTTTGATATCTCCTTCATGCTAAGGCTCTCCATTAAGGCTCCGGCGGTGGCTGACTTCTTGGTGGACTACATTGTTGAGGTCAGAATCGAGGAGCCGCGACCGCAAGAGGCGTGAAAGATGATGGTTAATGGGGCCTCTGGAAAACACTCCCTTGGAGCAGGGGTGGTATTGATAAGCCCTTATGGGGTCACCACAGAACAAGCAGTGGTCTTACACTTTTCAGCAACTAACAATCAAGCGGAGTACAAGGCTGTGATAGCCGGCCTTGATTTGGCAAAGGAGCTTGAAATCCAGGATGTGGAGGCTTTTACGGACTCGTTGGTGGTGGCATCACAGATCCGAGGAGAGTTCGAAGCTCGGGAGCCCACCCTTATGAAGTACTTGTCCAAGATGAGGGCAATCATCGGAGGGTTCCGGACATTCTCAATCCAACATGTTCCAATGGAAGAGAGTATAGCGATCTATCGGTTGGCTAAGTTTGGACCTCGGGGAGGAGGGACCTTGACTGAGCTATTTCGACCGGCTATCGAGGAAAGAGAGTTGATGGAGGTGGATCGACGACCCTCATGGGTGGATCCGTTGGTGACTTTCCTAACCACTAGCGAGCTTCCGGAGGGGACCAAGGACGGGAAAAGCTTCAGGCACAAGACAGCTCACTACCTCATGCTGAAAGGGGGGTTGCATCGAAAGATGTTGTCAGGTCTCCTGGCAAGGTGTGTGATCGAGGAGGAGGTCCCGAGGATCCTGGAGGAGGTGCATTCAAGAGAGTGCGGCAGTCACTCAGGGGGAAGGACATTGGAAGCAAGGGTGGTAAGGCAAGGCTATTTCTGGTAGACCCTGAGGAAGGATGCGGCTAAGTTTGCGAGGAGGTGTCGGAAGTGTCAGCTATACTCCCCCCTCCAGCTCTTGCCCGCTCAAAGGCTCTAAAGAATCATGGCACCATGGCCTTTCGCCATCTGGAGGATGGACTTGGTCGGACCTTTCCCTCCGGTTAGTGGGCAGAGGAGGTTCCTCTTGGTCATGATTGATTATTTTTCAAAGTGGCTAGAGGTCAAGACATTGGCCAAGGTCACCTCACGGGTCATCCAGAATTTTGTCTGGGGGATATCATATGCAGGCTTGGGCATCCCCATGCGATAGTGATAGACAATGGTCCCCAGTTTGCCAGTGAAGAGTTCATCAGCATCTGCGCTCAGTTGGGGATAGACCTCAGGTTAGCCTCCATGCACCACCCCAGGAGCAACGGCCAGGTGGAGGCGGCCAACAAGATCATCATGAACCTACTCAAGAAAAAGGTGGAGAACTTGAGGGGAAGCTGGGTAGATTAGCAACCCTCAGTATTGTGGGCCTTGCGGACAACCCCAAACATGGCCACCGGCGAGACCCCCTTCAAACTTTCCCATGGGTGTGAGGGAGTCCTACCCGTGGAGTTCAAGTTTCGATCCCCACGAGTCGCGGTCCGCAGGTGATGGGGATGAGGCTTGGAGGTTGGAAAATGAAGAGGGGCTACGCTTCTCATTGGATATGGTGGAAACGATACGTGATGTCGCAGCTATCAGGCAGGAAGAGATCAAACGGCGGATGACAAAATACTTTCACAAGCATATCAGGATCAAGCAGTTCACGGAGGGAGATCAAGTTCTGAAGAAAGTTGATGCTGCGGGAAGATCTGCCCCCGTGGGGAAGCTCAACTCAAATTGGAAAGGGCCCTATATTGTAGAGACGGTCCTGAGAATGGGAGGTTACCACCTCCAGGATGTGGAGGGTAGGTCCATGAGCCACACCTGGAGTGGTGATGACTTGAAATGCTTCTACCCATGAGGAGGGAGAGTAAAAATTGTAATACTCAAGTCAAATTTATTGAAATATGATTCTCAAATTACTTTTGCCTTTACCTACTGTGAAATTTTAACGGCAGGAAGATGAGACTCTTGCACAACCCCGAGCGCAGCTCGGCCCCAGGTAAACCCGCTACGCAGGCTCTTATTAGCTGGCAGGTCTAAAGGCTTGCCAATTGGGGAGAGGTTTGGTTCTTGGTCCATGGTTACTTTTGCACTACCCCGAGGGCGGCTCAGCCCCAGGTAGACCCGCTGCGCAGGTTCTTATTAGCTGACAGGTCTGATGGCTCGCCTGTGGGGGAGAGGTTTGGTTCTTGGTCCTTGGTTACTTTTGCACTACCACAAGCGTGGCTCAGCCCTAGGTAGACCCGCTGTGCAGGCTCTCATTAGCTGGCAGGTCTGAAGGCTCGCCTGTGGGGGAGAGGTTTGGTTCTTGGTCCTTGGTTACTTTTGCACTACCCCGAGCGCAGCTCGGCCATAGGTAGACCCGCTACGCAGGCTCTCATTAGCTGGCAGGTCCAAAGGCTCGCCTGTGGGGGAGAGGTTTCGTTCTTGGTCCTTGGTTACTTTTGCACTACCACGAGCGCGGCTCGGCCCCAGGTAGACCCTCTACGCAGGCTCTCATTAGCTGGCAGGTCTGAAGGCTCGCCTGTGGGTGAGAGGTTTGGTTCTTGGTCCTTGGTTACTTTTGAACTACCCCGAGTGCAGCTTGGCCCCAGATAGACCCACTGCGCAGGCTCTCATTAGCTGGCAGGTCCGAAGGCATGCTTGTGGGGGAGAGGTTTGGTTCTTGGTCCTTGGTTACTTTTGTGAAAGAAATAGTACCAAATAACCTAGAGGGGGGTGAATAGGTGAACTTAATCTTTTTAAAGTTACAGGCAGAAACACTGAATAATAAGACCTGTATTTGCAATTCTCTACAGCAATTCAGCACAGATAATACATCAATCACAGAATTAATCACACACAGAGTACACACAGATTTTTATAGTGGTTCCCCAAGGTCTGGGTACATCCACTTTCCCCCTTCGCCTATCTAGTAGTGTACTAGATTCAGCCTAACTTCTCCACTTCTTCTCAGATCCTCAGATCTTACATCTCAGAACCACAAACAGGTTCCTACAACTCAGAGTGACCCCACTCCTACAACTCAGGCACAAAGCCTTACCACTCAGTCTCCACCAAGACCTACACTCAGGCTAAACAACCCTACCTCAGCCTTCAATCAAGGCCTACACTCAGAGAATAGAATCTCTTACACTCAGGCACTAAAACCCTACCTCAGCCTTTATAGTTTAGGCTTACAACTCAGATCTATACAAGATCCTACAGAATATAAAGTTTACAAAGTAGATAACCACAATTCAGAAAGATAGAGATGAATTGACTGGCTTCTTGATGAGTTCTTGGAAGAACTGGGCAGAGATCAACCACCATTGGCTTTCTTCAAAGCTTCTTGAATTAGAACACATTAGGGTTGAATCTCCTATGCAGATGATCTTCAATCAACTGTTGTCTTGTGAATCAGATCTCGATCTGCATCTTACTTATCGGCCTGGTTCAACAGCTGTTCTTCTTAGAAGGAGCTCTCTCTCTCCAACTTCTTAGATCTTCACTTGAAGATCTTCTTCCTTTTTTGTTGTGATTCAATTGATTGATTACTTCCCTTGATCCTTTCTGTCGAAGGAGAAAGGTCTATAAATAGTCTTCCTCCAAGGTAACTGGCTGATCCAATTTCTAACAACCTTCTGACAGCTCTGACAGTTGCAGTTGACCGGTTGAAAATGGCAGCTGTCAAGTCATCCAGTCACTTCTTGAAATCTCTGTCACTATCTGAATGTGTCGAGACAGATAGTCTTTATGTATCAACACAAATAGACTAAGTGTCGACACAAGTAGATTAAGGCTCCGTTTGGGGGGACTTATTTTCACCGGTCAAGCGGTTACGACCGCATGAACCGGGACTTAATTAAGTCCCGGTTCATGCGGTCGTGACCGCTTGACCGGTGAAAATAAGTACCCCCAAACGGAGCCTAAGTGTCGACACTAGCCTTGATGGTGTCGACACAACTCCTTGTGTTGTTGTAACAGCCTCTCGACACTACTTCTTCAGAATGTGTCGACATTGATCCTGTGTGTCGACACAAGCCTTCTGTTGAATATATCGACACTGATTGAGTGTGTCGACACAAGTACTTCTTCTTCAATACTTAGTTGATTTCTGCTGTGTGTCGACACAACTCCTTTGTGTCGACACTTGCTAAGTGTCGACACATCTTCCTTGTGTCGACATATGCCTTCATGTGTTGAAACTTTGCTGAGTGTCGACACATCTCCTTTGTGTCGACACTTGTACTTAAACTTTGTTGAAGTTCGCTGAGTGTCGACATAGCTTCCTAGTGTCGACACTTTTGATGTCGACAAAGTTTCTCTGGGTGTCGACACTGCTTCTAAGTGTCGACACAGATTATGTAGACAATTCTTCACTATGTGTCGACACTGCCTGTATGTGTCAGCACATTTCTTCTGGTGTCGACACATTTCTTCTGGTGTCGACTCTGCCTTCCTGGTGTCGTCTCTGCCTTCCTGGTGTCGACACAATTACTCCAAGTGTCAACACAGCTTCTCTAAGTGTTGACACACGCCTTCTTAAGTGTCGACACTTTTCTTCTAGGTGTCGACACATGGACTTAGAAACTTTTATGCTTTCCCTGCAATTACTTAACCTGCACACATAAACTCAAAGCACATCAAATATACCTTGATGTATATCATTGAGTAGGGTGAGGCTTCTTCAAATCAGGTACATTTATTCCAATATACCCAACAATCTCCCCCTATTTGGAGAAGTCATAACCATTAGTCAATGATATACACTATTCATAACAAATACTCAATATGATGTATAACAATATTAAATGACAGGGTAAGAACTAAACATGTATAAACAGAACATGTATAAGCAATTATCTCAGAACAATAGTGTAATAGATTGAACATATAACATTGTTCTTACAACTTCAAACATTTTCATTAATCAAAAGTTTACATAGAGTTAAATGCAAATGATTACAAATTGTAAACTTAAGAAAAAATTTTACCTTATGTCTGTTCTGGTTCCTTGATAACAATGCCCTTTCCAGATTGAATCTTTGCTTGAACAGGAGCTTCATTGTCATCAGCAGGCTTCTTCCCTTAAAGATCTTTCTTTTTCTATTCTTCAGCCCTTATCTTCTGTCTTTCAAATAGTGATAAGGCTTAGGGAAATACTTGTTAGGCTCCTGTGCATTAGGAGGTAGCTTCCCTAATTTTGCCTTCCTTCTGTATTGTACTATGGCCTATTGCCTAGCCTCATGTTTCTTCCATTCCTGGTCAGAATACCATTTGCCTCTTTCTAGGAAATTATCCTTAATGGCCTTCCAAGTAGTTAATATGATATTCCTAGAGGTTGGTCTCCATTGCTCAAAGTCTGGCCTTAATTCAGCTTGCTCTCTGAACCTTTTCTTAGATAATTGGGCCTCTTGTTCTTTTAGAACTGCCTCTGGCACAGGCTGAACAAATTTTTCAAGAATAACATTCTGATTACCCTCAGGAGGACTATACATAGACTGTACCTCCTGATGTATCATTTCAAAATCTGTAGGAGGGTATATCACTTGAGCCACTTCAGCTTTCTCTCCTCCAAAGTATGCAGGATTGATGCCAGACTCTGCAACATTATCATCATCACATAAAGGTGGATATCCAAGGGTGGCTCTGATGGAGTTTGAAATCCATTTTACATGATCAGAGCCGTCTTTGACAAGTACCCTCTCCCCCTTTATGACTTCTCTCTCTATGTGATCCCTAAGATCATCTTTCTGGAATCTGATTTGAGAATTCAAATAGTTAACTCCATCTTTATAAAAAGGTTTTAACATTTGGAGCATGTCAGTAATAATCTTTTGAGAATCTGCAATAGCAGTGTGAACGGCAAGTAGGCTTACTTGGAGTTGCTTATCAAACTCAGCTTTGGCAGTATCACTTTGTGCAGTCTGGGCAGTAGCTAGATTCTTCATTTCAGTGACATTGGCGTTATGAGAAGCAGTCAGATTATCATTCATTCTTAGCTGATTTTCCGGGACATATCCTTGTTTGACTGCCATGTCATCAACCTGTTTCTTGATGTTCTCTTGATGAGTAGCCAGATAGACCACTGCATATCCTCCTTTATGGAAGCAGTCAGTCATTGTCACAACCCGCATTTTCTCAACGGTAAAATCGTATCAGAGTAAGAGAAAACACGTGTCGTGATGCCACGTCATGCAGGGGATAACTGCACACGCTCAGGCAAAACTCCAGATGTTAGATTTTAAGGAAAATTGTTGATTAAATTGAAAGAAAATCAGTTATGTTGAATGGCCGTATCCCTCGGCACAGTGGATCAGCTAGTCCACAGTCAAAAATTTTATTTATACACAACAGAAAATACTTTGGTTCAATTAAGTTGACACCCTAAATGAGCATAAGTGTCCTCGGGGGGCGACTTATGCGTGCATGACTCTAAGGTGAATATAGTAGATATGAAAAATAGTGTTTTGCGTTGAGGAAAAATAGTGTCTTTGATTTAGAAACATATTACGCATGGGGTACATATAATAATACTTTTAGGTTTTAAAATATCTAACATGCAACCTAGCATAAATCCTTCCCAGAATCAAGTAACCAACCACAAGTAGGCAAAATCAGCAGTTTAAATTCATATACAACATCACAAGAAGCCACCAGTGGGCGTCAACAACCTGACACAAACCCACTGGCGAGTATGTATGTCTATACAGAAGAGTAAAGAACTACCTCACAACAAAACGGGGATCAGCTATCTCAGCTACCCTTGAGGCCACCAACAAGCCCCCCAAAAGAACTAGCCGCTGAATTGTCTACAACCTGGACCTGAGGCATTCAAGAAAAAGAACACCTCAGCAAGGAAATAATCAAAAGGGGGAAAATAGAGCAATAGATTAATTAGAAAATAAGAAGAGAGGTTTACCAACCCGGCAACAAACTGCAATAAGCAAAAGAAAAGGGGTGACAGTAAGAGGAGAGTACTGTCTAAAGCACAGCAGAGCGCACCAAGTGCGAGCAATAAAGCCATTATGCACTACCAAGAGAGTCTGCAACAGCAACAAGACATATACATATATGTCAAAAGAAAGGAAAGCATAAACAGGAAAGGGACTAACAGTACTAACACGTGGGCAAGTGGCAGTGGTCAAAACATGGGTCTGAATACATAACCAAATTAGACCCAAAAAGGGCTAAGGGGTCAAACAGTGGCAGCTTTAGGGTCCCACACACACCAACCCAAACCGGGGCAAAAAGGCGATGGCCACAGCTCTCCACATAAAACCACCCCTCCAGAGGCCACCAAAACTCCACCACCTGCCACAACCCAAGAGTCGGCATGCAGAAATTAGCTGAACACCCAATGCCCCCCTAGGGAAAGGTCACACTAACAATCATAAGAAACACATGAACCCAAGACAAAAACATCGGGTCCAACCGACGCGGCCTTACACGCCTAAAAAGAACCAACCCCGAGTCTTCCTGACCCCAAAATAAGCGCAGCACCCAGTGTCGACACGTTGTGTCGACACCACGACAAGCCGGTGTCGACACAAGGTGTCGACACAACCGCGGCCGGTGTCGACACCAAGTGTCGACACCACTGTGGCCGGTGTCGACACAAGGTATCGACACTGCTGCTGCTGGTGTCGACACCAAGTGTCTGTTGGAGTTACCATTGTGATCTGGAAGTGATCAAACATGTAATCTCACTGCCAACGCGATATGAGCCTGCAGGGTCGCACATAAGAGATGTGGAGAAGTTGGATAATTGACTGTGTTGGTAAAGGTTGCCAATCACCGACCTGAATGGGGTTGTGGGCAAAGTGTTGCCTTAAAGGATCGTCGGGTTGGGCAAATGTTGCCTTGGAGGGCTGGTGAGGATTGTCGTCCGAGGGTCGATAACATTCGTCGAGAATTGTCTTCTGATTCCCGCCGATCGGCGAGAATCGTCTCTCTAATTCTCGCCGATCGACGAGAATCGTCGAGAATCAATATGTTGATTCTCGACGATCGATGACTTCGACATGTATCGTCGACCGCGGCTCGACGGTCGACGAGATTCGACGTGTATCATCAAGTGAAGCTCGACGATCGGCGAGAATCGTCGAGTATCGTACTCTGATTCTCGCCGATCCATTGTGATGCTCGCTGATCGATTCTCGCCGATTCTCGCCGACTCTCGCCGATTGATACTCGCCGATTCTGAACCTTATTCTTGGGTGGTCTGCGGATAGCGATAAGCCTAGGTTTATTTATACCTTTGGTATAAATACAACACTTAGGGTTTTATCGGAGCTTAAGCTTTTGGCTGCTGTGCGAATTGAACCCGACGGAAGAGTTCCGCGATCGTTCCGCCGATCCCGATCCCGTCGCCGGAAGAGTTCCGCCGCCGTGTTTGCTCCATCGACCACCTTCTCTCCGGCGATCGTCGCTGGCGCTGCAATCCCTGGCGCGGACCTAGCAGTCCGTGGGAAAGCAAGGTGCGGTCTCTCTCCATCCCGATCTTCCGTATGACGGAAAGCCCGGTGTTCTCCCGCTCGTGTGGACTTCTGCAGAAATGTGGACATTATTCCACGTAGAACTCGCCACTAGCATGAAGACAAAGTTTGGAGCATCTTCGTTGAGTTGTGACTCAACGCCACCGAGGTAATTTTTGCCTACTTGTGTGTTTACTTCTTGATTCAACTGTTGATAACAAAAACTATAAAAATCAAAAAAAAAAATGTTTTGAAATAAATAAATTAAATATTCCATACTTAACTTTTCTGCTATCCAAAAATTCTGTTCTGAGTTTATTTATATGTGAATACTATTAATTCTCTGTTTGCTACCCGTTTATTAATTATTGATTGAAACATTTAAATAGCCGTGGTTAAGTTTTAAAGAATTCTTTATGCTTTGTTAAAACTAGCGGACTCGTTTTAGGCACTACTTCTAATTTTTCATTAATAGGAGCACGTATATTATGTTAGGAAATAACGACTATAGAATTCAATTATACTTACCTTTAGCTTTCTGAAAAAAATTGGAACGTACAAATTATTAAGGTTGCTCTCAAAAATTTTTAGGATTACAATCTAGTTTTCCTTTCTCCCCTTACTTTTCATGACCTACTTGGCATGAAAAATTTTATCCTTAAAAGATCTTATGTCAATGGGAACAAGATTTCGTTCCGTAAACATAGGCACCCAATAATTTTAAAAGATTATATAGGGAGTAAGAGGATAAAATTCATTACTCCTACAAATATACATTGGGTTAATTTTTCTTATGAAGTTGAAAAACAAAAATCATATTAGGAAAATAAGATTTCGTTTTCCTAATAATCCAAAAGAAAAAAAAACATGGAGGTTCGAGAAAAAATTACCTCACCTCAATTATCAAAACCCTCTTCATAAACCACACTACCCCCTTAACCAATTAAACGATTCTAGAATTAATTCAAAAATCTTTTTGAGAGCATAATTAGTAAATTGTATTATTTCCGGTAGCACTCATATAAGCTAGAGTTCTTATAATTCCAAACTATTTTCGTTAATCTAACCATTACAAATGTTGCCTTCTATTTGATTACATCAAGAAGTCTTTTGGCCAAAACTTTTGCGCTATTTAAATCATCTACATAATTTTAGGACTTAACTCTTACACCCCGTATATTTATTTCGATCTCTCTTATAATTGATTAAGCGATAGCCAAAACTTAGAGTTTTTTTTTATTCCTTATAGATTCACCTCAAACTTTTGCTCTGGAATAGCAAAAGCCTAAGTATGGGGATATTTGATGAACTGTAAATATGCGTATTTTTATGCACATTAATTTAGTCATTTTCATTTATTTTCGTCGTTTTTACTTATTTTTGTTCAATAAAATGTTCCTATTCTTGTAAATTTTCTCCTAACTTGTTTTATTTGATTTTGCAGAAAAATTCCAAAATCTGCCAAAATTTGGGAAGTACACGCCCGTGACACATGGGTCACGCCCGTGACCGAGCCGTGACTGAGCATTTCCCGTGAAATCGGAAAATTTCTGAAGAAGAGGCTTGACACGCCTGGCGACACGCCCGTGTCACCCGACACGGGGCGTGACCCAAGCCCGTGTCCTCTCCTCTCGACGAATTCCGCTCGACGATCGTCGAGTGTCGACACCAACTGACACGCCCATAGTCACGCCCGTGACCTGGGGCGTGACCCAATTTCAGCTCAACGATTTCGACTCGACACTTTCCGCTCGACATTCGTCGAGTGTCGACCCAACTGTCACGCCCATAGTCACGCCCGTGACATGGGGCGTGACCTTTCCAGCTGGCCCGACAAGATGCTGCCGAGGACATTTGACGCAACCCGCGCCCGGCTCTACCTCCCCGACACGCCCATAGTCACGCCCGTGACCTAGGGCGTGACTGCTGCGAACTCAGCCCGAAGTCAACTTTGCTGTCCAATCGCCAGCCTCCTTCATGAATAGTACTGTCACGCCCCCCCTACACGCCCGTGACCGAGGGCGTGTACTTAGAAATTTTTTCCTATAAATAGCCCAGTTCTGTAAGGTCCAAGGGTTCAGATTTTTGGGCCAAGTTAGTGTCTTTTTATGGGCTGCATCCGTGATTTTCAAGGCTATGTAAGGAGATTTCTCCCTTTTTATTTCATTTCTTGTTTTGCTTTAGCTTTAGCCCTTGTAATAGCTTGTAATAGTTTCATTTTAATCAATAAAATGTTAGTTTTTCTCTTCATATATGGCTTTGGAATGAGCACTTGTGCCCCACTTTTCTTCTCTTTTTTATTCTTAGTTTCATCTTTGTTCTTCATTTATGAAAAGTGTGTGTGTGTGTGTGTATGAGTGTAACTTATTTCCTTTACATTTTTTTTACTTGTTTTCATGCTTAGGGATGTTAGGTTTTCCTCTTTACATGCCTTTGATTTTTTTTCAAGTTAGGTTTTGTTTTGAAAATCATGAAATGATGAATTACAAACCTTTTCCATGTCTTCTTTTAATTTCTTCAACATCTTCACTCTTATGAGTGTGTAAAAGAGTTAAAGTTTCTTTTGTTTTTTTTACTTAGCTTTATTTTGGAATGAAAACTTTTTTTCTTTTTTCTCTATTATTTCAACTTTTTTAGCTCTTTTATGAAATCCTAGGAATGAAAATGTTGAAATTTTTATTTTCCAAAAACTTTGGTTTTTAATTTGTTTTGAAAAACTTTTGTCTTCTAAAATTGTAATTTCTTCTTTTTATTTGTTTTTGGCAAAACCTATGCTTGAAATAGTATAAATTTTAATTTTTAGGTAACTTTGATTTTTCATGTTGAGTGTGTGAGTGTAGGTGTATAATTTTCATGCTTTCTTTTTAATCGCTTTCTTTTAATGCTTTATTCAAATTATGTAGAGTGTGTGAGTGTAGGTGTATAATTTTATTGCTTTCTTGAATTTCATATAGAGTGTGTGTGTTCGTGTGCATTTATTTCCGCCTAATCGTTAAGAGTTAAATGGCGCATCACTTTCATTTCAGTCCTACTCGTTTGAGTAGGACTCGTTATTTTCTTTCTTTATTTTTCCGCCTACTCACTTGAGTTTAAATGGCCGGACTTTTTAGCCCTGTAATCGCATTTATTTTCTCCTACTCATTTGAGTAGGACTCGCTTTCATTTCAGTCCTACTCGTTTGAGTAGGACTTGCAATTTTCAGCCTTTATTTACCGCCCCCACTCGTTTGAGTGGGACTCACAAATTTGAATATGCAATTTTCTTTTATGTGTAACTTAGTTTCTGTTTAATTTATAATTTGGAGTGTGCGTGAGTTCTCGTTTTAGTTAACTTTTTAGCTTTCTAAATATTGTTATTTTTCTTGTGTCCCTTTCTTATAATCGTTTAGCATTTAATTTCGAACTCGCGCCTCACTAAATTGTAAGCCGTTCCCATACCGATGTGTGGCTAATCGCTATTAGCCTCGGCATCGAAGAGCATTGGGACATTTAAAATGATTTATAATAATTAAAGTTCTTTATTTTCATTTTAATTTAAGCACTTAGGGTTTACCCCGGGTTTACGACGCGTAGGACCACATAATCGATGTGTGGGCCCTATTTCCGTAGTCCATATGCTAGCTAGCCGAGAGGCCGTGCATATGGACTGATCACCCCTGGGTAAATAGAATTGCGTGCATACCCTCGAGAGAGGACTAGCGTAATTCTACCGGATTGGGTTCCCCACCCAATAGCGGGGTTCTTAGCGTAAAGCGGGCGTTAAGAGGAATCCTTCGTCGGACTAACGTTCGGTCGAATAGTCTTAACGTTCAGGTGAGCAATATTCCTAGAGATAAGTGCGCTCACAGTTGTGGAACCTCCACGACCAAGTTGCCTTATTATTAATTTGAAAACTAAGTCTTTTTATTATTAAAAATCGTTTTAGTCTTAATCCGATTCGATGCCGAGCGTTAACCCTTCATCGAATATTTTCTAAATCGTTTTTTCGCTCCTTTGCTTTTTTGCCTTTTATTAAGTAAAAAAAATCCACCTTATTTTCAGTAAAATAATAGTCCTCCCGGAGGAGTAAGAATAGTCAACGCGACCCCGAGAACAATACGACCTCGGTATTCCCCCGAATATCGAGTACTACTTGCGATAGGTGCACTTGCCTACCCGAGCAAGCCCGCGGCGATCGACTCACCGAACCAACCACAGTAAGAGTCTGTTCGCGGGCCCATCAAGTTTTTGTTATCAACAGTTAATTTATTTATTTCAAAACATTTTTTTTATTATTTTTATAGTTTTTGTTATCATTTTTTTTTGTTTGTTTTTCATTTATTATCTTTTTTTGTATTTTTGTTTTTCTCAATTTTTTTTGAAAATTTTTTGAACTATTATTTAATTTTTTTTTGTATTTTTTTTTAAGAGAATTTTCATAATATGTACAAAAATAAGGGAGAAAAAGAAAAAGGTTTGTACAAGAATGAGGAAGGGGGAGAGAGAAAAAATATATACAAAGTGAAACTAAACAAAATAATTTTTTTTGTTTTGTTTTTTTGAGTTTTTTGGAAAAGAGAAAGAGAACAAAACAAAAAATTGTTTTTGGATTTTTGTTTTTTTTTTCATTTATTATTTTTTTGTTTCATTTTAAGATGTTTTTTTAATTTTTTTGTTTTTGTTTTGTTGTTATATGTATTTTTTTGTATTTTCCTTTTTTTTTTGAGATGCAGAAAAATTGAAGTGCAGAAAGTAAAGCACGAAAATATCTTTTTTTGTATTTTTGTTTTTCTCAATTTTTTTGAAAATTTTTTGAACTATTATTTAATTTTTTTTTGTATTTTTTTTAAGAGAATTTTCATAATATGTACAAAAATAAGGGAGAAAAAGAAAAAGGTTTGTACAAGAATGAGGAAGGGGGAGAGAGAAAAAATATATACAAAGTGAAACTAAACAAAATAATTTTTTTTGTTTTGTTTTTTTGAGTTTTTTGGAAAAGAGAAAGAGAACAAAACAAAAAATTGTTTTTGGATTTTTGTTTTTTTTTCATTTATTATTTTTTTGTTTCATTTTAAGATGTTTTTTTAATTTTTTTGTTTTTGTTTTGTTGTTATATGTATTTTTTTGTATTTTCCTTTTTTTTTGAGATGCAGAAAAATTGAAGTGCAGAAAGTAAAGCACGAAAATACCCCCATACTTAAGTCCAACATTGTCCCCAATGTTGTATCGTAAGTATGCGGAACAGAAAGGAAAAAACAATATGTACAAAGAAAAGAAAGGGAAGGGGGTAGAAGCTTCCCTGAAACGCGGAGGGGGAGGCCGATCAGAAACCCTGCGTTTATTAGAAAAAGCAGCAAAGGTAATGAGGAAAGGGCGAAAAAGATAAGCGAGGGGTGCCTCCCAGGAGCGCTTTGTTTATAGTCGTGTAGCTTGACTATTTTGGCGGATTTATAAATCTAGGAGGGTTATGGTTTCGTAATGCTCGATCACTGGGTCGCCCGCGATGTAAGACTTTAACCGATGACCGTTTACTTTAAAAGAGCCTTTGTCCGGGTGGGAGACGAGTACGGTTCCATAAGGAAAAACTTCTTCAACTAAGAAGGGACCGGACCATCTAGATTTTAATTTACCTGGAAAAAGCCTAAGGCGTGAATTGTAAAGAAGGACAAGATCGCCCGGAGAAAATAATTTTTGGGACTTGATTTTTCGATCATGATATAACTTAGAGCGCTCCTTATAGAATTTATTGCTCTCGTAAGCGTTCGCACGCCATTCATCGAGCTCGTTTAGTTGCAGTTTTCTATGCTGAGCGGCTAAGTTGGAGTCGAGATTTAAGAGTTTTAAAGCCCAAAGTGCGCGATGTTCTAATTCTACGGGTAAATGGCACGCTTTGTCGTAGACTAACCGGAACGGCGTACATCCGATAGCGGTTTTGTATGCCGTCCGATACGCCCACAACGCATCGTCGAGTTTAACGGACCAATCTTTCCTATTTAGTGAAACGGTTTTTTCTAAAATTCGCTTAATCTCTCGATTTACTACCTCGACTTGGCCACTTGTTTGCGGGTGGTAGGGGGTGGCAAGCTTGTGCGTGACTCCGTATTTAGCTAACGTCTTAGCCATAAGAGCATTACAGAAATGTGTTCCCCTATCACTAACAATTGCGCGAGGCATGCCGAAGCGAGAAAATAATTTTTTAAGAAATGTAACGACGACTCGCGCATCGTTGGTGGGGAGAGCTTGCGCTTCCGCCCACCTCAATACGTAGTTGACCGCCACTAAAATATACATATTTTTGAAAGACGGAGGTAGGGGGCCAACAAAATCTATGCCCCACAAATCGAAGACTTCGCATTCTAAAAACATGTTTTGGGGCATCTCGTCGCGACGAGAGATGTTACCCGACCGCTGACAGCAATCGCATGCGCGCACAAAATTATGCGCGTCTTTAAAGAGAGTGGGCCAAAAGTAGCCCGCCTCTAGCGCCTTCCGAGCGGTCCGGTTGGCTTGATAATGCCCACCGGCTGGACCCTCGTGGCAGTGCTTAAGAATTTGTAAGCACTCCACACCCGCAACGCATCGTCGAACCGCTTGGTCCGCGCAGATACGAAAAAGAAATGGGTCCTCCCAGAAGAAATTTTTTAAGTCAGAAAAGAATTTCTTCTTTTGGTGACCGGAAAATTCTTTTGGAAGGACCCGCGCTACTAAAAAATTTGCAAAATCTGCGAACCAAGGCGAAGATGACGAAGATTTATTAATTGCAAGAAGGCGTTCCTCGGGGAATCTGTCATTTATTTCAGATTCGACGAGCGCTTCCGCACCCGGATTTTCTAAACGGGAGAGGTGGTCCGCCGCTAGATTTTCCGCTCCCCGCTTATCTCGGATCTCCAAATCAAACTCTTGTAGGAGGAGAATCCATCGAAGAAGGCGGGGCTTCGCATCATTTTTAGCTAATAAATATTTAAGCGCGGAGTGATCGGTAAAAACGATAACTTTAGATAGCGTTATATACGAGCGAAACTTATCGAAAGCAAAAACGACGGCTAAGAGTTCCTTTTCCGTTGTCGTGTAATTTACTTGTGCGGAAGTGAGCGTCTTGCTAGCGTAATAAATAGGATGAAAATGTTTTTCTACGCGTTGGCCAAGAACGGCACCTAAGGCAATATCACTAGCGTCGCACATTATTTCGAACGGAAGGGACCAATTAGGGGCCACTAAAATTGGTGAAGAGATAAGTTTTTGTTTTATCAAATTAAAGGCGGACTCGCATTCGCTACTAAAGATGAAGCGTGATTCCTTTTCCAAGAGGTGAGTTAGCGGCTTTGTTATTTTTGAAAAATCTTGAATAAAGCGTCGATAAAAGCCCGCATGGTCTAAGAAACTCCTAATAGATTTGACGTTTGTTGGATGCGGAAGTTTTTCTATAATTTCTATTTTGGCCTTATCCACCTCTATCCCCTTAGACGAAATCATATGGCCGAGGACCAAACCTCCTCGAACCATAAAGTTGCATTTTTCCCAATTTAAAACAAGGCTTGTGTCCTCGCACCGTTGAAGGACACGATCTAAATTTTGAAGGCAATCGGGAAAAGAGCGTCCGAAAACAGAGAAGTCATCCATAAAGACTTCCATAATGTCTTCTACTAGCTCGCCAAAGATCGCTAGCATACATCTTTGGAATGTAGCTGGCGCGTTGCAGAGTCCAAATGGCATTCTTCGATAGGCGAAGGTGCCAAACGGGCAAGTAAAAGTTGTTTTCTCTTGATCATCGGGGGAAATGGGGATTTGGAAAAACCCCGATAAACCATCAAGAAAACAATAATACGGATGACCGGATAAACGCTCTAAAATCTGGTCTAGAAATGGCAGAGGGAAATGGTCCTTGCGGGTGGCGTCGTTAAGTTTCCTATAGTCGATGCACACTCGCCAACCCGTAACAGTACGAGTTGGGACAAGCTCGTTATGCTCATTCGCCACTACGGTAAGACCGCCCTTCTTTGGCACGATATGCACGGGACTAACCCATGCACTGTCCGAAATAGGGTAGATAATCCCCGCATCTAATAACTTAATGATTTCGGCTTTAACGACGTCTTTCATGTTTGGGTTAAGACGACGTTGCGGCTGTATCGTTTTGCGGCAATTATCGTTTAGGAAAATCTTATGGGTGCAAAAGGAGGGGCTAATCCCCTTTAGGTCAGAGATTTGCCACGCAATTGCGTGGCGATGTTTAAATAAAACTTCCAATAAATCGGAAGTCTCCGAATCACTCAAGTCCGAAGAAATGATAACGGGGAGCGTATCACCTTTTCCCAAAAAAACGTACTTGAGCGAGGCGGGTAAGGGTTTGAGGTCTAGGATGGGCGGTTCTTCTAGGGAGGTTTTAATTCCTATGTCTTTCTTACCAATTGGTTCGAAAGGCAAGTCTATAGACGTATCCTCATCGCAGTTAAAATTTTCGAGCGCATAAATGTCGTCATTTAAAAATACGGACTCGAAAATGAGAGAAGAACGATCTCCGAAAAAGGTATTTAAAGAATAGCAGAAATCGTCGCTCGATGACAAATTGTCCATCGAGGGATTAATAGAGAAAGTAACTTGGTCATCGCCTACTCGGAGGAGAAGGCTACCATTACTAACATCTATTAGTGCGCGGGAGGTGGCGAGAAAAGGGCGACCGAGTATTATTGGTACCTCGGCGTCCTCCTCGATATCTAAGATGACGAAGTCTACCGGGAAGGTAAACTTGTCGACTCGGACAAGGACGTCCTCCACTACCCCGATAGGGAACTTAACCGAGCGATCCGCTAATTGGATGCGCATATTCGTAGGACTAGGAGTACCCAAACCTAAACGCGAAAAGAGCGAGAACGGCATCAGATTAATGCTAGCCCCTAAATCAGCTAAGGCGTACTTTACTAATATATCGCCAAAAAGGCACGGGATGGAAAACCGTCCCGGGTCGTTTTGTTTTGTGGGCAATTTATTAGTAAGGGCCGCCGAGCAGACAGCGTTGAGAGATACATGCGAAATATCCTCTAATTTGCGTTTATTAGAAAGTAGTTCTTTAAAAAATTTCGCATATTTGGGCATTTGCGAGATAGCCTCGCAAAAAGGAACATTAATGTGAATTTGTTTTAATAATAAAATAAATTTTTCATATTGCGCGTCCTTACGCTCGTTTTCTAACTTATGCGGATACGGAAGAGCCTTGTTTAAAATAATTTTTTCTTTTATAATAGGTAAAGGCGGCGTGAGCGAAGAAAGGGGAAGAGGGGTCGGAGGTGAAATATGTACCTGAGGTTCGGTCCGTTTTGGATCGACCACCTCCTTTCCGCTACGGAGGGTTATAGCGTTGGCGTTTTCCCGCGGATTGGGCTCCGTGTTTCCCGGCAGTGCCCCGAGCGCGCGCTCGGACATCATCCTCGCCAGCTGTCCAACCTGTTGTTCGAGTGTTTTTAGCGATCCGGTGATGTTCCGGATATTTGACTCGTTGGACGCAATGTACTTCGAAAAATTTTCCTCCATCGGGGAGGGTTTCGGAAGAGGAGGGGGAGGAAGAAATCCGGGCGCATAAGAAATAGGGGGACGCTGAGCATTATTCGGGTTGCTCCACGAGAAGTTGGGGTGATTCCTCCAACCCGGATTATAGTTATTACTATAAGGGTTGTTGTTGGGGTTGAAGGGAGGACGACCCGAATTTCCCATGAAGTCCACGAACTCTTCAGCTACGCAGACGTTAGGGGGAATAAAACAAGGCGGAGTGGAGGAGGCAGCAGACATCTCCGCCACCTGCTTTGTTAACCTTTCAACTTGAAGGGTCAAGAGAGCAGTGGCATCCACTTCAAAAAGACCAGCCGCCGGCTTTGGCCGTCCCCGTGGGACGTTCCATTGATAGGCGTTCATAGCCATCTCTTCGAATAAAGCCTGGGCGGCCTCGGGGGTTTTGTTGTTAAGCGTTCCCCCGGCAGCCGCGTCAATCATTTGACGCGTCTGAAAATTCAGCCCATTATAAAAAATTTGAACTTGCAACCACGTTGGCAGCGCGTGGTGCGGGCAACGGCGGAGGAATTCCTTAAATCGTTCCCAAGTCTCGTATAGAGACTAAGGATCGTTCTGCACAAACGAAGAAATTTCCGCCCGCAACTTTGCAGTTTTGGCGGGCGGAAAGTACTTCGTTAGGAACCGTTCCGTCAACTCAGCCCACGTGGTGATACATCCTCGCGGGAGGGCATTCAACCACGCCTTGGCTTTGGACTTAAGGGAAAAAGGAAATAAGCGCAAACGAATGGCGTCATCAGTGACGCCATTGATCTTGAAGGTGTCGCATATCTCCAAGAAATTGGACAAGTGGACATTCGGGTCCTCATCCGGCAGTCCATCGAACTGCACGGCGTTTTGGACCATTTGAATGACACTTGACTTTATTTCAAAATTATTATTGGCCACCGCAGGGCGAACAATACTTGACCCTGAATCATCCAGGTTAGGTCGGGCGTAATAAGACATAGTACGCTCGGCCGCCGGGGGAAGGTTAGGGGCGGCCATAACTACAACAGTGGGTTCTCCGATAGATTCCTCGGGATCTAAAGAAGGATTTCGGCGATGAGATCGGATACGCGCAAGAGAGCGTTCGATCTCAGGGTCGAAGTCTAAATCTTCAGACTCTGAGGGTTGTCCTCGGGTCATACACCCAAACAAAAATAAAACAAAAATAAACTTTTTTTTTTGTTTTTAAAATAAAGTTTTTAGTTTTTTTTTTTATAGAAAATAAGTAAAATTAATAGACTCCGGAATTCGAAATAGCAACTCGAAAAGATAGTCCCCGGCAACGGCGCCAAATATTTGATGGGCCCGCGAACAGACTCTTACTGTGGTTGGTTCGGTGAGTCGATCGCCGCGGGCTTGCTCGGGTAGGCAAGTGCACCTATCGCAAGTAGTACTCGATATTCGGGGGAATACCGAGGTCGTATTGTTCTCGGGGTCGCGTTGACTATTCTTACTCCTCCGGGAGGACTATTATTTTACTGAAAATAAGGTGGATTTTTTTTACTTAATAAAAGGCAAAAAAGCAAAGGAGCGAAAAAACGATTTAGAAAATATTCGATGAAGGGTTAACGCTCGGCATCGAATCGGATTAAGACTAAAACGATTTTTAATAATAAAAAGACTTAGTTTTCAAATTAATAATAAGGCAACTTGGCCGTGGAGGTTCCACAACTATGAGCGCACTTATCTCTAGGAATATTGCTCACCTGAACGTTAAGACTATTCGACCGAACGTTAGTCCGACGAAGGATTCCTCTTAACGCCCGCTTTACGCTAAGGACCCCGCTATTGGGTGGGGAACCCAATCCGGTAGAATTACGCTAGTCCTCTCTCGAGGGTATGCACGCAATTCTATTTACCCAGGGGTGATCGGTCCATATGCACGGCCTCTCGGCTAGCTAGCATATGGACTACGGAAATAGGGCCCACACATCGATTATGTGGTCCTACGCGTTGTAAACCCGGGGTAAACCCTAAGTGCTTAAATTAAAATGAAAATAAAGAACTTTAATTATTATAAATCATTTTAAATGTCCCAATGCTCTTCGATGCCGAGGCTAATAGCGATTAGCCACACATCGGTATGGGGACGGCTTACAATTTAGTGAGGCGCGAGTTCGAAATTAAATGCTAAACGATTATAAGAAAGGGACACAAGAAAAATAACAATATTTAGAAAGCTAAAAAGTTAACTAAAACGAGAACTCACGCACACTCCAAATTATAAATTAAACAAAAACTAAGTTACACATAAAAGAAAATTGCATATTCAAATTTGCGAGTCCCACTCAAACGAGTGGGGGCGGTAAATAAAGGCTGAAAATTGCAAGTCCTACTCAAACGAGTAGGACTGAAATGAAAGCGAGTCCTACTCAAATGAGTAGGAGAAAATAAATGCGATTACAGGTCTAAAAAGTCCGGCCATTTAAACTCAAGTGAGTAGGCGGAAAAATAAAGAAAGAAAATAACGAGTCCTACTCAAACGAGTAGGACTGAAATGAAAGCGATGCGCCATTTAACTCTTAACGAGTAGGCGGAAATAAATGCACACGAACACACACACTCTATATGAAATTCAAGAAAGCAATAAAATTATACACCTACACTCACACACTCTACATAATTTGAATAAAGCATTAAAAGAAAGCGATTAAAAAGAAAGCATGAAAATTATACACCTACACTCACACACTCAACATGAAAAATCAAAGTTACCTAAAAATTAAAATTTATACTATTTCAAGCATAGGTTTTGCCAAAAACAAATAAAAAGAAGAAATTACAATTTTAGAAGACAAAAGTTTTTCAAAACAAATTAAAAACCAAAGTTTTTGGAAAATAAAAATTTCAACATTTTCATTCCTAGGATTTCATAAAAGAGCTAAAAAAGTTGAAATAAAAGAGAAAGAAGAAAAAAAGTTTTCATTCCAAAATAAAGCTAAGTAAAAAAAACAAAAGAAACTTTAACTCTTTTACACACTCATAAGAGTGAAGATGTTGAAGAAATTAAAAGAAGACATGGAAAAGGTTTGTAATTCATCATTTCATGATTTTCAAAACAAAACCTAACTTGAAAAAAAAAAATCAAAGGCATGTAAAGAGGAAAACCTAACATCCCTAAGCATGAAAACAAGTAAAAAAAATGTAAAGGAAATAAGTTACACTCATACACACACACACACTTTTCATAAATGAAGAACAAAGATGAAACTAAGAATAAAAAGGAGAAGAAAAGTGGGGCACAAGTGCTCATTCCAAAGCCATATATGAAGAGAAAAACTAACATTTTATTGATTAAAATGAAACTATTACAAGATATTACAAGGGCTAAAGCTAAAGCAAAACAAGAAATGAAATAAAAAGGGAGAAATCTCATGCTCAGTCACGGCTCGGTCACGGGCGTGACCCATGTGTCACGGGCGTGTACTTCCCAAATTTTGGCAGATTTTGGAATTTTTCTGCAAAATCAAATAAAACAAGTTAGGAGAAAATTTACAAGAATAGGAACATTTTATTGAACAAAAATATGTAAAAACGACGAAAATAAATGAAAATGACTAAATTAATGTGCATAAAAATACGCATATTTACAGTTCATCAACTGTCATGGCACGATCCCATTTCTTTTGGGTTTTCTTATTATTTTATTCTTCCGCTTCGTGCACAAGCGTTGTGCCATCTCCTAGAGAAACCCAACAGTGGTATCAGAGGCAGGTTTCGGCCATGATCGTTGTTTTGGAAGTTTGTTATTCCAGTGCGTGTAAACCTAGGGATTTAGAAGTGTTCTAAATGCCTAGATTTAGTCTTGGTTCCCCGCCAAGAACCTCTGGAATTGCGTGGAATTTCTAATTGTTAGAAATTGTGATCTCCTTAGCAGTAACCATCCCTCGAGTATGTTTTGGATTTTGAATCCAACATAGAGAGATGAGCTTGTCTACTGCTTTAAGTTGAGTTGTCTTTGCCTTTGTCCAATGCATGTAAATCTGAGGATTTGGAAATTTCCGGATGTTCAGATTTAGCCCTTCCTTCTATTAAATGTTGA
Organism: Platanthera guangdongensis; assembly: GCA_039583875.1. NCBI lineage: Eukaryota > Viridiplantae > Streptophyta > Magnoliopsida > Asparagales > Orchidaceae > Platanthera > Platanthera guangdongensis. The sequence goes on from CM077161.1 coordinate 36,759,098, forward strand.
TGGTGTCAGGATGTGCACATAAGGGATGCATGTGGTTTTAGAAGAATTGTTTTTCTTTGGATGTGCACATTGATCAAATGTTGATCATGGTTAATTGTTAACCTATAATCAAAATCCCTTCATCTAATATTAAGTGTTCGGATGCCTTCCGATGGATGACACTCTTCCTGCCTCAATCGATGAAATGTGGGCTTGCCAAAGCAAGGTGCATTAATCTATCTTGGTAAGTGTGCGAGCGGATAATTGTGATATCCCACTGTCGACATCGAGTCCAACTTAACTAGGTGACCTCAAAGGTTGAGTGCCTAGAGGCATAGGGTTGACATGCACCATATGATGGATGCGAATAAGGATTTATTTACCAACCATACAAGAATTGCATGAGGATGCAATTGGCAAGCATTGCCTACCTAAATAACCGCATTGTGAAAGGAACGCCAAAGCAGACTCATAGTGTTGGTGAAATACGGATCTTGTCCACTAAGAGAGTAGCTCGCATGAACTCTCTGAATTGTTAGTGAGGGCTATCATTTCGAATAAAATAGTGGGAGTATTTTAATTGAAGTCCAAATTAAAATAAATTGTATTTGAAATTTTGGTACTGATTTTATTCTGCATAAATTTTTGTAGAATTCCATGGCAAGTGTTTCACACTCCACATTGTCTCTGAGAGCCATCCTTGAGAAGGATAAGCTCAGTGGGACTAATTACATGGACTGGTATAGGAACCTGAGAATTGTTCTCAGGCAAGAGCGAAAGCTCTATGTCTTGGAAGAAGAAGCCCCCGAGGTGCCGACCGGGAATTCTTCCCGTGCTGAGAAAGATACTTATAAGAAGTATACTGACGATGCTTTAGATGTCGAATGCCTTATGCTTGCCACTATGAACTCTGAGCTTCAGAAGCAACATGAGAGCATGGGGTGCAAGGAGATTGACGAGCATCTCAAGAAAATGTTTCAAGGGCAGGCTCGTCAAGAGAGGTTCGACATCACAAAAGCGTTGTTTCAGTGCAAGATGGGAGTTCGAGACTCAGTAGGGACTCACGTACTCAAGATGATTGGGTATATAGAGAACCTTGAAAGGCTGGGTTTTCCTCTTGGTCAAGAATTGGCCACGGATCTGATCCTGCAATCGTTGCCGGACAGTTATGAGCAGTTCGTCTTGAACTACAACATGAATGAGATAGACAAGACACTGTCCGAACTCCTAGGCATGTTGAGAACTGCCGAAATCAATATGAAGAAGGCCAAGCCTGCCAGCCCCATACTGATGGTGCATAAGGGCAAGGGCAAAGCCAAGGGCTCCAAGAAGACGAAGGTGGGACCTAAGTCATATCTTGAGCCCAAGTCTTCAGCACTGATGAAAAAGAAAAGCACGGTGAAGGAAGGGAACTGCCACCACTGTGGCAAGGCTAGTCATTGGAGGAGGAACTGTCCTTCGTACATTGAGGGTCTGCAGAAATTGAGGGGAGGTATGACTTCTGCTTCAAATGTTTATGTTATAGAGATAAACCTTTCTGCTCCTTCATCTTGGGTATTGGATACTGGATGTGGTTCTCACATTTGTACAAATGTGCAGGAACTGGGAAGGAGAAGATTGCTGAGTAAAGGGGAGGTGGACCTCCGCGTCGGCAATGGAGCAAGAGTTGCTGCTGTAGCCATAGGGGTTTATCGTCTTTCTTTGCCCAGTGGGCTTGTAATAGAACTTGATAATTGTTATTTTGTTCCGGCCATAACTAGAAACATTATATCTATTTCATGTTTGGACATGATTGGATTTTCTTTTATAATTAAGAACAATTGTTGTTCTATATTTAAGAATGATGCTTGTTATGCTGTAGCCCAATTGTTTAATGGTCTTTATGTTTTGAACTTGGACCATCTGACCTGTAATGTAGAAAACAATAAAAGACTAAGAACAAATGACTCAAACCCTACGTATCTCTAGCATTGTCGTTTGGGCCATATCAACGAGAAGCGCATATCCAAGCTCCATAGAGATGGACTTTTGGACTCATTTGATTATGAATCATTTGAGCGATGCGAGTCTTGTTTGTTAGGCAAGATGACTAAAGCTCCTTTCACTAGTTATACTGAGAGGGCTGAGGATCTCTTGGGTGTTGTACATAGTGATGTATGCGGACACATGAGTTCCATGGCTAGAGGTGGGTATTTCTACTTTGTTACATTTACTGATGATTTCAGTAGATATGGATATGTGTATCTTATGAAGTGCAAATCCGAGACCTTTGAAAGGTTCAAAGAGTTCAAGAATGAAGTAGAAAACCAGTTGGGTAAAAGGGTTAAAGCACTCCGATCTGATCGAGGTGGGGAATACCTGAGTCATGAGTTCCGTGATCATCTGAAAGAGTGTGGTATTGTATCACAGCTCACTCCACCTAGAACACCACAACATAATGGTGTGTCTGAGAGGAGAAATCGTACTCTGTTAGACATGGTACGTTCGATGATGAGTCATGCAGACTTGTCTGTTTTCTTTTGGGGTTTTGCTTTAGAGACTGCTGCAATGACATTGAATCGCGCTCCAATGAAAATAGTTCTGAAGACACCATATGAGATATGGACTGGGAAGCGTCCTAGTATGCCGTTCATTAAAATTTGGGGTTGTGAGGCATACGTGAGACGTCAAATGCCTGACAAGCTGGAACCCAAATCGGATAAATGTTATCTGGTGGGATATTCTAAGGAAATGAAAGGGTATTACTTTTACCTACCGTCTGAGGGCAAAGTGTTTATCGCAAGGACTGGTGTCTTCTTGGAGAAAGAGTTCTTATCAAGAAAGACTGAAAAGGTAGAGCTTGAAGAAGTTCAAGAACCACATGTAGTGAATGAACCGGAATTGGATTCTGAGACAGAACTACAAGATGTCGTAGCTAGAGAACCTGCTCAGGGAACACAAGTCCTACGTAGATCTGGTAGACCGAGGTTTGAGCCTGAGAGATATGGATTTCTCGTGTCTCAAATAGGTAATGTGTTGCTTATGGATCATGATGATGAACCAGCAACCTACCAAGAGGCTATGAATGGACCGGACTCCGACAAATGGCTTGAGGCTATGAAATCCGAAATGGACTCCATGTATGCAAACCAAGTTTGGAACTTGGTGGAACCACCTGAAGGGGTACGACCCATAGGGTGCAAATGGGTCTTCAAGAAGAAGACCGACATGGATGGGAATGTACAGACATTGAAAGGGCGACTGGTGGCTAAGGGTTTCAAGCAAATTCATGGTATTGACTATGATGAGACCTTTTCCTCTGTTGCCATGGTAAAGTCCATTAGGATATTGCTTGCTATTGTTGCGTATTATGACTACGAGATCTGGCAGATGGATGTCAAAACGTCTTTCCTTAATGGAAACCTCCTTGAGGAAGTGTATATGACACAACCCGAGGGTTTTGTATCCCCAGATGAAGCCACTAAAATATGCAAGCTGAATAAGTTCATTTATGGACTGAAATAGGCCTCTCGAAGTTGGAATCTTCATTTTGATGAGAAAATCAAAGAGTTTGGTTTCATCAAGAATGAAGATGAGCCTTGTGTTTACAAGCGAATCAGTGGAAGCATTGTTGTCTTCCTGATATTGTATGTAGATGACATACTGTTGATTGGGAATGACATTCCTACCCTGAAAGTTGTTAAGAACAACCTAGGGAACTGCTTTTCAATGAAGGATTTAGGTGAAGCGACTTATATACTCGGTATTAAGATCTATAAAGATAGATCGAAGAAGTTGCTGGGTTTGACCCAAAGTACGTACATTCAAAAGGTGTTGAAGCGGTTCAACATGCTTGAGTCCAAGAAAGGATTTTTGCCCATGTCTCATGGTGTGAATCTCTCTAAGGACCAGTGTCCAAAGTCTTGTGAAGATAAGGACCGCATGAAGTTGATTCCATATGCTTCGGCAATTAGATCAATCATGTGCGCGATGTTATGTACTCGACCCGATGTCTCCTTTGCTTTGAGCATGACTAGCAGGTATCAGTCAGACCCCGGTGAGTGTCACTGGATTGCAGTCAAGAATGTCCTGAAGTACTTGAGAAGGACTAAGGATGTGTTCTTGGTGTATGGTGGAGAGGAAGAGCTCGTTGTAAGTGGTTACACGGATGCTAGCTTCCAAACTGATAGAGACGACTCCAAGTCTCTGTCAGGTTTTGTGTTTTGCCTTAATGGAGGAGTTGTGAGCTGGAAGAGTTCCAAGCAAGAGACAGTTGCTGATTCTACAACAGAGGCCGAGTATATCGCAGCAGTTAATGCGGCGAAGGAGGCTGTATGGATTAGGAAATTCATCGGCGAGCTTGATGTAGTTCCTAGCATTGTTGGTCCCGTAGTTCTCTACTGTGATAATAATGGTGCAATTGCACAATCTAAGGAACCTAGATCTCATCAGCGCTCCAAGCACATACTTCGGCGGTTTCAACTTATTCGTGAGATTGTCGAACGAGGAGATGTGAACATTTGCAGAGTGACGACTGAGGAAAATATTGCGGATCCGCTGACAAAGCCTCTCGCGCAGAGAAAGCATGATGGTCATACTAGATCGATGGGTATACGATACCTAAATGATCAACTCTAGCGAGAATCTTGTGGGTTGCATGTAATCTTGTATTTTGTTGGCTGTTTGTTCATATGATGAACATTGTACCTAGTTTTTCTTTTATAATTAATGGCAAGTTCTTTTATTATGAGTTTTTCTATATGATAGTTAAATGTTAACATAATAGATACCCTTAGAATGTTCGCTTCCATGGGACATCAAGTACGTGACTTGAATGTGAGAGCCTATGATTTATTTGAAGCTTCATTCTTAAAGGTCCCTGGTCGAGTATCATCATAGAAGCTAAGGGTGATGATGGTTCATGAAGACTAGCACGTGTGTTGACTGATGACCGGTTCTCACAGGTCATGATATTGTGATATCAAGTCATCACGTGGGTACTTGTTAGTGAACAAGTTGTACTGGACAGACCCAACCTGAGACTACTCTGTGGATTGTCATCCAATCGTGTCACGAGTAGGTCTCAATTGACAATGGTGTTGTGATCTTTTGACCTGAAGTCATAGCATTCATCAAGTGAGGAAGAGCGTGCTTTGATGCCATCTAAAGTCTTCCTTGAGAAAGGTTGATGATAAGGGTGGTTGTTGGGCATGTTACGAATCATTTGGCTGTTTGTGTGTGAGCAGATATGGGATTTATCCTCCTGTATGACAGGAGTTGCATCCATGGGCCCCTTGATGGAACTGGACTGAGAAATGCATGGCCATGCTTGGTTGAGTCAATATGTGATATTGGACTCACCATTCTCTGGAAGTCCGCCCTGGATCAAGAAACTTGGATTGAGCTATTACGAGGGTGACACGGTCCATGCCTCTAGTTCTTTCCGGATGTAAGGGATAAAGGGACAAAGACAACGCTGATACATTGGTCATAAAGGCTTATGAGTTATGAACTCTTATTGCTTGGGGAGCAATGATGCATTGCTAGATGCCGCTCATTGTTTGTGAGGTTTTTGCTTTGATACTTTCGAGATCAAGTGGGAGTCTGTTGGAGTTACCATTGTGATCTGGAAGTGATCAAACATGTAATCTCACTGCCAACGCGATATGAGCCTGCAGGGTCGCACATAAGAGATGTGGAGAAGTTGGATAATTGACTGTGTTGGTAAAGGTTGCCAATCACCGACCTGAATGGGGTTGTGGGCAAAGTGTTGCCTTAAAGGATCGTCGGGTTGGGCAAATGTTGCCTTGGAGGGCTGGTAAGGATTGTCGTCCGAGGGTCGATAACATTCGTCGAGAATCGTCTTCTGATTCCCGCCGATCGGCGAGAATCGTCTCTCGGATTCTCGCCGATCGACGAGAATCGTCGAGAATCAATATGTTGATTCTCGATGATCGACGACTTCGAAATGTATCGTCGACCGCGGCTCGACGGTCGACGAGATTCGACGTGTATCATCAAGTGAAGCTCGACGATCGGCGAGAATCGTTGAGTATCGTACTCTGATTCTCGCTGATCCATGGTGATGCTCGCTAATCGATTCTCGCCGATTCTCGCCGACTCTCGCCGATTCTCGCCGACTCTCGCCGATTGATACTCGCCGATTCTGAACCTTATTCTTGGGTGGTCTGCGGATAGCAATAAGCCTAGGTTTATTTATACCTTTGGTATAAATACAACACTTAGGGTTTTATCGGAGCTTAAGCTTTTGGCTGCTGTGCGAATCGAACCCGACGAAAGAGTTCCGCGATCGTTCCGCCGATCCCGATCCCGTCGCCGGAAGAGTTCCGCCGCCGTGTTTGCTCCGTTGACCACCTTCTCTCCGGCGATCGTCGCTGGCGCTGCAATCCCTGGCGCGGACCTAGCAGTCCGTGGGAAAGCAAGGTGCGGTCTCTCTCCATCCCGATCTTCCGTGTGACGGAAAGCCCGGTGTTCTCCCGCTCGTGTGGACTTCTGCAGAAACGTGGACATTATTCCACATAGAACTCGCCACTAGCAAGAAGACAAAGTTTGGAGCATCTTCGTTGAGTTGTGACTCAACGCCACCGAGGTAATTTTTGCCTACTTGTGTGTTTACTTCTTGATTCAACTGTCATGGCACGATCCCATTTCTTTTGGGTTTTCTTATTGTTTTATTCTTCCGCTGCGTGCACAAGCGTTGTGCCATCTCCTAGAGAAACCCAACAGTGTCGACACCACTGCGGCCGGTATCGACACAAGGTGTCGACACTGCCGCTTGCTGGTGTCGACACCACTGCGGCCGGTGTCGACACAAGGTGTCGACACTGCCGCTGCTGGTGTCGACACCAAGTGTCGACACCACTGCGGCCGGTGTCGACACAAGGTGTCGACACTGCCGCTGCTGGTGTCGACACCAAGTGTCGACACCACGACTGGCCGGTGTCGACACCAAGTGTCGACACCAAGACTGGCCGGTGTCGACACAACGGTGTCGACACCCCGACTGGCTGGTGTCGACACCCCGACTGGCTGCAGGAGCCAGATCCCGCAAACGACCAAAAATGAGAACGAGGACTCTCTCTAGAGTGCAACAATCCATCGGCAATGGAAACTACTCGACCTAAACCAAACCAAAACTGTCCCTAGTAGACACAATCCCTCAGGAAAACTGAGATTTAACTGGAACTTTTTACACTAACCACGGCATGATCGGGAACGAACCCTAGCGTACCCCTATGATCTAAGCAGGAAAAGATAAAATTAAATCAAAGAAAATGACAAAGATCAACTTTGGAAAAGATGAGGGGACATCACTTGCCTCAATACCAGAAAAGCTTGGCCGGCGGCATCTCCCACTCTCGGAACTAGCCGCAGAGCACCAGCTGAGGAGCAGAAAGAATGCAGATCCAGGCGAGGGCAGTCCAGATCCACTCTCGAAATCGAATTTCGACCACTAAATCTCCAGGAAATCGGCGTCCGAAGGCTAGGGTAGTCCGGCGGTTCTCTCCCTCTCGCACAGGCAGCGGCTTCTTCCAAGCAGAGAAAAAGAAAAGACAAGAGGAACCGAGCCCTAATTCTAACCCAAGACTATATATATATCAGTTTTAATAATAAACAATCATCATAATAATAATTACTTACATCAATATCAAAACAACACGAGACCCGAAACATCTTGGAAAATGACGAAATTCACGCCGCAGCTAAAAACCCACGCTACGAACACAACTGCGAAGTCGAAATTAGCATTCGACGAACGAAAACCGGGATAACACCACCCGATGCCAAAACACAAGCATTCCCTAAGAGGCCCAGCCGAATCATCAAACGGACTCCGGCTAGCTGGGGAATCTTGCTAACAGGCTACAAACAGGCTACACATGAGACCCTAAGAGCTAAGACCACGCTCTACAACGGCAAAGAGCCAGAAACACGTCATCGTAACGCCAGCCAAAGATCAAACAAAACACAGAAAAACCGGGGGCGTTACAGCCACTCCCCCTAAAAGAAAGTTTTGCCTCGAAACTTTACTCACAACACTCCTATAAAGAAGGAGAGGGAAAGAGCCAGGAAAGGGCTATAAATAAATAAGAATAAAACAGAACATACCAGGCACAAGATCAGGGAAACAGATGAGGGTGAGCCTCCCTCATAGCCGACTCCAACTCCCAAGTCGCGCTTTCCACATCCTGATTCCTCCATAAAACTTTGACCATAGGAATAGTCTTCTTACGCAACGCCCGAACTTGAGAATCCAAAATGCGAACAGGCACCTCCACATAAGAAAGATTCGGCTCCAACTAAGGCACAGAATCCAAAACCTGTCTGCCATTTATCACACATTTTCGCAGCTGACTAACGTGAAAGACATCATGCACGCCAAGGAAATTTGCGGGCAAAGCCAGCCTGTAGGCTGATACCCCAATCCGCTCAACAATCGGAAACGGCCCCACGTACCTGGGGTCCAACTTCCTATTCTTGCCAAACCGCTTGACTCCAATCAGCGGGGAGACCTTTAAGAACACCGAGTCCCCCACAGCAAATTCCAAGTCTGATCTACGCCGATTGGTGTTCTTCTCATATCTCTCCTGGGCTATTCGAAGCTTTTCCCGAATAAGCTTCACAGCGGTTTCCATCTCCTCAAGCGCTTCTGGACCCAACAAAGGTCCCTCGCCAAGCTCAGCCCAAAATAAGGGAGTCCTGCAGCGCCTCCCATACAAAGCTTCAAAGGGAGCCATTTGCAAGCTTTCTTGATAACTGTTGTTATATGCGAATTCCATAAGCCGCAAACGCTCGTCCCATGCTCCTCTGTGGTCCATAATATAGCATCGGATCATATCTTCCACAATTTGATTTACTCGCTCCGTCTAACCATTGGTCTGCGGATGATAAGCCGTGGAATATCTCAAATCTGTACCCAACCCTTCTTGAAGGCTCTTCCAAAAATGAGACGTGAATCTGGAGTCTCGATCTGATATGATACTTACGGGTACACCATGCAATCTAACAACCTCTTCCAGATACAGCTCGGCTATCTTCCTCATCGAATAATCGATCTTAAATGGTACGAAATGAGCGCTCTTCGTCAATCTGTCTACGATTACCCAAACTGAATCATGCCCCTTAGGCGATCTCGGTAAGCCGGTAATGAAATCCATCGAGATACTCTCCCACTTCCACATCGGAATCTCCAAGGGAGTTAGCTTGCCACCAGGCCTCCCATGGTCGGCTTTCACACGCCTGCAAGTGAAACACTCTGAAACAAATCTGGCTATGTCCTTCTTCATCCTGTACCACCAGGCAATCTGTTTTAAATCATGATACATCTTGGTCGACCCTGGATGGTAGGCGACACTAGATCCGTGGGCGTCTCTGCACACCATAACCGGGATATCCCCAACTGCGGGGATGCAAAACCTGCCACGATACTTCAAGGTACCCGCATCATCTATAGAGAAGTCTGGTAATTCACCTTTCTCAGCTCGAAGATACAAGTGCAGAAGATCGGGAACGTCCTTCTGATGCAGTTTCGTAAGCGCAATCCACGAAGGTTCTGCTACTGCTAAGCTACTCTACAAATCACAGCTTCCCACAGAAATGCCCATCAAAAGAAACTCTTCCACTAGACGCTCGGCGGAAAGATTAAAAATCTTACCTGACTTCTGACTCAGGGCATCAGCCACCATATTTGCCTTGCCCGGATGATACTGAATTTCAACATCATAGTCGGCCACGTACTCCAACCACCGCCGCTGGCGCAGATTCAATTCTTTCTGAGTGAAGACATACTTCAAACTCTTATGATCCGTGAAAATCTTGCACTGCGCGCCATATAGCAAATGCCTCCACAATTTCAGCGCATAGATCACAGCTGCAAACTCCAGGTCATGCGTAGGGTAATTCCTCTCGTGAGTCTTTAGCTGCCTCGACCCGTACGCAATCACCTTCCCGCCCTGCATCAAAACGCAGCCCAGTCCGACATGCGACGCATCCACATATATATCATACTCACTACCCTCCGTAGGCAAAGACAAAATTGGAGCCGAACATAGCCTTCTTTTTAGTTCCTCAAAAGCCTTCTCACACTTGCCATCCCATATAAAGGCTACATTCTTCTGCGTCAACTTGGTCAATGGCGCGGACAAGGTAGAGAAACTTTCTACAAATCTTCTATAATAACCCGCCAAGCCCAAGAAGCTTCTGATCTCTTTGGGGGTAACAGGTCTCGCCCATTCCATAACAGCAGCGATCTTTTCTGGGTCCACCGATATTCCCTCCTTATTAATCACGTGGCCTAGAAAAGAAACTTGAGGCAACCAAAATTCACATTTGCTCAGCTTGGCGTATAGCTTATGGTCTCTCAGAGTCGCCAAGACCAGCCGCAAATGTCGATCATGCTCCTCTGCATCCTTAGAGTACACCAAAACATCGTCTATAAAGACAATCACGAACTTATCTAGAAAATTCTTGAAAACTCTGCTCATCAAATCCATAAAAGCTGAGGGCACATTAGTCAAACCGAATGACATAACCAAAAACTCAAAATGCCCATGACGAGAGCGGAACGCCGTCCGCGGAACATCTGACTCCCGAATCATCAACTGGTGATAGCCCGATCGAAGATCTATCTTGGAAAACACGGCACTACCACGCAGTTGGTCAAACAAATCGTCGATTCGCGGCAAAGGGTACCTGTTCTTAATAGTAACCTTGTTCAGCTCTCTATAGTCAATGCATAACCTCATCGACCCATCCTTCTTTTTAACGAACAGCACTGGCGCACCCTAAGGCGAAGAACTCGGCCTTATAAAGCCTTTTGCCAACAACTCATCCAGCTGAATTCGCAACTCTTCCAGCTCCCGCGGGGCCATCCGGTACGGCGCCTTTACGATAGGACGCGTGCCTGGCTCCAAATCTATGGCAAACTCGACATCTCGATCGGGTGGAAGACCGGGAAGATCGTCTGGAAACACATCAGAAAAGTCACACACCACAGGAATCTCTTCCAAACGGGGCACACTAACAATCGACCCTACCAGAGAAAACACATAGGCAAAACAGCCAGAAACAAGCAACTTCCGAGCACGCACCGCAGAAATGACGGGAGACTCCTAGAGGGAATACCCATAAACTCTCCCTGGCTGACCGTTGTTTTTGACGAAGTCCAAGCGCTTACCCTTGCACTGGATCACAGCATCGTACCTTGACAACCAGTCCATGCCCAAAATAACGTCGAAGTCCTCCAGGTCAATCACCTTCAAATCTGCCTTGGCTAGAAAATCTCCCAACACTATCGGACAATCGAGAACACCCAGATCCGTAACCACAGAGTCACCGGAGGGGAACTTAACGCAGAAGGCACCACCAACACGATCTAGGCCCAAACTGAACCGCTCCACGAAGGCTCTAGCCACAAACGAGTGGGTAGCGCCGGAATCGAAGAGAACGCGTGCCCAGCAGTTCTTTACCTTAAATCGTCCTACGAATTGCACACGCATCTAAGGCAACAAGCGCTAAAACGAAAACTACAACCAAAAAGGGGACGTAACGAAACGACTGGGGAGGAGGCGAACCTGAGATAACCTGGGTCGAGGTCTACGCTTCGTCTACCGAAAGAACATTCAGCTTCCCCTTTCCTTTATCCATCTGCTGAGGAGGTGGCAAAGCCTGGAGGGGAACTGGCTGCAGAATAGGCTGGGTCTGAGGGCACCTTGTCTTGAGATGACCCTTCTGGCCGCACTGAAAACAGACCTTATCTTTTAACCAACAACGGGCAGCCTCATGCCCCTTCCTTCCACAAAAGGCACACACCAAGTCTCCCCTAGAAACACCCTGAATCGTGTGCACCTGTTCCTTCTTCTGCGCTCCCAACCTTTTGAAACACTTCTCAAAGGGGTGGCCTGGCCGGCCACAAAAGCTACAAATCTCTTTGACCTTCTTTCTCGAGGCAGCATCAGGTTCCTGAGGGCTCTTCCCTCCACCAGACTTCCGCTTATCCTTCCTTAGCTGCTGGCCTCTATTCTTGGCATTCTCAATTGCTTCAACCCTCAAGGCAGCTTCAACCACGCTGGCATAACTGACTGCTCCGTAGGCATTCACTAACTGCTGAATGTCGCTTCTTAGTCCACCCAGAAACTGCTTAACTAGGTCTGCCTCCACACTCACCAGACCAGGAGCAAACCGACTCAACTTACAAAACTCAATCTCATACTCACTAACCGTGAGTTTCCTCTGCTTTAGATGAAGAAAGTCATTCATTAGCCGGTCCCGTTCGATTGAAGGCAGAAACTTACTTAACAACATCACCTTAAATGACTCCCATGTGCAACCTTCCACTAAGCTCTCTTTCTCCCTCAGCCACCAATTCTTTGCTAAACCCTTGAGCTGGTAGGCAGCGAGCATCACTCTCTGATCGTCTGTAATCCCTGAGTACGAGAACATCTCCTCAATGGTAATCATCCAATCATCCAAAATCATGAAATCTGCCTGCCCATCATAGGTAGGGGGTCTCAGCCGCTGAAACTGGGATATGAATGCCATCTCCGGGGGCACCACAACCAAAGGCACGGGAGGAGAAGGAGGGGTAGGAACAGCTACTCCCTCAGCGGGGTTCTGAGCTCTCGGGGCCTGTCCCGCCACCACTGCTACAAGGGACTGAATCTGAGTCTGCATAGCCACTACCTGCCTCGATAACTCCTCATTACTCTGTCGCAGACTTTCTACCAACGCATCACTCTGCGCTCCTGACGTCTCACCCTCGGATTGGGGGGTCGATCTCGTCGCAGGACGTCTCGCCATCCTAAAATCGCACGAGCTTTAGACAAAATCTAGCCCATCAGCTAGAACAAAACTACCCGGTACAGACAAACACACTTAAATATGAACTTCAACTGCAAAAACTTGCTCTAGGAGTTGTTTTTACCATGATGATGTTATGCTTAACCTAAGATGGTTCACCACCATCATACTAACTCATGTGCCTAAACCATGAATGCATGTATTTGTATTCCTTTTGACTCAAAACCATGTGTGTACATATGTCATCTTGCAAGTCTTTAGCTTGGCACGTTGTGCTTATGAAATGTTATGCTATGCATGATGTGCTATGCATTCTAAAAAGGCCTTAGTGCATGCCTTGGGCGGCATACACATGAAAATGTTATGCATCCCATACTACATAACATTCCCATGTAACGAAAAAGAAAACGTGCTAGCCGCATTCATGTGGTGAGGTTATGCATCCCATACTACATAACCCTCACATTTTGCCTCCTATGGTGGATCCATATACAAACACATATTATGCATCCCATACTACATAATATGCCCTGGATACTTCTTTATGCTCATGAGTGTAGTGTTCGTCCTTCGGCCAAGACGTGCCGATGACATATCGGTGTGTGAATGGTATGATGCTAACTACTAATGCAGACAAGGGAAAGGTTGCCCGACCTTTTGTCAAGCAACCTCCCTCTGATACCAACTGTCACAACCCGCATTTTCTCAACGGTAAAATCGTATCAGAGTAAGAGAAAACACATGTTGTGATGCCACGTCGTGCAGGGGATAACTGCACACGCTCAGGCAAAACTCCAGACGTTAGATTTTAAGGAAAATTGTTGATTAAATATGAAAGAAAATCAGTTATGTTGAATGGCCGTATCCCTCGACACGGTGGATCAGCTAGTCCACAGTCAAAAATTTTATTTATACGTAGCAGAAAATACTTTGGTTCAATTAAGTTGACACCTTAAACGAGCATAAGTGTCCTCGGGGAACGACTTATGCATGCATGACTCTAAGGTGAATATAGTAGATATGAAAAATAGTGTTTTGCGTTGAGGAAAAATAGTGTTTTTGATTTAGAAACATGTTATGCATGGGGTACATATAATAATACTTTTAGGTTTTAAAATATCTAACATGCAACCTAGCATAAATCCTTCCCAGAAGCAAGTAACCAACCATAAGTAGGCAAAATCAGCAGTTTAAATTCATATCCAGCATCACAAGAAGCCACCAGTGGGCGTCAACAACCTGCCACAAACCCACTGGCGAGTATGTATGTCTATACAGAAGAGTAAAGAACTACCTCACAATAAAACGGGGATCAGCTATCTCAGCTACCCTTGAGGCCACCAACAAGCCCCTCCAAAAGAACTAGTCGCTGAACTGGCTACAACCTAGACCTGAGGCATTCAAGAAAAGAACACCTCAGCAAGGAAATAATCAAAAGGGGGAAAATAGAGCAATAGATTAATTAGCAAATAAGAAGAGGGGTTTACCAACCCGGTAACAAACTGCAATAAGCAAAAGAAAAGGGGTGACAGTAAGAGGAGAGTACTGTCTAAAGCACAGCAGAGCGCACCAAGTGCGAGCAATAAAGTCATTATGCCCTACCAAGAGAGTCTGCAACAGCAACAAGACATATACATATATGCCAAAAGAAAGGAAAGCATAAACAGGAAAGGGACTAACAGTCCTAACACGTGGGCAAGTGGCAGTGGTCAAAACATGGGTCTGAATACATAACCAAATCAGACCCAAAAAGGGCTAAGGGGTCAAACAGTGGCAGCTTTAGGGTCCCACACACACCAACCCAAACCGGGGCAAAAAGGCGGTGGCCACAGCTCTCCAGAAAAAACCACCCCTCCAGAGGCCACCAAAACTCCACCACCTGCCACAACCCATGAGTCGGCATGCAGAAATTAGCCGAACACCCAATGCCCCCCCCCCCCCAGGGAAAGGTCACACTAACAATCCTAAGAAACACACGAACCCAAGACAAAAACATCGGGTCCAACCGACGCGGCCTTACACACCTAAAAAGAACCAACCCCGAGTCTTCCTAACCCCAAAACAAGCGCAGCACCCAGTGTCGACACGTTGTGTCGACACCACGACAAGCCGGTGTCGACACAAGGTGTCAACACAACCGCGGCCGGTGTCGACACCAAGTGTCGACACCACTGCGGCCGGTGTCGACACAAGGTGTCGACACTGCCGCGGCTGGTGTCGACACAAGGTGTCAACACTGCTGCTGCTGGTGTCGACACCAAGTGTCGACACCACTACGGCCGGTGTCGACACAAGGTGTCGACACTGCCGCTGCTAGTGTCGACACCAAGTGTCGACACCACTGCGGCCGATGTCGACACAAGGTGTCGACACTGCCGCTGCTAGTGTCGACACCAAGTGTCGACACCACTGCGGCCAGTGTCGACACTTCCGCTGCTGGTGTCGACACCAAATGTCGACACCACGACTGGCCGGTGTCGACACCAAGTGTCGACACCAAGACTGGCCGGTGTCGACACAACGGTGTCGACACCCCGAATGGCCGGTGTCGACACAACAGTGTCGACACCCCGACTGGCTGCAGGAGCCAGATCCCACAAACGACCAAAAACGAGAACGAGGACTCTCTCTAGAGTGCAACAATCCATCGTAATGGCAACTACTCAACCTAAAACGAACCAAAACTGTCCCTAGTAGACACAATCCCTCAGGAAAACTGAGATTTAACTGGAACTTTCTACACTAACCACGGCATGATCGGGAACGAACCCTAGCGTACCCCTATGATCTAAGCGGGAAAAGATAAAATTAAATCAAAGAAAATGACAAAGATCAACTTTGGCAAGGATGAGGGGACATCACTTGCCTCAATACCAGAAACTCTTGGCCGGCGGCATCCCCCACTCTCGGAACTAGCCGCAGAGCACCAGCTGAGGAGCAGAAAGAATGCAGATCCAAGCGAGGGCAGTCCAGATCCACTCTCGAAATCGAATTTCGACCGCTAAATCTCCAGGAAATCGGCATCCGAAGGCTAGGGTAGTCCGGCGGTTCTCTCCCTCTCGCACAGGCGGCGGCTTCTTCCAAGCAGAGAAAAAAAAAAGACAAGAGGAACCGAGCCCTAATTCTAACCCAAGACTATATATATATCAGTTTTAATAATAATCAATCATCATAATAATAATTACTTACATCAATATCAAAACAACACAAGACCCGAAACATCTCGGAAAATGACGAAATTCACGCCGCAGCTAAAAACCCACGCTACGAACACAACTGCGAAGTAGAAATTAGCATTCGACGAACGAAACCCGGGATAACACCACCCGAAGCCAAAACACAAGCATTCCCTAAGAGGCCCAGCCGAGTCATCAAACGGACTCCGGCTAGCTGGGGAATCTTGCTAACAGGCTACAAACAGGCTACACAGGAGACCCTAAGAACTAAGACCACGCTCTACAACGGCAAAGAGCCGGAAACACGCTATCGTAACGCCAGCCAAAGATCAAACAAAACACAGAAAAATTGGGGGCGTTACAGTCATTTCCTTTTTTTTTGATTCACTTCAAATCTTATGGATTTTATGTCTTGAGCTAAGGAAACTTGTAGCTCCTTATGGTGCTCATCCATATAAGTTTCCATTGCCTTCCTTTGCTCATCTAGCTTTATTTGCAATGCCACCAACTGAGAATTATAATCACTTGTTGGGGCAGGCTGTGGAGCAATTGTCTGTAGTGCTTTCTTGTAGGTCTGGCTTCTCCTTTTAAAGACCTGAAATTTCCTTTTCTTGGCCCTAACAGCCTCTTCATCCTCTGAAGCAGAAGTACTAGCAATGTCTACCCTGTCCATAGGACTAGGAGGTAAATCCTTCTCAGTCCTTGGTAGCTCCTCAGCATTCCTTTGCTCCTCAGGCTATATTCTTGTTGTCTCCTCTTGAGACCTAACCTGCTCCCCCTGAAGATCTACCTGCTCCCCCTCAACAGCTGCTTTCTCTCCCTCAATGTCAGTTTGTAATAAGTCAGGGAACAGCTCTTCTAGTGTAAACTCATGTTGAGGTTGTTCAGAAGAATCTCTTATCTCAGGAGCATATGTTTCCATTTTATCAGCAACAGATGTGTCCTCCATGACAACATCTTGTGGTTGAGGTTGTATCTGTATTTGCTGATCAACATCAAGTAATAGTTCAGACAAAACTTCATCCTCAATATGGAAATTTAATTGATTTACTTCAGTAATTACCTCTAGAATAGTTTGGGTAGCCCTTTCACTATCCAAGTGAGTGGACTCTTCCACATATAGAGGCTCCCCCTGGAATGGATCTAGGTGAATAGGGCTAGCTGATTGTAGCTCCCCCTACCTCTGTGCATCTTCTTGTCTTGCTGGTGACTGTCCAGCATTGTCATCCTCTCCATCATCTGAACTAAACACCACTTGCTCCTCTGAGCTACTTGAGGATTCTTGTGCCACAATGGATATCTTCTTCTTCTTCCTCTGAGGTGTTTCCTTTTCTGGAGTTGGCAGTTCCTTTGTCAATACTCTATCCCACCTTGAGAAAATTCTTACATCCATTCTCCTCATGTGATTTATCTTTGAACCAGCAGCTTGGTTCATCACTTCAAGAATACTTCCAGCTAAGTATAGACTCAGAATTCTACCCAGATTGGGTTTCTTCAGGCTCTCTTTTATCTTATCAAACATGACTGCAGACCAATCAGTATTAAGTTTGAAAATTATCCTTGTCATCAAACTGAACATGTGAGCTGAAATTCTATCATGCCCACCAGGCTTGCTCAGTATCACCTTCCCAACTATCTCAGATAAGAACTTTTCTTGTATATTCATTCCTTTCCTATTAAAGACTGAACCAATCTTCAAGCTTGAATCCAGTCCACACCATGTCAGTGTCTCCCTTGTTTTTGAAGGAGAAACATCTTCCTCTTCTGGAGTTCTTGGGAGATGTAGAGTCTTCCTGAGACTCTTATGAGTGACCTTCACCTTTGCCCCATGAACTTTGGACTTAATCTTGAGTCCAGATTCATCAAGAGTTGCTGCACTCAAGAATTCGAGGACTTCCTTCTTCCAGATCTTGATAGATTCTGAAACAAGATACTCTAGGCCTGTCTCTGATATTAGGGTTACCACACCTTGGATTTCGGGTTCCGCGTCATCAAAGGCATGTCGCACGAGCTCATATCCTTCATTAATGTTCTCTTCTAGCTTAGGCGCCATTAGGGTTTGAAAAATTTTGAATTTAGAGAAGAGAGATGTCGATACACAAGTTTGGTCTCGAGACTAAGGTGAGCGTGTCGACAAATAATGGGGAAAACCTATTTATACTTTTCTAAAATTGAAGGTGAAAAGGCGCGTTAAAATACTTGAATTGTGTCGACACTGTTGAAAAGTGTCGACACTTACTTCTAATATCTCGACAACTATGTGTCGACACAAATATAGTCGACAGAATATATGTGTTGACACTTACATATCTCAGCTCGACGCTTAGTCGAGACTCTACTAGACTAATTCTGTGTATATCCTAAGTGTCGACACCACCTTGGATGTGTCGACACCTACACTGCATGTGTCGACACTAATTCTCTGAAGTGTCGACACAGACTTCCTAGATGTGTCGATACCATTTTTCTGAAATGTCGACACCACTTCTATGTGTCGACACAGACAACTCTGTGTGTCGACACTATTTTACTTAGCCAATTTTTGTAAACTATTCTAAGTTTATCATTCCTAATTCAAATTTAAACTTATTGAATTTGGTTTCATCTAAGGGCTTTGTAAATATATCAGCTAACTGACTATCTGTCTTAACATACTCTAGGGAAATGTCTTCTTTTTCCACATGTTCTCTTAGAAAATGGTATTTTATTTCTATGTGCTTAGTCCTGCTATGAGAGACAGGATTATTTGCAATAGAAATAGCACTAGTAGAATCACAAAATAAAGGTGTCCTACTTACTTGAATACCATAATCTTCTAGCTGATGTTGAATCCATAGAAGTTGAGCACAGCAACTTCCTGCAGCCACATACTCTGATTCTGCTGTGGAGATAGCCACACTTGTTTGTTTCTTGCTACTCCATGATACCAGCCTTCCACCTAGAAATTGACAGGTTCCTGTGGTACTTTTTCTATCTTCCTTGCAGCCTACAAAGTCTGCATCTGAATAACCTGTCAGTTCAAAATCTCCATTCCTAGGGTACCAAAGGCCTAGATAAGGAGTGCCCTTAAGATATCTCGAAATTCTTTTGACTACTGTCAAATGAGATTCTTTAGGGCAAGCTTGGCACCTAGCACAGACACATGTAGCATACATGATATCTGGTCTACTAGCAGTCAAATACAGTAGGGAGCCAACTATCCCTCTATACAAAGTTTCATCTATAGGTTTCCCTGCATCATCTTTGCTTAGAGACATGCATGACCCCATAGGAGTTTTCATGGTAGTGGATGATTCCATACCATACTTCCTTATCAATTCTAGGGTGAACTTAGACTGGCATATGGATAATCCATCTTCAGTCTGTCTAACTTGGAGACCCAAGAAGGACTTAAGTTCCCCCATACTGCTCATTTCAAATTGTCCTTGCATGAGTTTTGCAAACTTTCGACAAAGACTACTTTCTCTAGACCCAAATATGATGTCATCTACATATATTTGGACTAAGATAATCTTGCCTCCGGATTCCCTAAGGAATAGAGTCTTGTCTATTTTCCCCCTTGAGAATTTGTTCTCAATGAGGAAACTAGACAGGGTTTCATACCAAGCCCTAGGGGCTTGTTTTAACCCATACAAAGCCTTTCTAAGTCTATATACATAGTCAGGTTTAAGAGAATCTACAAAACCTGATGGCTGCTCTACATAGACTTCTTCCTTCAGATTTCCATTCAGAAAAGCTGACTTAACATCCATTTGATATACCTTAAATCCTTGAAATGTTGCATAGGCAAGGAACATCCTTATTGCTTCCAGTCTTGCTACTGGAGCAAAGGTTTGATCAAAATCAATACCTTCTTCCTGCCTATATCCCTTTGCAACAAGTCTAGCTTTATTCTTTATGATGATTCCATTCTCATCCAACTTGTTCCTAAAGATCCACTTAGTTCCAATAATGTTGTGGTCCTTAGGTTTAGGAACTAGCTCCCAGGCCTTGCATCTTTTGAATTGATTCAGCTCCTCTTGTAGGCCTCAATCCAATGAGGGTCTAGGATTGCTTCTTCAAACTTCTTTGGCTCAACTTGGGATAGGAAACTTGAGTAAAGAACTGTACTTAGATTCCTGCTCCTTGTTTGCACTCCTTGTCTGGGATCTCCAATTATCTGATTGGCTGGATGATCCCTTAAGTGCCTATTTGCTGGAGGCAGCCTGTCTTCTGGTTATACACCTTTAGCTTCTTCATTCAACTGCACCTCTTGGTCTTCTTCAGCATCAGGAGTATCTTGTACTCCCCCTGGACAGCAGCCACCATCTTCCATTTGCTGACTTGCAGAAGAACCTTCTGTTAAGGTAAGCTTGTCCATCTTCTCAGTTACACATGTAGAGCTGCAAACACTTCTTGGCAATTCATTGTTGATGAGCCTTGCTTCATCAAAAACTACATGTACTGACTCTTCTACAACTTGAGTAATCAAGTTGTAGACCTTATAAGCCTTACTGTAGTTGTTGTACCCAACAAAGATTCCCTCTTGGGATTTGGCAGCAAACTTGATTAGATAAGACTTACCATTGTTAAGGATATAGCATTTGCAACCAAAGATCCTGAAATAGGATAGATTTGGTTTTCTGCCCTTCACAATCTCATAGGGGGTCTTCTTGTGGCTCTTGCTGATAGTAGCCCTATTGATTACATGACATGCCGTATTAAATGCCTCAGCCCAGAAATATTCTGGGAGAGAAGTGTCACTCAATAGGGTTCTACCAGCCTCTATCAAGGTTCTATTTTTCCTTTCAGCAATACCATTTTGCTGAGGTGTTCTTGGTAAGGAAAATTCCTGAAAAATTCCAAACTCTTCACACAGTTTTGTCATACTTTCATACTGAAATTCAGTACCATGGTCACTTCTGATTTTGACCACTGTACTGTCCAATTCATTCTGAATTTGTTTAACAAAACTATACAAAATACTTGGAGTTTCAGATTTTTGCCTTAGGAAGAACACCCAGGAATACCTTGAGTAGTCATCAACTACCACAAATGTGTAGACCTTCCTACCTAGGCTGTGAACTGGCATAGGACCAAAAAGATCCATATGCAAGAGGTATAGATACCTCACAGAATCCTTGTTATTAAGGCTATGAAAGATGGATTTGGTCTGTTTGCCCTTTTGACAAGGTGAGCATATCTCATCCTTTATACACTTAACCTGAGGACCATTCCTCACTAACTCTTTGCTAAAGAGTTGGCCAATTGTCTTATAGTAGAGATGAGCCAGCCTCTTGTGCCATTTAACACAATGTGAGACTTTCTCATCAGCTACAAGATAAATAGGAGAAACAATGTTCTCACACATAATGTCTAGACAATAGACATTTCTCTTCCTATATCCAGTCAGAATGATCTTTTGATCACTTGACCTTTTGATATGACAACCATTTTTGACAAATGAGATGTCATATCCTAAATCACTCAGCTGACTTATGCTAATGAGGTTATGTTTCAAACCATTTACATAAGCCACTTGAGTAATTGTAATTTGGTTACTAGTAATATTACCAAAGCCTTTGATGATTCCTTTTTCTGAACCATATAGGGGCATGGCCACTTGGACTCACCTGCAAAACAGATTACTTAACCTTAGAACCCAAAATAATTCTTGGGTCCTTGGTGCAGGTTAGTTTGACTTTTAACAAAACTACTTGTAGCTCTTTTAGCAGGTAGTTTGCTACTCTCCTTGACACTTGAATTGTGCCAACAGTCTATGGCAAAGTGGCCTATCTTGCCACAACACCAGCACTCAAACCTGTTGTACCTTTGTTTAGGTACAACCCTGGCTGAAGTATCTACAGTAGGCTTTTTGTTTAGTGCTGGGGCTTTGCCCTTAGACTTGGACCTAGCAGTCCAGGCAGGTTTTGTAAATCCTAATCCAGCCTTACCCTTATGAGGTACAAACTCATCTATCAAGGGGTAAAACAGATTTGGGTTTAGAAAAGCTAGCCACAATATCCTTCTCCTTCTGAAGTCTAACCTCCAGATTCCTAATTTGATCATTCTTAAATGTAATAGTTCCCATCTGAATAACTGTAATGTTTTTCAGCCTGGCTATTTCATTCAGTTTCTGATCAAAAAACTTGTCTGAATCAGCAGCAGCCAATTTAAGACTAGCAATCTCCTTTGCCTGGTTTTTGGCCAAGGCTTTGCTTTTCTTTAAAGCCTGCAACAAGTCCCTATATTCATCAATTAACTGATGAATATCACCTTCAGATTCAGACCCACCCACATCACTTGATGCAGATGTATCTAATTCTGACTCAGTACAAGAAATTGAACTAGAAGAACAATTTTGTACCTTACTTGCTCCAGGCTGATCCTGGGTTTTGTCTCCTTCAGATAAGACCATCAGCCATTTGCAATGATTGTCCTCATGCTCATAAATTGAATTCATTAACTGCATGAACGCATCTTACTCCTCTTCAGCAAACAACCCAATATAGGCTTCAGCTTCTGAATCTGTTTCTGAAGATGACTGATCAGTCAAACTTTTGTCTTTCTTGGCAACAAAGGACTTTTCCTTTTTGCCCTTAAACTGTGTCTTCTTTCTATCAGTTGACTCCTTCCTCTTTTCAGGACAGTCAGCCACCACATGTCCCTGTCTATTGCAACAATAGCATACAATCTTTGAGGATGTAGTTTTACTTGGCTTTGACTTTCTTCTGTCATTCCTTGATGACTTCCTGTTCTGATAGTAGTCATCTTTTGTCTGTGAAGTGGAAGGCTTATACCTCCACTGCTTCTTCTTCAGAAACTTTTGAAAATGTCTTGTAAAAGCAGCAAAGTCTTCATCACTTTCACTGCTATCTGAATTCTTGCTTTCTGACTCATCTGTCTCAGCCTCAGCAACTTTTTGAGGTGGAGATGGAGACTTGCTTTTATATTTCCTAGTGGCTTCAGTCTTGAAGGCCACAGCTCTTTCCTTGTGCTCCACTCTAGTAGTCTTCTCTTCCTCCTTTCTAACCATTAACTGCATCTCAAAAGATAACAGTTTTCCAAACAAAGTTGGAGGAGGTATATCAGCTAATTTGGCCATTTCCCTAATGGCACAAATCTTGGTATCCCAGTCCTTAGTCAGGGATCTTAAGAACTTGTCATTCAGCTCATAGTTGCTGAATTCTCTTCCATAGGACATCAATTCATTTACTATCCTATAGAACTTCTTATAGCATTCAGTAATGCTATCAGACTTTTCTTGTCTGAAGCTTTCATATTCCTGATTTAACAAAGACTTCCTGTCTTGTCTTACTTCTTCTGATCCCTCCATATAGACAATTAATGTGTCCCACATTTCTTTAGAAGTTTTACAGTGAATTAAATTCTGAAATATTGCATCATCAATTGCACTAACAATAATATTCTGGGCCCTCTTGTCCATAATGGCCAGAATAATTTCATCTTTATTCATTTCTGAATAGTCTTTGGGAGTTCTCTGATTTGCATCCAGAACAGATACTTTCATTGGCACATATGGCCCTTCTTTGACTGTAATGTATATTCTTGGGTCAGAGGCTTCCATAAAAAGTCTAACCCTCTCTTTCCAAATGCCAAATATCTCTTTTCTACAGATTGGCAATTTCATGGACCCCAGCTCTTTGTGATTCTCAGTAGAACACATTTTCTTGAATCTTGATTATTCTGATTCTGCCTACAGGATCTTACTCATACTGTTATGTCCCTTTTTGAGTAACCTCCCTTTGATACCACTTGAAAGAAATAGTACTTATTCACCTAGAGTGGGGGTGAATAGGTGAACTTAATCTTTTTAAAATTACAGGCAGAAACACTGAATAATAAGACCTGTATTTGCAATTCTCTATAGCAATTCAGCACAGATAATACAGCAATCACAGAATTAATCACACACAGAGTACACACAGATTTTTATAGTGGTTCCCCAAGATCTGGGTACATCCACTTTCCCCCTTCACATATCTAGTAGTGTACTAGATTCGTCCTAACTTCTCCACTTCTTCTCAGATCCTCAGATCTTACACCTCAGAACCACAAACAGGTTCCTACAACTCAGAGTGACCCCACTCCTACAACTCAGGCACAAAGCCTTACCACTCAGTCTTCACCAAGACCTACACTCAGGCTAAACAGCCCTACCTCAGCCTTCAATCAAGGCCTACACTCAGAGAATAGAATCTCCTACACTCAGGCACTAAAGCCCTACCTCAGCCTTTATAGTTTAGGCTTACAAATCAGATCTATACAAGATCCTACAGAATATAAAGTTTACAAAGTAAATAACCACAATTCAGAAAGAGAGAGATGAATTGACTGGCTTCTTGATGAGTTCTTGGAAGAACTAGGCAGAGATCAACCACCCTTGGCTTTCTTCAAAGCTTCTTGAATTAGAACACATTAGGGTTGAATCTCCTGTGCAGATGATCTTCAATCAGCTGTTGTCTTGTGAATCAGATCTCGATCTGAATCTTACTTATCAGCCTGGTTAAATAGATGTTCTTCTTAGAAGGAGCTCTCTCTCTCCAACTTCTTAGATCTTCACTTGAAGATCTTCTTCCTTTTTTTGTTGTGATTCAATTGATTGATTACTTCCCTTGATCCTTTCTATCGAAGGAGAAAGGTCTATAAATAGTCTTCCTCCAAGGTAACCGGCTGATTCGGTTTCTAACAACCTTCTCACAGCTCTGACAGTTGCAGTTGACCAGTTGAAAATGGCAGCTATCAAGTCATCCAGTCACTTCTTGAAATCTCTGTCACTGTCTGAAAGTGTCGAGACAGATAGTCTTTATGTGTCGACACAAATAAACTAAGTGTCGACATAAGTAGACTAAGTGTCGACAATAACCTTGATGGTGTCGACACAACTCCTTGTGTTGTTGTAACAGCCTCTCGACACTACTTCTTCAGAATGTGTCGACACTGATCCTGTGTGTCGACACAAGCCTTCTGTTGAATGTGTCAACATTGATTGAGTGTGTCGACACAAGTACTTCTTCTTCAATACTTAGTTGATTTTTGTTGTGTGTCGACACAACTCCTTTGTGTCGACACTTGCTAAGTGTCGACACATCTTCCTTGTGTCGACACATGCCTTCATTTGTTGAAACTTTGCTGAGTGTCGACACATCTCCTTTGTGTCGACACTTGTACTTAAACTTTGTTGAAGTTCGCTGAGTGTCGACATAGCTTCCTGGTGTCGACACTTTTGATGTCGACAAAGTTTCTCTGGGTGTCAACACTGCTTCTAAGTGTCGACACAGATTATGTAGACAATTATTCATTGTGTGTCGACACTGCCTGTATGTGTCGACACATTTCTTCTGGTGTCGACTCTGCCTTCCTGGTGTCGACTCTTCCTTCCTGGTGTCGACAAAATTACTCCAAGTGTCGACACAGCTTCTCTAGGTGTCGACACAAGCCTTCTTAAGTGTCGACACTTTTATTCTAGGTGTCGACACATGGACTTAGAAACTTTTATGCTTTCCCTGCAATTACTTAACCTGCACACATAAACTCAAAGCACATCAAATACACCTTGATGTATATCATTGAGTAGGGTGAGGCTTCTTCAAATCAGGTAAATATATTCTAATGTACCCAATATTTTGCACTACCACGAGCGCGGCTCGGCCCCAGTTTGACCCGCTGCACAGGCTCTCATTAGCTGGCATGTCCGAAGGCTCGCCTGTGGGGGAGAGGTTTGGTTCTTCATCCTTGGTTACTTTTGCACTATCTCAAGCACGGCTCGGCTCTAAGTAGACCCACTGGGCAGGCTCTCATTAGCTGGCAGGTTTGAAGGCTCGCCTGTGGGGGAGAGGTTTGGTTCTTGGTCCTTGGTTACTTTTGCACTACTCCAAGCGCGGCTCGGCCCCAGGTAGACCCGCTGCATAGGCTCTCATTAGCTGGAAGGTCTGAAAGCTCGCCTGTGGGGGAGAGGTTTGGTTCTTGGTCCTTGGTTACTTTTGCACTACCCCGAGCGCGGCTCGGGCCCAGGTAGACCCGCTGCGCAGGCTCTCATTAGATGGCAGGTCTGAAGGCTCGCATGTGGGGGAGAGGTTTGGTTTTTCGTCCTTGGTTACTTTTGCACTACCCCAAGCATGGTTGTGCCCCAGGTAGACCCACTGTGCAGGCTCTCATTACTTGGCAGGTCCGAAGGCTTGTCTGTGGGGGAGATGTTTGGTTCTTGGTCCTTGGTTACTTTTGCACTATCCCGAGCGCGGCTCGAACCTAAGTAGACACGCTGCGCAATCTCTCATTAGTTGGCAGGTCCGAAGGCTCGCCTGTGGGGGAGAGGATTGGTTCTTGGTCCTTGATATTTTTGCACTACCCCGAGGGCGGCTCGACCCCAGGTAGACCCGCAACGGACGCTCTCATTAGCTGGCAGTTCCGAAGGCTCGCCTATGGGTGAGAGGTTTGGTTCTTGGTCCTAGGTTACTTTTGCACAACCCCGAGCACTGCTCGGCCCGAGTTAGACCCGCTGCGCAGGCTCTCATTAGCTGGCAGGTCCGAAGGCTCGCATGTGGGGGAGAGGTTTAGTTCTTGGTCCTTGGTTACTTTTTCACTATCCCGAGTGAGGCTCGGCCCAAGATAGACCCGCTGCGTAGGCTCTTATTAGCAGGCAGGTCCGAAGGCTCACCTATGGGGGAGAGGTTTGGTTCTTGGTCCTTGGTTACTTTTGTACTACCCTGAAAGAATTGGTGTCAAGATATACTAAACACCTAGAGGGGGTAAATAAGTTCAATTCCTTTTTATTAAGGCAGACAGTATATTTTACTAGCAATTAATCTATGCAACAATTATCACAGCACAACTTAAAAACAAACACAGTCAACACAGATTGCACACCGATTTATAGTGGTTCCCCAAGAGATGGGTACATCCACTTTCCCCCTTCGCCTATCTAGCAGTATACTAGATTCGGCCTAACTTACTTCTTCCTTCTCAGATACACAAATCTTATAACTCAGAACCCAGAATGGTTCCTACAGCTCAGACTTCAGCAAGTCCTACAACTCAAATTCTTCCAGAGAATCCTACCTCAGAGTGAGTCCATACTCCTACAACTCAGGCAATTCAACCCTACCTCAGCGTGTTTCACTAGGCCTACAACTCAGAGAAATTAATCCCCTACCTCAGGCACTCGGCCATACCTCAGCCTTTATAGATTTAGGCTTACAACTTAGAGAGATAACTCTCCTACACTCAGATCTATAAAATATCCTATAGAGAAAATTGTTTATACAAAGAATAAATCCTTCACACAGGTAGAGAGAGAATGGGTTGAAGGTTTCTTGATCAGTTCTTGATAGATCTGATCGCTTTAGATATAACCTGTCTTAGCTTCTTCAAAGCTTCTTGAATTTGAACAAATTAAGGTTGATCTTCTTGTGAAGTTGGAGATGATCCTCAATCCAGCTTCCTCTTATTTCAGATGTAGATCTGAATTCTTCTTGCAAACTTGTTCAGAATCTGCCCTTAGAGTCTTGTTGATCTCTGGATCATAACTTCTCTTCTTGTTGTTCTTCGATTACTATTTAATGATAGAACATATCTTTGTATAGACCCCATCCGAGGTTACTGGCTGATTCGGTTTATAATGGCCTTCTAACAGCACTGACAGATGCAACAACATTGTTAGTTATGACAGCTGTCAAGTCTTCAGTTGTGACACGTGATCCCTCATTGTACTCTATCTCAGCAGAAAAGTGTCGAGACAATACTTCAAATGTGTCGACATAAATAGACCATGTTTCGACACAACTCTTGATGATGTCGACACAACTCACATAATATCGACTCAGCCCTTCTTTATCTTCTCAACACAGCTTCTGTGGAATGTGTCGACACAAGTCCTGTGTGTCGACACAACAGCTTCTAGTCTCGACAAAGTTGGTGTTGATAGAATTCTGGTGTATGTCGACACAACTCCTGTGTGCCGACAGAATTGTTGTCGACAGAATTCTGGAATGTGTCGACACAAGTCCTGTGTGTCGACATAGTTATTGTCGACAGATTTTCTGTGTGTCGACACAATCTGGCTCCTGGTGTCGACACAGCTTTTCCCAAGTGTCGACACTTGTACTTAGAAAATTTTCCTGCATTTCCTTCCTGCACATTAAAATTCAACAACCCATCAAATACACATTGATGAATATCATTGAGTTAGGTGAGGCTTCTCCAAATCAGTTACATAGTTTCCAATGTACCCAACAATCTCCCCCTATTTGGAGAAGTCATAAACCTTAGTCAATGATATACATCACTTATAATAAAACAAAGATTATGATGTAAACATTTATTTCAAGGACAAGAGTAACCATAAGCAATCATAGCATGTATCAATATTATCACAAAATGTGTTATAACATAATAAACATGCATCACAAAATTTTAAGTATCCAATATCAAATTAAGACAAAACCAAGGAATTTTATTAATATATGTTCAGAATAATAATGATTTAGTCCAAAATTTTACATTGACCTAAGCCTAGACCATCTAATTCTAGGATTGATCATGCTCCTTGATAACAATTCCTTTGTCAGACTGAATCCTATCTTGTACATTAGCTTCAGTGTCATCAGCCGGCTTCTTCCCTTTCAGATCTTTCTTATTGAGCTCTTCAGCCTTGACCTTTTGCCTTTCAAAATAATGATAAGGCTTTGGAAAATATTTGCTTGGCTCCACAGAAGTAGCAGGTATCTTCCCAGCTTTGAGGTCTCTTCTGAACTGATATATGACATCTTTCCGCTTCTGATATTTGCTCCACTCTTGTTCAGAATACCACTTGCCTCTATAATGCATGTTGTCTTTAACAGCTTGCTAGGCAGTGAGAATAATATTTCTGGAGGTGGGACTCCATTTTTCAAAATCAGGCTTTAATTCAGTCTGCTCTCTAAACCTTTTCTTAGAAAGTTTAGCTTCTTGCTCTCTTTTCAAAGCAGCTTCAGACATTTCAACCTTTTCAATAATGACATTGTTTACCTCCTTTGGAGGACTATACATTTGTTGAACGGCATATTGAATTCCCTCAAAATCAGCAGGTGGATAAAAAATTTGAGCTACTTCCTGCTGAACCCCTTCATTTGAAGCCGGTTGAATACCTGATTCAGCAGTGTTATCATCATCACACAGGGGTGGATAACCAAGAGTTGCTCTGATAGCATTAGTAATCTATTTAGCATGATCAGAGCCTACATTAACTAATACTCTCTCCCCCTTTATGACTTCTCTTTCAATATGGTGTCTTAGATCATCCTTTTGAAATCTTATCTGACTAGCTAGGTAATTGGTGCCTTCTTTATAGAATGAGCGGAACTTCTGCAGCTGATCAGCAATGACCTTTTGAGAGTCCTGAATAGCAGTGTGGACATTAGCCAAATCTGTTTTGAGTTGTTTATCAAACTCAGACTTTTCTTTAACCATGTTTTCAGTGAAAGGAGTGGCTTTATTCTGAAGTTCTGTTACAATAACATTGTGTGATTTTGTCAGATCTTCATTCATTCTGATTTGGTTTTCCAGAACATAGCATTGTTTAATTGCAATGACATATATCTGTGCCTTGGCCTCCTGTTGTTGCTTGGCCAAATAGACAACAGCATTACCTCCCTTATGGAAGCAATCTGTCATTTCCTTTTTATGCAAATTTACTTCATATCTGATAGATTTAATATCTTGGGCCAGCTGAAATTGCAATTCCTTATTGCTCTCATCAACATATTTTTCAAGAGCAAGTCTTTGCTCATCCATCTTTACTTGCAGTTTCACCAAAAGTGAACTGAAGTCTACCACTGGAGCTGCTGTTTGTGGGACAGTCTGCAAGGATTTCTTATAAGTTGAGCTCCTTTTCCTGAGCTCCATAATTTTTCTCCTCTTAGCCCTGGAGGCTTCTTTATCTTTAGAAGAATCAGATGAACTTTCTATATCCATAGTGTCTTTTGGACGTGTGGCAATAATGGGTAGCTCCTTCTTAGTTCTGGGCTTCTCCCCCTCAGTCCTTGCTCCTGTTAAATCAGGAATAATTCTTCTAATGTTACTTCTTGGTTTATTTGAACTGGAGGAATAGCTTGCTCTTGCTCAGCAAATTGTCCTCCAAATTCAAAAGGTTCTTCCCTGGTAATGTCATCCTCAGGGACATTGTCTTGGTTATTTTTATCAATATCAGTCATATGCACATCTAGTGCATCATTTTCAGTGTCTATAGCAGCCTGATTTATGTCCTGGACTACCTCAAGTATTGATTGAGTTGCTGCTTCACTGTCCAATTCAGCTGTTTGGTCAATTTGCTTTTGCGCATGAGCTTTCTTTGAAGGTGATGGCAGTGGTTGAGCTGGAACTGGAGAAAGCTCATTAGCTCCCCCTTGATGAGGCTCTTCCTGTACCTGATCCACTGAGATGTTGGTGGCAGGAATCTGCTCCCCCTACATCTGACTATCAGTTATATTTTCTAGATCAGGTGATTTTCTAGTCCTTTCTGCTCCTTCTTGATCTGAGCTAAAAACAACTGCTTCCTCTGAATCACTAGAAGATTCAGTGGTCTGATGTGTTGTTTTCTTCTTTTTCTGAATCTGTTGTATCTATTTCTGAGAAGTTGAAACATCCTTGGTTAATACTCTATCCCATCTGGATAATATTCTTAAGTCCATTCTCCTAATGTGATTAATCTTAGAGCCTGTTGTTTGATTCATCACTTCTAGAATAGTCAAGGCCAGATACAAGCTTAGTATTCTGCCCAGATTAGGTTTCTTAAGACTTTCTTTGATCTTGTCAAAGATAACAGCAGACCAATTTGTTTTCACCTTGAATATCACTCTGGTCATTAGATTGAACATATAGGCTGAAATCCTATCATGTCCTCCTGATTTACATAAAATAACTTTCCCTATAATTTCAGAAAGAAATTTGCCCTGGGAATTCATTCCCTTCCTGTTCATGGATGACCCAATCTTGGTAGTGGGATCCAGTCCACACCATTCGAGAACATCACTTGTCATGGAAGATGATATGTCACCTTCTTCTTTAATCCTGGGAAGTTGTAGTGTCTTCCTTAAACTCTTCTGGGTGAGTTTAACCTTAGTTCCTTGAATAGATGACTTAATTTTCAGGCCCGTCAAATCCATTGATGCTGCCGAGAAGAATTCAACAACCTCCTTCTTCCATATCCGGGTAGGTTCTGAGACTAAGTAGTCCAATCCATTTTTGTGATTAGGGTAATCACGGCTTTGATTTCTGGCGTGGCAGTCTCAAACGCATGGCGAACTAGTTCATAACCCTCGTTGATGTTCTCTTCCAGCTTTGGCGCCATTAGGAATGAGAGATTGAGGAGAAGAGAGATGAAGGTCTAGTCGACACAAATGGTTTGGTGTCGAGAATTTTGAGAGTGTAGTCGACAGGGTTTGGCTTCCACCTATTTATATGTTTCTAAACAAATAAGGTCAAAAGGCGGGTGGAAATAAGCCTATTATGTCGACACTGTTGGGATTGTGTCGATACAGACTACTAAAGTCTCGACAGAGAATTTAAAGGTATTACAATACCATGTGTCGACACCATTTGCGATGTGTCGACACAGATAACCTTAAGAGTCTACACAAATTTACTTAGTCAAATTTGTCATTCTTATTCTAAGTTCAGCATGCCTAATTCAATTTTAAAGTAATTGAATTTAGTTTCATCCATTGGTTTGGTGAACATGTCAGCAATTTGAAAATTAGTGTTGACAAATTCTAAACTTATGTCTTCTTTTTCAACAAGATTTCTAATAAAATGAAATCTGATTTCTATATGCTTAGTTCTGCTATGTGAAACAGGATTTCTAGCAATAGAAATGACACTAGTAGAATCACAATATAATGGGGTTTTACTTACCTTGATGTTATAATCTTCAAGTTGATGTTGTATCCATAATAGCTGAGCACAGCAACTGCCTGCAACTATATATTCAGACTCAGTAGTGGATGTAGCCACACTTGTCTTCTTCTTGCTGCTCCATGACACCAATCTTCCACTAGAAACTGGCATGTGCCACTGGTGCTTTTTCTATCTTCTTCGCATCCTGCAAAGTCTGCATCTGAATAACCTGTTAGTAGAAAATCTCTATTCTTATGGTACCAAAGGCCAAGATTTGGTGTTCCCTTAAGATATCTCAAAATCCTTTTAACAGCAGTATAATGAGATTCTTTAGGGAAAGCTTGATACCTAGCACAAACATATGTAGCATACATGATGTCTGGTCTACTAACAGTTAAGTAAAGAAGGGAGCCAATTATCCCTCTATACAAAGACTCATCTACAGGTTTTCCTGCATCATCTTTGCATATAGGCATACTTGACCCCATTGGAGTTCTCATGGTGGAGGATGACTCCATGCCATATTTCTTAATTAATTCCTTGGTGAACTTAGACTGGGATATGGACAAGCCATCATCAGTCTGTCTAACTTGGAGTCCCAAGAAGAATTTCAGCTCACCTATGCTGCTCATCTCAAAATTCCATTGCATAAGTTTTGCAAACTTTCTACAAAGGTTGTTTTCAGTTGATCCAAAGATAATTTCATCAACATATATCTGTACTAGGATGATCTTGCCTTTTGATTCCCTAAGGAATAGAGTTATGTCTATTTTCCCCCTCGAGAATTTATTCTCAATGAGGAAGGTAGACAGTGTTTCATACCAAGCCCTAGGGGCTTGTTTCAATCCATATAGAGCTTTCTTAAGCCTATAAACATAATTAGGATAAAGAGGATCTACAAAACCTGAGGGTTGTTCAACATAAACTTCCTCTTTTAAGTCACCATTCAAAAATGTTGACTTTACATCCATTTGGAATACCTTGAACCCTTGATAAGCTGCATAGGCAAGGAACAACCTTATTGCTTCCAACATTGCCATTGGGGCAAATGTCTGATCAAAGTCTATTCCTTCTTCCTGTCAGTAGCCTTTTGCTACCAGTCTTGCTTTGTTCTTGACTATGATGCCATTTTCATCTAACTTGTTCCTGAATATCCACTTAGTCCCTATGACATTGTGATTCTTTGGTTTAAGAACCAATTTCTAGACTTTACATCTTCTGAATTGATTCTGTTCTTCCTACATGGCATCAACCCAGTTTGGGTCTTGTATGGCCTCTTCAAATTTCTTGGGTTCCATCTGGGATAGGAAACTTGAGCAAAGAACTGTGTTCAAGTTTTTGCTCCTTGTCTGGACACCATGTCTTGGATCACCAATAATTTGGTGTGCTGGATGATCCTTTAGATGTCTTGTTATTGGAGGCAATCTATCCATAACTTGATTTTCGCCAATCTCTTCATCAAGTTATACTTCATTGTCTTCATCATCATCAGCTTGTGGCTCTTGTACTCCCCCTGGACAGCATCCATCATTTTCTTCATCTTGCCTTGCAGATTGGTCTTCACTAATGGTTAGCTTGTCCATCTTTTCCTTCAAACCTGTAGAGCTACAAGAGGTGCTAGACAGCTCACAGTTAATTAGCTTAGATTCATCAAATACTACATGGACATATTCTTCTACAACCTGAGTAGTCAAGTTGTAGACCCTGTATTTCTTACTATTATTGTTGTACCCAACAAATATCTCATCTTGGGATTTGGCAGCAAACTTTGTTAAATGAGACTTGTCATTGTTAAGTACATAGCATTTGCTACCAAAGATTCTAAAATAATATATATTTGGTTTTCTGCCTTTCATAATCTCATAGGGTGTCCTCTTGTGGCTTTTGGTGATGGAAGCTCTATTGAGAACATGACATGCAGTGTTTACTGCATCAGCCCAGAAATATTCTGGGAGAGAAGTGTCACTTAGTAGTGTTCTACCAGCCTCAATAAGAGTCCTATTCTTTCTTTCAGCAATACCATTTTGCTGGGGAGTTCTAGGTGAGGAGAGCTCTTAATGAATCTCTAGTTCTTCACAAAATCTTGTCATGCATTCATACTGAAATTCAGTCTCATGGTCACTTCTGATTTTGACCACTGAATTATTAAGTTCATTCTGAATTTGCCTAACAAAATTGTGGAAGACAGTAGGGGTTTCAGATTTTTGCCTCAGGAAGAAAACCCATGTAAATCTAGAATAGTCATCCATAACCACAAATGTGTAGACTTTCCTACCTAGACTATGAACTGGCATATGACCAAATAGATCCATATGCAGGAGGTACAAACACCTCACTGAGTCTTTGGTATCAAGACTGTGGAAGGAGGTCTTAGTCTGTTTGCCTTTTAGACAAGCTGAACATACACCATATTTGATGTACTTGACTTGAGGACCATTTCTCACTAACTATTTACTAAAGAGTTGACCAATGGTCTTATAGTTAAGGTGAGCAAGCTCCTTGTGCCACTTGACACAATGAGAAGCTTTCTCATCTGCAACTAGACACACAGGAGAATCTTTATTCTTACTCACAAAATTTAGACAATAAATATTTCCTTTTCTATAGCCTGACAAGATGACCTCTTGATCACTTGTCCTTCTAATTTGACACCCATTCTTAATGAAAGTAGTGTCATAACACAGATCACTCAGTTGGCTTATGTTTATTAGGTTATGTTTTAGACCTTTCACATAAGCCACTTGGGTGATAGTGATAGTGCTATTAGAAATATTATCAAACCCTTTGATGACCCCCTTTTCAGATCGACCAAAGATCACTTTGGGTCCATTCTCTATGGGAGAGTAATCCTCCAGCATCCTTCTTGTTCCAGCCATGTGCCTGGAATATCCACTATCCAAGTACCATATTGGGGTATGGCCACTTGAACTCACCTGCATCAAATAAAATTACTTAACCTTAGAACCCAAATAATTATTGGGTTCTAGGTTCAGGTTATACTGAAACTTGACATACTTGCCTGCAGCCTTTCTGACAGGTAAGCTTGCATTTTTCCTGACTGTAGTGTTGTGCCAACATTTAATGGAATAATGACCCGCTTTGCCACAACACCAGCACTCATATCTGTTGTATCTTCTTTTAAGTACAGTCTTAATAACATTGTTGTCAACGGTCCTTTTATTGAGTGCTGGGGCTGGTGCATCAAACACTGATGACTTATGAAGAACATGGTGAGTTTGTTCATGGGCTGCCCTATTAGCATTTGCACCCTTGTCATTCTGAACACCAAGCTTTCAGTGACCATGTGTAATGTCATGGTCATACTTATTAGTAGGCTGCATCACTTTCCTGAAAAAATAGGGGGTTTGGAGGCTAGTGGCTGAATTGGGGATTTGCCTTTTCCTTTAGTGTTAGCTGCCCTAGTTCTTCCCTTGAAGACTAATCCTGTCTTACCCTTTTGGAGGATGAAGTCATCAATTAAGGGTAAGACTGACTTTGGCTTTGAGAATTTAGCCACAAGATCCTTCTCTCTCTGAAGTCTGACTTCCAGACTCTTGATTTGATCATTTTTGAATGTAATTGTACTCATCTGAATAAAAGTTATATTTTTCAGTTTGGCAACTTCATTCATCTTCAAATCCAGCATTTTTGCTGAATCTGATGCAGCCAATTGAAGAGTTGCAATTTCCTTAGCCTGTTTCTTGTTAAGGATTCTGCTTCTCTTAAGAGCTTGCAACAAATCACCATACTCATCAATTAAATGATGAACATCCCCTTCAGATTCAGAACCATCCCCATCTCTTGATGCAGATGCTTCTGATTCTGCTCTAGTGTAATAATCAGAATCTAAAGATAGGTTGTTTACCTTTATGGGATGAGGCTGATCTTGGCACTGATCTTCCTCAGTCAAAGCCATCATCCCTTTGCAATGAAGATCTTCAATCCCATTGATAGAGTCCAGCAGTTGCAAGAATTCTGTCTCTTCTGAATCCTCTTCAGTTGTGAACAGTTCAATATATGCTTCAGCTTCAGCTTCAGCTTTAGAATCTGATGATGAGGAATCAGTCCAGCATTTCTGCTTCTTTGCAACAAAGTATCTCTCCTTCTTTCCCTTATTTTGATGTTTCTTTTTGTCATTAGATTTCTTTCTTTTGTCAGGGCAGTCGGCAACAACATGTCCAGACCTGTTGCAACAATAGCAAACATTCTTAGAAGAAGTTGATTTACTAGGTTTAGTGTCATACCTGTCCTTTTTAGAAGGTTTCTTTTTTTGGAAATAGTCATCCTTAGACTGTGAGGAGGATGTCTTGGTTCTCCACTGTTTTTTCTTCAAGAATCTTTGGAATTGCCTTGTGAAGGCAGCAAAGTCTTCATTAGAATTAGGGCTGTCTGATGTGTTATTGTCAGAATTCTCTGAGATAACTTCAGCAGCTTTCCTAGGAGGAGATGGAGACATCCTCCTGTCCTTCATTGGGGCTTCAACCTTGAAGGCCACAGATTTCTCTTTGTACTCAGACCTATGACTTTTCTCCTCCTCCTTTCTGGCCATAAGCTACATCTCATATGATAGCAGGTTTCCAAATAGAGTTGGAGGAGAGGTGTCTGCAAGTTTCGTCACTTCCCTGATGGCACATATCTTGGTATCCCAGTCCTTGGTTAGTGACCTGAGAAACTTATCATTGAGCTCATATGTGCTAAAGACTCTTTCATAAGACATTAGCTCATTAACTATTCTGAAGAACTTCTTGTAGCACTCAATTATGCTGTCTGTCTTGGTTTGTCTAAAACTTTCATATTCTTGATTTAGCATAAACTTTTTGTCCTCTCTCACTTCTTCTGATCCCTCCATATAGATAATTAAAGTATCCCACATCTCCTTGGAGGTTTTGCAGTGAACCAAATTTTGGAAGGTTGAGTCATTTATAGCACTAACTATTATATTCTGTGCTATCTTATCCATAGTGGCTAAGTTGATCTCATCCTTTGTCATTTCAGAGTAACTTTTTGGAGTCCTGATGTTGGCATCAAGAGTTGAGATATTCATAGGAATGAATGGCCCTTCTTTGACTATGATGTAGATTCTTGGGTCAGAAGCTTCCATGAACAATCTGACTCTCTCTTTCCATATGCCAAAAATTTCCTTTCTACAGATAGGTAGTTTCATGGATCCAAGTTCCTTGTGAGTTTCACCTGAACCCATTTTGATTATAACTGATAACTGCCTTATAGATCAACTCAGACTGTTAAGTCTATTCTTGAGTAACCTGGCTCTGATACAACTTGAAAGAATTGGTTTCAAGATATCCTAAACACCTAGAGGGGGGTGAATAAGTTCAATTCCTTTTTATTAAGGCAGACAGTATATTTTACTAGCAATTAATCTATGCAACAACTATCACAGCACAGCTTAAAAACAAACACAGTCAATAGAGATTGCACACAGATTTATAGTGGTTCCCCAAGAGATGGGTACATCCACTTTCCCCCTTCGCTTATCTAGCAGTATACTAGATTCGGCCTAACTTCCTTCTTCCTTCTCAGATCCTCAGATCTTACAACTCAGAACCCAGAATGGTTCCTACAGCTCAGACTTCAGCAAGTCCTACAACTCAGATTCTTCCAGAGAATCCTACCTCAGAGTGAGTCCACACTCCTACAACTTAGGAAATTCAGCCCAACCTCAGCCTCTTCCACCAGGCTTACAACTCAGAGAAATTAATCCCCTACCTCAGGCACTCGGCCCTACCTCAGCCTTTATAGATTTAGGCTTACACTCAGAGAGATAACTCTCCGACACTCAGATTTATAAAATATACTACGGAGAAAATTGATTATACAAAGAATAAATCTTTCACCCAGGTAGAGAGAGAATGGGTTGAAGGTTTCTTGATCAGTTCTTGATAGATCTGATTGCTTTAGATCCAACTTGTCTTAGCTTCTTCAAAGTAAGGTTGATCAGTTCTTGAATTTGAATAAAGTAAGGTTGATCTTCTTGTGAAGTTGGAGATGATCCTCAATCCAGCTTCCTCTTCTTTAATATGTAGATCTGAATTCTTCTTGTAAACTTGTTCAGAATCTGCCCTTAGAGACTTGTTGATATCTGGATCAGAACTTCTATTCTTCTTGTTCTTCGATTATTATTTGATGACAGAACATGTCTTTATATAGACCCCATCCGAGGATACCAGCTGATCTGATTTATAACGGCCTTCTGATAGCTCTGACAGATGCAACAACATTGTTAGTTATAACAACTATAAAGTCTTCAGTCGTGACACTTGATCCCTCATTGTACTCTATCTCAGCAGAAAAGTGTCGAGACAATACTTCAAATGTGTCGACACAAATAGACCATGTGTCGACACAAATAGACCATGTGTCGACAGAACTCTTGATGATCTCGACACAGCTCTCAGAATGTCAAGTCAACCCTTCTTTATCTTCTCAACACAGCTTCTGTAGAATGTGTCAACACAAGTCTTGTGTGTCGACACAATAGCTTCTAGTCTCGATAAAGTTGGTGTTGACAGAATTCTGGTGTGTGTCGACACAAGTCCTGTGTGTCGACACAATTGTTGTCGACAGAATTCTAGAATGTGTCGACACAAGTCCTGTGTGTCGACATAGTTGTTGTCGATAGATTTTCTGTGTGTCAACACAAGTCCTGTATGTCGACACAATCTGGCTCCTTGTGTCGACACAGCTTTTCCCGAGTGTCGACACTTATACTTAGACAATTTTCCTGCATTTCCTTAACCTGCACATTGAAACTCAACAACCCTTCAAATACACATTGATGAATATCATTGAGTTAGGTGAGGCCTCTCCAAATCAGGTACACAATTTCCAATGTACCCAATATACCCCGAGCATGGATCGGCCCCAGGTAGACCCACTGCGCAGGCTCTCATTAGCTGGAAGGTTTGAAGGCTCGCCTGTGGGGGGAGATGTTTGGTTCTTGGTCCTTGGTTACTTTTTCACTACCCCGAGCGCGGCTCGGCCCCAGGTAGACCCGCTGTGGAGGCTCTCATTAGATGGCAGGACCGAAGGCTCGCCTGTGGGGGAGAGGTTTGGTTGTTGGTCCCCGGTTACTTTTGCACTACCTCGAGCACAGCTCGGCCCCAGGTAGACCCGCTGCGCAGGCTCTCATTAGCTAGAAGGTCCGAAGGCTCGCCTGTGGGGGAGAGGTTTGGTTCTTGGTCCTTGGTTACTTTTGCACTACCCCGAGCGCGGCTCGGCCCTAGGTAGACCCGCTGCGCAGGCTCTCATTAGCTGGCAGGTCTGAAGGCTCGCCTGTGGGGGAGAGGTTTGGTTCTTGGTCCTTGGTTACTTTTGCACTACCCCGAGCGCGGCTCGGCCCTAGGTAGACCCGCTGTGCATGCTCTCATTAGCTGGCAGGTCTGAAGGCTCGCCTGTGGGGGAGAGGTTTGGTTCTTGGTCCTTGGTTACTTTTGCACTACCCCGAGCGCGGCTCGGCCCCAGGTAGACCCACTGCATAGGCTCTCATTAGCTAGCATGTCCGAAGGCTCGCCTGTGGGGGAGAGGTTTGGTTCTTGGTCCTTGGTTACTTTTGCACTACCCCGAGCGCGGCTCGGCCCCAGGTAGACCCGCTGCGCAGGCTCACATTATCTGGCAGGTCTGAAGGCTCGCCTATGGGGGAGAGTTTTGGTTCTTGGTTACTTTTGCACTACCCCGAGCGTGGCTCGGCCCCAGGTAGACCCGCTGCACAGGCTCTCATTAGCTGGCAGGTCCGAAGGCTTGCCTGTGGGGGAGAGGTTTGGTTCTTGGTCCTTGGTTACTTTTACACTACCCCGAGCGCGGCTCGGCCACAGGTAGACCCGCTGCACAGGATCTCCTTAGCTGGCAGGTCTGAAGGCTCGCCTATGGGGGATAGGTTTGGTTCTTGGGCCTTGGTTACTT
The DNA here is from genome assembly GCA_039583875.1 of Platanthera guangdongensis. Classification (NCBI taxonomy): domain Eukaryota; kingdom Viridiplantae; phylum Streptophyta; class Magnoliopsida; order Asparagales; family Orchidaceae; genus Platanthera; species Platanthera guangdongensis. The sequence goes on from CM077161.1 coordinate 36,798,841, forward strand.
TTGCAGTACCCCGAGCTGTAACAACCCCATCCGTTCATATGATATATTCTAGAAGGTCCGGCCGGGGCCCCACAGGATATACCACAAAACAGTCGGTGAAGGTACAGGATGATACCAGAGTAGCGCAATCGCACCTATCACAAAGCATTCTAGCGGAAGCCTAAACTACTTGAACTCCTCATGAATGTCCAAACATAAAACTCCACATTTATATACATATAGGAATGTCTTACAACATGTCAAAAGTGTTGGCCTTATGGCCTTACATGGCTTTCAAACAGTGGCCTAAAACAGATTGGCGCGCAGGCCGGCCACAATAAAAGAAAACACTCAAAAGAACACAACTAGCCTTCGAGGGCTAGCAGCAGCAGCAGCACCAGCAGGAACATCAACCTCAACGCGTCCCACTCGGCTCTCCAGCACCTGTGCAAGGACAATCCACCCAACCGGTGGCAAACAAAAGCAACGGTCAGCGCTCAGCTGACCAAATTATAACGACCCTACCCCTTCTCTCGGGGCAGCGGTATTTTTCCCTGCAGGCATATCATATCACAAGTATGGCAAACTATATCATCAAAAGGTGCTTTCACGCACACAAGCCATCACAACCGTTCGCCGCCCGGCCCAACGGTCCGTGCACTCAGGGCACATTCTTGGTGTTCTGGCAACCTCTTGCCCACCACCGTATCAGGGTTATCACCCAACGGTAACACTCTTGAGCATTTACTCCATGGCGTGCAGCCGGAGTTAGTCCTCGGACACTGGGATGGCCCGTAGCCCCCCGTTGTGTCATGGCGCGCAGGCCGAAGACTCTTGCTATGCGCTCCAACAGACCGCACTTTTTGGTCTCACGTCAGACGGACATAGCGCAGGTCGGATCCTCCATCCCCCCGTTGCTCAAATCGCCTTGCCTTTTCCGCGTGCAGCGTACTCATGGCTATAGCAAAGGCGCGGGTCGGTCTCACCAATCCTGTTCTGGCATTCAAGCCTGGGTATGTCACTATACCCATTTCCTCACAACAACAGCGGGTCTTTCCTGGGCACACCAGTACTTCCTGTGACTCCCGTCACAGGTGGACACCGCAAATTACAAATGTCAGGGGTCTTTCCTGGGCACACCAGTACTTCCTGTGACTCGCTCCACAGGTGGACACCCTAGGACATCAAGCATCACAAAAAGGGCCTTTCCTGATCCCACCAGTACTTCCTGTGTGGATAACCACAGGTTGGACCCAAAACCATAACATGGCTATTTTCCTGGGCTACCACCCCAGTACTTCCTGCTACTCCTTTTCGCAGGCATAACCCGTAGACTCCTTAACACTACACGTTTATCACGGAGTCTTCTCCGGTTCGTATGCAACATCACCAATCCAGACCAACCTGTCCAGATGGGCTTCACACAGCATGCCTATTCCGTACTCCATTTCCGGATCTATATGCTAACAAAAAGGGGATGTCAAGAATCACCCAAAAATGTAACAACCCCCTCTGATACCAGCAACCACAGGTCGGAGGATCGAAACCTCCCTCTGATACCAGCAACCACAGATCGGTTGTCTTGGTCTTTCCCTCTCGAAGTCGTGGTCGCCTTCTTTTGTGGGGTGGCACGCACGGGTTTTTGCAAACCAAAGTCTACGATTGAACTCCTGAATGTCCATGATAGGAATGCAAAGTTTTGTGTTTGAGGAACCTGTGTGTTCCTATCTTGTTGCTTACTTGTGTCATTTTCTATTTGTAGGCGACGAGTGCGATGGTTTGGCAGCAGGAACCCCAACACTCGTTAGGAAGCATGACGTCAACTGTGGTACCAACCTCTCCTTCATCGATAGAAACAGCTCGACTGATTGTCGATAGGGCTTTTGCAACGCTCAAGTCTTACCATGAAGGACAAGTTTCACCCTCTGATCCGGTGATGCGTTCCATGTCGGGTAGGGAACTTGAGCAGCTAGCAAGGGGAAGTGCCTCAGCCTCGTCGGGACATATGTGTTTGAGCCAAGGAGAGAACACGGTTGCGGACTATTTTCATGCATTTGTTGCAATGAGCCAACAACCCGAGTTTATGTTTGAGACCGAGGAGATGAAGATCAATCGGTTTTATGGTGGGCTACGTCAGGAACTCCGTTTCTTGTTGATGGGTCCTAAGTTCTTGGGCTTCCAACCACTGGTGGAGGCAGCGAGACTGTTGGAAATCGACTTGAGGAGAGCCCAGCAGATGCCTGTGACTCGGAAAGTGCGCACTCCAAGGTTTGGGAAGTCGGCTCACTGGAAGAGGCGGAGACAAGAGAAGCGTACTTGTTATGCGTGTGGTCAGGTGGGACACCTTGCTCGTGACTGTGGGGATGGTGTTCAGCAGCCAAAGAAGCAGTCCAAGTGTTATTCGTGTGGGAAAGCAGGACATAAAGCCCGAGATTGCCGCGTTGGCGCGTAGCAGGCAAGAAAGGGCGACAGCACGATGTAGATAAATAAGGAGACTTCTCATGTACATAACTAATGGTGACTTATATATGTTTGATGTACAGTAAGCTGTTTTGGATGAAAATGTTATGAGGACCTGTGTCCGATATGGATGTGTGGGATCAACGTGTGTTGTCAATTGTTGCTGTTTTCTACCATGGGGACATGTGTGCCCAAACTTGGCAAGAGTCGTCGATGTTTACGCTGATCGTCTTGCTTGTTTTTGTTTGCATCTTGTGACTGTTGGTTGTATATGTTAGGTGCACCACAGGCGCCGTTTACGAAGGATGTTTCGTCTTCTTTTCTGTCTCGTGAGTTTCTTACGCGGCTTGGGATTCCCAGGATCGCAAAGACAGATAGCGTCACCATGGTGTTGCCGAATGATTGTTGGATGCTTGCGCATCAAGCTTGCGATGTGGCGGTTCAGTTAGGAAGTCGGGATCTCAGGTTAACTGCATTTGTTTTGCCAATATCGGAATTGACGTGATTTTGGGTTGGATTGGCTTGCGGAGCAGCACGTTATGCTTGATTGCCAGTCCAAAGAAATCACGTTAGGCCAGAATACCGAACAGGCGGGACGTTAATGTCTGCACTCGAGGTAGTCAAAGCTGTTCGGAAGGGTGCGGAGTGTTACTTTGCACTCATTCGGGCTGTTGAGCCTAAGGCCACATTGTGCGAGGTTCCGATTGTGGCAGAATTTACAGATGTGTTTCCCACGGATCTCCCTGGGCTACCACCCCAGCGGGAGATTGACTTCACAATTGAGTTGGTGCCAGGTGCGAAACCCGTGGCCCGCTCGCCATATCGCGTTGCGTCTAAAGAGATGGCGGAGTTGAAGGTTCAACTACAAGAAATGCGAGAGCAAGGTTATATCCGCCCAAGTATGTCACCTTGGAGCGATGTATTGATTACCGTGAATTAAATAAGCTGACCGAGAAGAATAAGTATCCTATACCTCGGATTGATGAATTATTTGATCAGCTAGTTGGCTCGACTGTCTATTCGAAGTTGGACCTGAAGTCTGGTTATTACCAGTTACGAATTTGGGAAGGTGACATTTCCAAAACCGCATTTGGAACACGCTAGGGGCACTATGAGTTCACAGTTATGCCCTTTGGCTTGTGCAATACGCCTTCGGTGTTTATGGATTTGATGCACCGTATTTTCCGTGAGTACCTGGATCTGTTTGTGATTGTGTTCATTGATGATATCCTGGTGTACTCGAAGTCTAAAGCTGAGCATGAGATTCATTTGCGGTTGGTGTTGAATACATTGCGGTAAAATCAGCTCTATGCCAAGTTCTCGAAGTGCGAGGTTTGGCTATCGTCAGTGGCATTTTTGGGCCATGTGGTGAATGGAGCGGGCATTGCAGTGGATCCAGCGAAGATAAGAGCCATACAAGAGTGACCAAAATTGTCTTCCGTGGCCGAAGTCAGGAGTTTCCTTGGACTTGCGGGCTACTATAGAAGATTTGTAGAGAATTTCTCGCGGATCGCTTTGCCGCTAACCACACTAACGCGAAAATATCAGAAGTTCGTTTGGACGCCAGAGTGCGCACGATCTTTTGAAGAGCTGCAGATTCGGTTGACCACGGCGCCGATGTTGTCTTCGCCATGTGGAACCGATGGGTTATGATGCCTCAGGAAGCGGCTTAGAATGCGTTCTTCTGCAGAGCGGAAAAGTGATTGCTTATGGCTCACGCCAACTGAAGGTGCATGCGCGACACTATCCCGTCCAGGATTTGGAACTAGCGGCGGTGCTTTTTGCACTCAAGTTGTGGCGACACTACCTTTATGGTGTGAAGGTGGCGATCTATACCGATCATAAGAGCCTAAAGTATCTGTTGGAGCAGAAAGACTTGAGTATGCGACAACAACGGTGGTTGGAGTTCCTTGGGGACGACACGTTCGAGATTCACTATACACCCGGGAAAGGGAATGTTGTCGCGGATGCCTTGAGTCGGCGAGTTCCGGCTAGAGCGAATTGGTTGCAAAGGCATAATAAATGTCTTATCCAGGAGTTGGAAGCATTGGAGATCTATTGTGTTGACAAGAGTTCCACTGCCACTGCATGTTTGAACTGGACCGAGGTGCAATGTGACCTTGCGGACCGCGTTCGACGGGCAACGGAGTTGGATGAAAATCTCTTACGATATGTGAATGAAGGGCCAGAAGGCAAATTCACCTGGACTGATGGTCTTTTGCGCAAAGAGGGTCGTTTGTGCGTCCTGAATGTGGGGAAGTTGAGGGAAGAACCGATGTATGAAGCACATTATACGAAGTATTCCATTCACCCCGGGAGCACAACGATGTTCAACGATATGAAGAAATTTGTCTGGTGGCCAGGGCTCAAGGAAGATGTTGTCCTGTATGTAGCCAAATGTCAAACATGTGCGATGGTGAAGGCGGAATGCCAAAAGCCGGACGGTTATTTGAAGTCACTACCGATCCCAGTGTGGAAATTTGATGATATTTCCATGGATTTTGTGCATGGCTTGCCAAGATCGCAGCGAGGAAATGATTCCATTTGGGTGATAGTTGACCGGCTAACAAAAGTAGCACATTTTCTCCCGAACAGACGGGATGATTCGGTTGAAAATTTGGCAAATCAGATTATACGGCTTCACGGTGTTCCTCGGAGCATCGTACGTGATCGAGATAGGCAATTCACACCAAATGATTCGAGGCTAGTTCACCGACTGTTGGGCACGAAGTTGACTTTCAGTACGGCCTTTCATCCCCAAACGGATGGCCAAACTGAACGTACCAACAGAACAATGGAGGACATGCTCCGAATGTGCGCCCTTGACTTCGGAAAGAGATGGGAAGATCATCTCTATATGGTCGAGTTTGCGTATCATAACAGCTACCAGGCAAGCATTGGGATGCCACCAGATGAAGCCCTATATTAAAGAACGTGTCGTACTCCCTTAGCTTGGGTAGACGCGGGTGAAGCCCGGGTTGTTAAACCAAATGAGGTGGATAAAGCAAACTCAACCATTCAGACTATTCGAGAGAGATTGCTGATTGCTCAAGATCGACAAGCGAAGTCCTACAACGCCAAGCACCGGAATGTCGAATTTGCGGTTGGCGATTGGGTCTACTTGAAGATCAAGCCATGAAAAGGGGTCTCCAAGATTCGACGATTGAAAAAGTTGAGTCCAAGATTTTTGGGTCCTTTTGAAGTGGTTGAGCGAATGCGCGAAGCGGTTTATCGGCTAGCTCTGTCGACGAACTTGGGTGGGTTACATGATGTCTTTCACATCTCAGTGCTTCGGAAGGCCGTGAAAGATCCCGCTCAAGTGATCGCGGATGATCGTGTGCTGGTGAAGTATGGGCTAACAACGAGAGTTAGACCCATTCAGATCAAAGATCGAGCCGAGAAACAGTTGCGGAACAAAACGGTCGGTATGGTAAAAGTCCGGTGGGACAACTGCGGCCGTGACGAGCTGACATGGGAGCGCGAGCAAACCATGCGAGCAGAGTTCCCAGAGCTGTTTGTGAATGTTGGAACATAAAATGTTAGATGTTGTTACCTTTTCTTGCTGGTTTCTGTTACTTTCCTGTCGCTAAATTTCGAGGACGACAGGTCTGGGATCGAAACCATGCGTGGTGGGCCCATAACCCACAGGTCGGAGGATCGAAACCTCCCTCTGATACCAAAAATGTAACAACCCCATCCGTTCATATGATATATTCTAGAAGGTCCGGCCGGGGCCCCACAGGATATACCACAAAACAGTCGGTGAAGGTACAGGATGATACCAGAGTAGCGCAATCGCACCTATCACAAAGCATTCTAGCTGAAGCCTAAACTACTTGAACTCCTCATGAATGTCCAAACATAAAACTCCACATTTATATACATATAGGAATGTCTTACAACATGTCAAAAGTGTTGGCCTTATGGCCTTACATGGCTTTCAAGCAGTGGCCTAAAACAGATTGGCGCGCAGGCCGGCCACAATAAAAGAAAACACTCAAAAGAACACAACTAGCCTTCGAGGGCTAGCAGCAGCAGCAGCACCAGCAGGAACATCAACCTCAACGCGTCCCACTCGGCTCTCCAGCACCTGTGCAAGGACAATCCACCCACCGGTGGCAAACAAAAGCAACGGTCAGCGCTCAGCTGACCAAATTATAACGACCCTACCCCTTCTCTCGGGGCAGCGGTATTTTTCCCTGCAGGCATATCATATCACAAGTATGGCAAACTATATCATCAAAAGGTGCTTTCACGCACACAAGCCATCACAACCGTTCGCCGCCCGGCCCAACGGTCCGTGCACTCAGGGCACATTCTTGGTGTTCTGGCAACCTCTTGCCCACCACCGTATCAGGGTTATCACCCAACGGTAACACTCTTGAGCATTTACTCCATGGCGTGCAGCCGGAGTTAGTCCTCGGACACTGGGATGGCCCGTAGCCCCCCGTTGTGTCATGGCGCGCAGGCCGAAGACTCTTGCTATGCGCTCCAACAGACCGCACTTTTTGGTCTCACGTCAGACGGACATAGCGCAGGTCGGATCCTCCATCCCCCCGTTGCTCAAATCGCCTTGCCTTTTCCGCGTGCAGCGTACTCATGGCTATAGCAAAGGCGCGGGTCGGTCTCACCAATCCTGTTCTGGCATTCAAGCCTGGGTATGTCACTATACCCATTTCCTCACAACAACAGCGGGTCTTTCCTGGGCACACCAGTACTTCCTGTGACTCCCGTCACAGGTGGACACCGCAAATTACAAATGTCAGGGGTCTTTCCTGGGCACACCAGTACTTCCTGTGACTCGCTCCACAGGTGGACACCCTAGGACATCAAGCATCACAAAAAGGGCCTTTCCTGATCCCACCAGTACTTCCTGTGTGGATAACCACAGGTTGGACCCAAAACCATAACATGGCTATTTTCCTGGGCTACCACCCCAGTACTTCCTGCTACTCCTTTTCGCAGGCATAACCCGTAGACTCCTTAACACTACACGTTTATCACGGAGTCTTCTCCGGTTCGTATGCAACATCACCAATCCAGACCAACCTGTCCAGATGGGCTTCACACAGCATGCCTATTCCGTACTCCATTTCCGGATCTATATGCTAACAAAAAGGGGATTTCAAGAATCACCCAAATGACTCCCAAAAGCAGCCACCTCTTGGTGGGGGAATCAAAAGATATGCCAAAAAGGAAGCCTTCACATGGCTAGGAAGAAAAGTCGTTACCCTTGACGATCGCTTCGGTGCCATGGACTCCAAGCTAGCTTGCACGACTCGCGAGAGCGTTTCCTCCGCAACGCTGGCTTCGGATCTCTCGTCGGGAAACCGCAGCACCACCGACAGCAGCCCCCTTTCCTTCTTCCTCTTCCTTTCTTTCTCTCTTTCTCTCTCTTGAAGAAAGATGAAGGCTAAGGAAAATGAGATTCCTTTCTCTGATTTCGGCCCTTAAGGAAAAAGAAGAAGAGCTTCCAGCCCTTGGATCTAGACTGAAGGAATGGACGGCCACGATTCTGCCAAAAACACCTATTTTGACCTGACACGGCCTCGAACACGGCCGTGTGCCTGGCCGTGTGCCTCAAGCGGTGGTCAACCGACTTATCCAAACCAGTGACACGCCCACGGGACACGCCCGTGTCATGGGCCGTGTCACCAACACGCCTTCAGACACGCCCGTGTCTGTGGCCGTGTACCTGGGAAAAAAAATCCCAAATCATCCCGAGACTTCACACGGCCTGTGACACGCCCGTGTCCCAGGCCGTGTGCCCAGACACGGCACAAAGACACGCCCTGTCGAATTTCCTTCGGCGGGCTGAGCTCGCCGCCTGATTTGACACGCCCTGTGACACGCCCGTGTCACAGGCCGTGTTCAAACTCTCGACACTCGACACTCAGGTCTCGACACTCGACGATCGTCGAGACAAAATCGTCGAGCATGCGACACGGCCTTGGACACGCCCGTGTCCTGGGCCGTGTGCCTCCTCTCGACGAATCGTCGAGAATAAAAATCGTCGAGACAAAGCCCAATCGTCGACACAACTTCGACACGCCCTGCGACACGCCCGTGTCGCAGGCCGTGTCACCTGACACGCCCTGGGACACGCCCGTGTCCCAGGCCGTGTCACCCAAAAATTGCCTGTTTCTGACCTTTGGGCTGTTACACGAGCGCTGCTCGACCCCAGGTAGACCCACTGCGCAAGCTCTCATGAACTTGCAGGTCCGAAGTCTCGTCTGTGGGGGAGTGGTTTGGTTCTTGGTCCTTGCTTACTTTTGCACTACCCCGACCGCGACTCGGCCCCAGGTAGACCTGCTGTGTAGGTTCTCATTAGCTGGCAGGTCCGAAGACTCGCATGTGGGGGAGAGGTTTGGTTCTTGGTCCTTGGTTACTTTTGCACTACCCCGAGCGCGACTCGGCCCCAGGTAGACCCATTGTGCAGGCTCTCATTAGCTGGCAGGTCTGAAGGCTTGCCTATGGGAGATGTTTGGTTCTTGGTCCTTGGTTACTTTTGCACTACACCAAGCGTGGCTCGGCCCCAGGTAGACCCGCTGCGCAGGATCTCATTAGCTGGCAGGTCCGAAGGCTCTCCTGTGGGGGAGAGATTTGGTTCTTGTTCCTTGGTTACTTTTGTACTACCCCGAGTGCGGCTCGGCCCCAGGTAGACCCGTTGCGCAGGCTCTCATTAGCTGGCAGGTCCGAAGGCTCGCCTGTGGGGGTGAGGATTGGTTCTTGAAGTCTTGGTTCTTTGTTCTTGGAAATTCTACACCACCTCGAGCCTAGTGTAACACCCCCATCCGTCGCATGGCATATAACAGAAGGTCCAGCTGGAACCCGACGCCATATACCATAGACAATCGAAAGGGTTACATAAGAATATACAAACTATGCAATTAAGACTACTCGTCCTACACAGAGCATTCTAGCGGAAGCTTTTACAAGTTGAAAGAACCCAAAACTTAAATCCAATAAACATGAATGTCCACAACTACACTACTGGAATGAAACCCAAAATACACTGAAAGGGTACATGGCCTTATGGCCTTACAATAATTCACTTAATAAATAGTGTTTTCCATACATCGGCTCGCAGGCCGGCCACACATGACAAAAGTAAAGTACAGTTATTCTTTACTGCCTTCTGGGCCAGCACAGCAATATGGGCTCCAGCCCGCTATTTGGTACTCGGCTCCGCTACACCTGCAAGCACATTCCACCACACGGTGGCAAACAAAGAAACGGTCAGCCAAAAGCCGACCAAATTATAACGACCCCGCCCCTAACGCGGGACAGCGGTGATATTTCCCTGCATATCATTAGCCCAATAAAATAATAAAGCGCAATTATACTACGCCACAGGTGTAGGCTCGCACAGCCAAACACCCCGTGCACTCAGGGCACATTAACGGTGAATCCTGACATATCCGTGTCTTCACCACCATCCCAAAGATGGCAGCCAAGTGAGCATTTTAGCCTTTCTGACCCGTCTAGTCTAAGGCTCCCGACTATGCCAACGTCCAGTGCCCTTTTCAGATTTCTCGCACCATTCCACATAGCCTAGGTCCAATTCCACTTGTCTGTTGCTCAGGCCGCATATACAATTTAAGTCCTACGCGCGGGCCAAGCTTCTCTCGGATCCCAAAATTTTCCAAACAATCTCATAACCCAGTTATGATCAAGGCCGGTTCCCAGACCTCCAAGTTAGCAAAACACGTTTCCGCTCAGTTTTTCGGGTGCGCCTTGAAGCTAACCTCCAAGGATCCCTGCTGCAATCTACCGTGTAGAAACCCGAAAAACCCAAAGCACGGAGTCTTCTCCAGCAAAACATATCAAATGCAACATCACCGATCCATACAATACACGTCCGGGTAGGCTTCACAGACAATGCCTATGCCCGTACTTACGATTCCGGACTCTATATGCAACACAAGGGGGACTATTCACATCAACCCCAAGGAACGCCACGCACTCACCGCACACTCGCGGGAGCGGGATTCCCTATGCAGAAAGGAAAGAGTTTCACATGCTCAAGTAGAGAATCGTTACCCTTGTAGTCCGCTTTGGAGCCATGGAAAAACTACACGGATGGAAATCTCCACAACGAACTTTCCTCCACAGATCCGCTCTCAGATTTCGAAATGGTGCTCCAATGCTCCGCCGGCGGCCGGAATCCCTTCCTTCTTCCTCCTCTTTCCAACTCCTTGAGAGGGAGAATGGTTGGAGAGAAATGAAGGATTAACTCCCCTATTCCCGGCCTTAACAGAGCAGGAAACCATCTGGGCCGTTGGATCTTAATTAAAGAAAATGAACGGCTCATATCTGTTCAAAAATCTCCAGACCTGGGTCGAACATGGCTTGGCATACGGCCGTGTCCCAGGTCGTGTGCCTCGCTCCAGGCACGATCGTCGAACGGAGGAAAGACACACGGGCAGAGACACGCCCGTGTCTCACCTGACACGCCCGTGTTGGGTTCCTCGACACGCCCGTGTTCGGGGGCGTGTCACGCATAACCGCCACGGCAACAGACACGACCCAAAAGAACAGGGGTAGGGACACGGGTAGGCACACGCCCGTGTCAAATGCCACGCCCGTGTCACGTAGCCATGTTTCTAGCCGTGTCCTTCTCGAGATGAAAACGGCCAAAAACACCAGCCAGACACGGCCTTGGACACGCCCGTGTCCTAGGCCGTATACCCTTATACAGGCACCAAAAATCCCTTTTTTCACGACCGACTCAAATAAAATTTTCGGGGCGTTACAAATCTCCCCCACTTAAGGAATTTCGTCCCAAAATTAAGTAAAGGTACACAAATCTAAATAATACCTGAGTGGAATAACTCGGGGTATTCCTCCAACATAGCTTGCTCTCGCTCCCAAGAAAGCTCCTCACGTCCGCAATTATCCCATCGGACTTTAACCATACGGATATCCTTGTTGCGGAGTCGCTTGACTGCAACATCTTCAATACGTACTGGCTTGACCCTTGTGGTCAACTCATAATCAACTGGTACTTGATTATCCGCAATGATCTGCGAAGGCTCTTGCACCGCCTTACGCAACACCGATACGTGGAACACGTCATGCATCCCACTCAATTCCACCGACAGCTTCAATCTATACGCCGCCTCGCCAACACGCTCCAGGATTTCAAATGGTCCAAGGTATCTCGGACTCAACTTCTTCAAGCATCGAACCCGCGATACACCCTTGAACGGCTTTATTTTTAGATACACCATGTCGCCAACATTGAACTCCATGTTCCTATGCTTGGCGTTATAGTACTTTGACTGTCTATCCTGAGCGATCTTCAACCTTTCCTGAATTGTACGCACCATTGAAGTGGCGTCTTCCACCGCTTGACGTTTATATAACTTCGATTTGTCTTCCTCCAACCAAGACAACGGCGTACGACACTTCCTCCCGTACAAGGCCTCGAAAGGCGCCATTCCAATACTTGCCTGAAAGCTGTTGTTGTACGCAAACTCCACCATGTACAGGTGATCCTCCCAATGCTTTCTAAAATCTAGGACGCACATGCGAAGCATGTCCTCCATAGTCCTATTGACCCTCTCGGTCTGACCATCCGTCTATGGATGAAAGGATGTGCTGAAACTCAGCTTAGTTCCCAACATAGTATGCACCAACCTCCAATCCTTCAACGTAAAGCATCCATATCGGTCACTAACAATACTGCGTGGCACACCATGCAATCGTACAATATTCTCCACATAGAGTTTGGCTAACTTTTCCACCGGATCTTCCTTCCTGACCGGGATAAAGTGCGACACCTTTGTCAACCTATCTACGACCACCCAAATGGCATCGTTTCCCTTCTGTCACTTCGGCAAACCGTGTACAAAATCCATAGATATGTCGTCAAATTTCCATTCTGGGATAGGGAGGGACTTCAAGAAACCTCCGGGCTTCTGGCATTCTGCCTTCACCAATGCACAAGTACTGCACTTGGCCACATAAAGTGCTACATCTTTCTTCAATCCTGGCCACCAGAATAATTTCTTCATGTCTCTATACATCTTTGTGCTTCCCGGGTGGATCGAGTACTTGGTATGATGCGCCTCATACATCAACTCCTCCCGAAGATTATCCGCACTAGGAACGCATAGACGACCTTCCTTCCTTAGCAACCCATCCTCAACAGTAAACTGGGAATTTGACCCATCTAAAGATTCGTCCAAGGTCTGTTTCATGTTGTTATCCTGAACCAAAGCCCGCCGAACTCTATCAGCTAGGTCACACTGAACCTCTGTCCAAAACTGTTTCGCCTCAGCACTAGATTGCTTGTCGATGCAAGATATCTCCAAAGTCTCCAACTCATGGACCAATCTCTCATCATGTACCGATAACCAGTTGGCCTGCGCCGGAGTCCTGCGACTCAACGCATCCGCCACTGCATTACCCTTCACAGGCATATAATGTATCTTGAAGGTGTAGTCCCTTAGGAACTCCATCCACCTCAACTGCCTCATATTCAGATCCTTTTGGTCCAATAGGTACTTCAAACTCTTATGATAGGTGTAAATATCGACATTTATACCATATAGGTAGTGCCTCCAAAGTTTTAGGGCAAATATCACGGCCGTTAACTCCAAGTCATGGACCGGATAATTTCTCTCGTGAACCTTCAACTGTCGTGAACCATAGGCTATCACTCTCCCATGCTGTAACAGAACACAGCCCAAACCATTACCCGAAGCATCACTATAGATCTCGAACCCTTCGGTTCCAACTGGCGAACATAAAATAGGCGTCGTGGTCAACCGCCTCTTCAACTCTTCAAAAGCATGTTCGCACTCCAGCGACCACACAAACTTTTGATCCTTCCTTGTCAACATCGTGAGTGGAAGTGCTATCCGTGAAATGTTCACTACAAAGCGCCTATAGTAGCCGGCAAGCCCCAGAAAGCTCCGGACTTCCGCCACCGTAGTCAAAGTAGGCCACTCCCGTATTGCCACTATCTTCACCGGATCCACAGCTATCCCTTCTCCACTGACAACATGACCAAGGAACGCTATCGAGGATAACCAGAATTCACACTTGGAGAACTTAGCATACAACTGATTCCTCCTCAACGTCTCCAACACCATGTGCAGATGTTTGTATTGATCCTCCTCGCACTGCGAGTACACCAGGATATCTTCGATAAATACTATCACGAAACGATCCAGGTACTCTCTGAACGTCCTGTTCATCAGATCCATAAACACGGATGGCGCATTAGTCAACCCAAACGGCATGACCATGAACTCGTAATGCCCAAACTTTATACTGAATGCTGTCTTTGGGATGTCGCTCTCCCTAATCCTCAACTGGTAATAACCGGACTTCAGATCTAACTTCGAATATACCGTTGACCCAACCAACTGATCAAATAGATCGTCAATCCGGGGAATCGGATACTTATTCTTTTCCGTAAGCTTGTTCAATTCCCGATAGTCGATACAAAGCCTCATGCTCCCATATTTCTTCTTAACAAAGAGAACTGGTACGCTCCAAGGCGACGAACTTGGACGCACATAAACTTGCTCTAGCAACTCTTGCAGTTGCACCTTCAACTCTGTCATCTCTCTTGGCGCAATCCGATATGGAGAGCGTGACACCGGTTTGGCACCCGGTACCAACTCAATGGTAAAATCAATATCCCGCTGAGGAGGGGCTCCTGGGAGATCATCTGGGAACACATCAGGATACTCGGACGCAACTGGAATACTGTCAAGACTTGGCTTAGGCGTCGAAGTCTGCACTAATGTGACAAACAGCTCTTCCCCAGACCGAACTGCCTTGATCACCTGAAGGGCCGACATCAAAACTTTCCCTGACCCCTTCATGCCCGCAAATGTAGTCTCACAATTAGTGTTCAGACCCAACTTAACTTTCTTACGGTTGCAATCAATGCATGCACCCTGCTCCGAGAGCCAATCCATACTGAATATTACGTCATACTCTACTAACGGTATAACCAACGCTCGCAAAACAAACTGCTGGTCTCTAATCCGAAGCTTCACAACGCAGACCCTATCCGCACGCATTGAGCACCCATTGGGCAGCAACACATCCAATTTGTCTTCTGCCATCGAGGACGGAACCCCAATGCACGGTATAAATTTTTCAAACAAGAAGGAATGTGATGCTCCCGTATCAAACAGGGCTCTTGCCGGAAACTCAAAGATCAACACAAAGCCTAGCACCAACAAAGTAAGCTAACAAATAGAAAGGTAAGAACTATAAAAGTTAAACCACTGTAATTTAACTCATACATGTCACCACGTCCGCCTGCTTTATGGCCTCTTGCATACCAAGGTTGTAGACTCTAGGCTGGGCTGGAGCATGATGGGATGCGGATGACTCCACTGCCTTCCCTTTCTCCTCATAAGTAGCTCCAGACTTCCTCTCGGACTTTGAATGTCCGCTCCAACACTCACGAGCAAAATTCCCCGTCTTCCCGCAGTTGTAGCAAGCTCCTGGGACTCGACTTGTAGTTTCCCCCGACGCATCAGCCGAAGGGGCTGAGTTCGAAGTCCTCCGCTTCTTGTTCCATCTGCAGAAACTTGACTTGTTATTTGGCACCTTAAACTCGGACTTCCTTTCTCCTGGGTCCTTCTTCTCTTGAACTTTCTTAACGACCTTCTCCAACGATCGGGCCGAATTGACCAAGGCTAGGAAGCCTTGCGCCTTAGGCCCAGCAAGTAGTAACTGTAGGTTGTCGCGTAGACTCTCATAAAATCGGTTGGTCTTCCGTTCTTCTTCCATAAACGTAGCACCAGCATAACGACCCAACCGTGTGAACTCATGAAGATACTCGTCCACGCTTCTGGATCCCTGAGTCAACCCAAGATACTGATTCTCCATCTCCAACTTCTGAGCAGAGGGTACAAATCTGGCTAGGAACAACCACGAAAATTCCTCCATAGGCACATCAGCAAGCTGCCTTCCCACTAAGAGATGAAACTCCAACTCATCCCACAACAGCCTCGCTTCACCCACAAAAAGGAAAGTCGTTATGGTGGTCTTCTGCCACTCCTCAGTTAACATGGCTATCAGGACCCTCTTTATCAAAGAGAGCCAGTCCTCAGCTTGATCTGGCGTTCCAACCCATCGAACCTCGGAGGATTAAAGCCCATTGCATGCTTAAGCTGCTTCTCCGTAGCTCTCCTCGGCTCTACCAGATCAACTGTCATGCGCTCCACCACTCTCGGCTCTGCCGCCCTAACCGGTTCTTGCTGATTTGCAGGTGGTGCGTGATGCATTTACCCTGTAGGTTGGGCATTTATCATTGTAAATACCGCCTCAGCCACCATCCTGATGGTTTCCGCTGAAGGAGGTGTTGTAGGCACGTCCCTTGGTGCACTACTTTCCTCTGATTGCGGACGCTCTGAATGATCAGCACCGCTTCTAGCTGCCTATAGTAGTAAAGACACACGATTAGACGACAAACAAATTGCTAAAAGCAATTATTGGAACACTCAGATTCCACAAAACATGTGTATTTTTCATTCCTAAGTGGACATTCATGGGTTCTTTTTGATGTTATAACGATGACGCACACATGTGCTCACCACACCTTAAAAGAATTCACCCACGAATTCATTTAAGCCTGACCGTAACCAGAAGTCTGATACCAAATTGTAACACCCCCATCCGTCGCATGGCATATAACAGAAGGTCCAGCTGGAACCCGACGCCATATACCACAGACAGTCGAAAGGGTTACATAAGAATATACAAACTATCCAATTAAGACTACTCGTCCTACACAGAGCATTCTAGCGGAAGCTTTTACAAGTTGAAAGAACCCAAAACTTAAATCCAATAAACATGAATGTCCACAACTACACTACTGGAATGAACCAAAATACACTGAAAGGGTACATGGCCATATGGCCTTACAATAGTTCACTTAATAAATAGTGTTTTCCATACATCGGCTCGCATGCCGGACACACATGACAAACGTAAAGTACAGCTATTCTTTATGGCCTTCTAGGGCCAGCACAGCAATATGGGCTCCAGCCCGCTATTTGGTACTCGGCTCCGCAGCACCTGCAAGCACATTCCACCGCACGGTCGAAAACAAAGCAACGGTCAGCCAAAAGCCGACCAAATTATAACGACCCCGCCCCTAACTCAGGACGGCAGTGATCTTTCCCTGCATATCATTAGCCCAATAAAACAATAAAGCGCAATTATACTACGCCACAGGTGTAGGCTCGCACGGCCAAACACCCCATGCACTCAAGGCACATTAACGGTGAATCCTGACATATCAGTGTCTTCACCACCATCCCAAAGATGGCAACCAAGTGAGAATTTTAGCCTTTCTGACCCTGTCTAGTCTAAGGCTCCCGAATATGCCAACGTCCAGTGCCCTTTTCGGATTTCTCACACCATTCCACATAGCCTAGGTCCAATTCCACTTGCCCGTTGCTCACGCCGCATATACAATTTAAGTCCTACGTGCGGGCCAAGCTTCTCTCGGATCCCAAAAATTTCCAAACAATCTCATAACCCAGTTATGATCAATGTCGGTTCCCAGACCGCCAAGTTAGCAGAACACGTTTCCGCTCAGTTTTCTGGGTGCGCCTTGAAGCTAACCTCCAAGGATCCCTACTGCAATCTACCGCGTAGAAACCCGAAAAACCCAAAGCACGGAGTCTTCTCCGGCAAAACATAACAAATGCAACATCACTAATCCAGACAATACACGTCCCGGTAGGCTTCACACACAATTCCTATGCCCGTACTTACGATTCCGGACTCTATATGCAACACAAGGGGGACTATTCACATCAACCCCAAGGAACGTCACGCATTCACTGCACACTCGCGGGAGCGGGATTCCTGTGCAGAAAGGAAAGAGCTTCACATGCTCAAGTAGAGAATCGTTACCCTTGTAGTCTGCTTTGGCGCCATGGAAAAACTACACGGATGGAAATCTCCACAACAAACTTTCCTCCACAGATCCGCTCTTAGATTTCGAAACGGTGCTCTGATGCTCCTCCGGCGGCCGGAATGTATTCCTTCTTCCTCCTCTTTCCAACTCCTTGAGAGAGAGAATGGTTGGAGAGAAATGAAGGATTAACTCCCTTATTCCCGGCCTTAACAGAGCAGGAAACCATCTGGGTCATTGGATCTTAATTAAAGAAAACGAACGGCTCAGATCCGTTCAAAAATCTCCAGACCTGGGCCGAACACGGCTTGGCACACGGCCGTGTCCCAGGTCGTGTGCCTCTCTCCAGGCACCATCATCGAACGGAGGAAATACACACGGGTAGAGATACGCATGTGTCTCACCTGACACGCCCGTGTCGGGTTCCTCGACACGCCCGTGTTCGGGGGCGTGTCACGCATAACCGCCACGGCAACGGACACGACCCAAAAGAACACGGGTAGGGACACGGGTAGGCACGCACCCATGTCAAATGACACGCCCGTGTCACTTAGCCGTGTTTCTAGCCGTGTCCTTCTCAGGATGAAAACGGCCAAAAACACCAGCCAGACATGGCCTTGGACACGCCCGTATCCTAGGCCGTGCACCCCTATACAGGAACCAAAAATCCCTTTTTTCGCGACCGACTCAAATACAATTTTCGGGGCATTACACCTAGCTCGGTCCACTGTAGACCCGTTGCCCAGGCTCTCATTAAGCTAGCGGGGCAGTAAACTCACTCGATGGAAGAATGGTTGAGAAAACCTCCTTACGGAACATTCCTGCTTAATCTTATTAAAAATAAATTAGGGAAGGCAAAGGCTAATGAAGTGTGAGTGGAGGCACTCCCAACTGGAGGCCTTGGGGACGGTCTCGCCCCTGGCGAGTGGACACTCATGCGAGACAGAAGACTCGGCCTGATGATAGGGGCCAGTTATATCACTAAGAACCGCTTGTGCATGGAGTACCCTAAGGAGAGTCGAGAAGGTTAGGGTAGTTAGTTTAACACAAGTAAAATGAGGGAAGAGACGACTCGCGCTCTAGAAAAAGTCAACTCTCCAACGAAGAGGCGAGACAAGACGAAGCACCATCTTGTAGGCGTGAGCACATCAAAGGGTCGTCTCGCAGTAAACAAAATAAGGCAAAGAGAAAAGAGAAAAAGTGAGGTGGCGAGATGGGTGGGTAGCGTCGTCTCGCAAACAAAAGCAAACCAATAGTTCGTTTCGCAAAATGAAAAATAAAGTAACATGACAAGAGTGTACATTGGATCAATTAGTCCATCGCAAATCAGTCCATCGCAAGTGCCATCAATATATTTTTGGATCTTAAAAAGAAACTCAAAAAGTTTAAGTTATACAGCAGCAAAAGGAGGAGGGAGGAGACAGGCATTCTTGATCTTGAAGGTAGCATGTCTTTCCTCCTTGCCGAAAGAAGAATCCTCGCTCTCCTCACCATAGATATGGGGGACCAGATCGCGAACGGTCACCGTCTCGGAGTCATCCTTCACGACCCCCGCCTCCTTCAACATTTTTAGGACCAGCTCCGCTGCCCTGATGCTGGCGTCTCTACACTGCTCCTCGACTTCATCAAAAGAGTAATGAGGCGGAGGTGCCTGGAAGGGTTCGCGGCGAGATGATGATGCGGCATTGTCCTGGAGATGGGTGATCTGAGCTTTTAAGCCCTAATTCTCCTCCTCCAGGGCCTCTATACGCAAGTTCATCCGCTCCGCCGTCTCAGCATCCTGCGAGACGCCCGATCATTAGCAAGGAGCGTTTGAAAGGAAAATCCAAGGATAAGGCTAAGGCTTACCACGCTGCCTTAGGCTTTCGCGAGGAGGGTCTCGACGACAGATAACCTTTTTACAAGGTCTTCTGATTTCTCTCGCTCTGTCGTCATGCTCGTCTCGCTGTCCTTCCATTTTTTGTCGATGTAAATTAAGAAGCGCGAGGCGTAGTGCGAGAACTCCAAAGAGCGCATTTGGGCATGGGAGGACTTCAGGACAAGATCCCGCGAGGACTCGCTCTCGGGGGAGACTACATCAAGACCGTCATAAAGACCGTACCACACGGTGAAAGTGTGGCTGGTGAGAAGCTCCTGCTCCTTCCAAGGGGGAAGGAGGGTGGAGATTGACATGTGATTGAAGTCCCGCCCCCACATCAGAATGGGGTCGTCGACAGTGTCTTGGACAACGGGGCCTAGGTTGAAGTTCATATGAGAAGAGGGGGCGGGACGGGTGGAGGAAGCGGCTTCGCGATAAGTGGTGGCAGCCGGTTGATTGGATGTGGAGGCAGGCTGGTCGGGAAGAGCCGTCTCACGAGTAGGCGAGACGGCCTAATGGGGAGGCGAGCGGGGCGACTAGGACTCCTCTACAGAAATGGGGCTCAAGGACCCCAACATCTCTTTCTTATCCTTTGGAGCTTTCTTTTCATTGGAGATGACCACAGCTTTCCTCATCTTCTTCTTGGGAGGGCTGGAGCATGAGGGGGCGTTGTCGTCTGCAGGCCTCTTTAGAGAGGCAGGCGCTAGGGACCCTCTCTTCGCCTCAGCCGCCACACTGGCAAGACTGAGGCCTTTGGAAGGATGGATATTGCTCCTATAGGGGGGATGGAATTGTACAACGCGCTCCCCTAAAAATAAGCAAGGAGGTGATGAGATGGAGAGACAAGGAAATAACAAAACACAAGATAAGGTAGCGAGATTACCTTCGCCGGGGAGCACTGGAGGCAGCGAGTCGAGGCCTCGCCGCAAGAAGTTGACTTCGAAATTTTTGCCGACGAAGAAGTCGTAAAGCAGCTTCTCTGGGCCGCCCACCTGCGGGGTCGCATAAAAGCTCTCGGAGGGTGACACCGGTGCGAGCGGGATGCCCCCGAAGTCGCTGTGAATGAACACGAACCTAGTGAGCCAATGATGATTCTTATTAGGCATCTCTCACACCTTGAGCCCTTGCCCAGTGAAATACGAGACATCATCGGTGTTGGCGTGGTATATAAAAAGCTTGCGAAAAACCGTCAAGCCGAACTCGATTCACTCCCGGCGCATATAGCTGGCGAAATAAATCAACATTGAAATTACATTCTGGTTAAACTGCGCATGGACGATAACAAAGTACTTGAAGACCTGCTTTACCTCCGGCCAGAGAGGTAATCTCAACCCCGCCTCAAAGTGCGAAACGGGGAAGGCGAGCTCTCCTGGGTAGTATGTATTGATCGCCTCGCCGACCTTGGGGCGTCGCGATTCGAGCCCCTCCCCCAGATACTCGCGAACGAAGCCACGGAAGTCTTCTTCAGAAAGCACGCCGAGCGGGAAGTCATGCTCAGTGAACGGCTTCCCGCAGCGGCTGCGCCCCTTGCCGTCCTCCACTTTCTTCTTCCCTATTTTTGGTGAGACAGATGAAGGTGAGATGGTTGGAGAAAAGAAGTGGTGAGAAAAGAGAATTGGAGAGACGGCCTTGGGAGGAAAAAGAGCGAGAGGGAGTGGCGAGACGGAAGGAGCAAGGTGGCAAGAGCTTAGACACGTCCGGGGTAAAAAGCGTGGATATCCTTCTGATCTAGGGTTGGGGTATTTATAGCGGATATGGACAAACATGAAATGGGTGGGAAAGAAAGATATACAGGAAGGGGAAGAGTCGGCCGGCGATTCACTTTCTCTCTCCTAAATCTCGATTCGCGCGGCCCATCGCAAACTTCCTCAGCAAGTCAGAATAAATGAATAAAAAAGAGAAATTAAGGAAATTAAGAGATTAAGAGATTAAGCCAACCACAAAAATTTAAAAAATGTGTCGTCCCGCATAATGCGGGCACTGTGTTCTCAAATCTCAGGTTCTTGGCAAGACAAAGACATAATATATTACAAAGTTATTACAGCACTTAGAGGAAAAGAAGAAAAGGGCGAGACGGACGACCTTTAATACGGGAGCAATTTCCAGTGGCCACCGCGAGCTCTCGCGTAGGGGGGCCTACTCGGTGAGTGGAATACGCGAACGGTGTCAAGCCCACAGCGAGCGACATGAAGCTATGCGTCGACCTCGCTGATAATGGCACGACGGTCGGTCCCCTCAACCTCTAGCCCAGAGTCAACCTCAGAAGACAAGCGAGCGCATTCATCCTCTAGCTATTCGATGCGCCTATCCGCCGCCTGCTTGTCCTGCGCCAGCGAATGGATGATATGTGCGTGCAATCCTTTTTTTGTATGTAAATATTTAAATTATTTTTGATGGAGTTTCTCCTAAAGATTTCCGAGTCAAATTTGTGGGACTTCGACCAAAACTCTCAAGCAAAAACAACCCGACCAAGCGAGCCGCGCACACGAGACCTCATTCAAAGGACCAAAAAATCGCCATGAAAGTACCAAGAACACAAGCGCCCAGTGCACACGCACAGCTGGCGTTGTGCGCGTCTTGAGTCGCACGCACGCTTGCACAACACACGGTTGCGTGGGCTCCCCTTGTGAGCGCACGCGCACAACATACAGGTGTGCATGCCACTTGCGAGTGCCCAGGGCATGCACACCACTTGTGGCGCACCTAGGGAGGGAGCACACCCCCGCGCGGATGCTTGCGCCCATGCTCAAGGCAGGAGCGGGCGCACAGGGCGGTCGAGCGCCTCCGCGCGTGCCCCCTGCTTGTTTGCAATTACCAATGTGTCTATTCAAGAAAGCTATACGAAGACATGCTCGTTATTTCAAAAAAAATTGGAGATCTTGGTGACTGAAATGGAGATATCATTCGTCTACTCAGGATTCAACTGACACAATTACCCATACATCCCTCCCAAAGACTCCCAAGACTTCATTTGAGGACAAGCAACTTAAGAGGTTAGAGAGAGTTTTGAGGTTTTCCAGCGAGAACGTGGAGCTTAGATTGTTCTTTCGCCTGAAATTTGCTCTGCTCCCTTTTTAGTCTGCTCAACGCTCAATTGGACGCTTCAGTGAGCCCGGGAGAAGACATAGGGGAAAACTCTCGTAGACGCACTCATGGACACATCGTGAAAGCTCCTCAACGGGCGAGTCAGTCTGGGTGCCTACGTAAAGAGTGGAGGGGCGGGGTGAGAGAGGCTCTCGCAGGAGGGTGTGGGAGTACCGAGTGGGATAGAGAAGTGAGAGAGAAGGTTTTTTACCAGGATGACGGGAGGTCCCGGCGGCCTGGGAAGGGTCATCCCTCCTCTCGCTGGGAGGAGTAGATGGAGGAGTGGAAGGTTGTTACAAGTCAGAATCTTCGTGGTGGACGACGGTGTCGGCTCGCAGACTTTCCAGTCATTGTAGAGCTGCGGGGGCTCCCTGAAGAAGAAAATAATAAAAAAGGCAGATACGGATGTTGAAGGAGTAATAGAGACAAAAGCGAGAGCTCACCTCCTTCTGTATAGGAGATCCGGGAGGAGGAGTGGGGCTAGTTTCCAGGACTGCGCGAGATGGATCCTCGGCAGAGGATGAGCGGCCACCTGTCTTTACCCTCTTCAGGCGAGACGATGAGGACGATAAAGAGGGTAGGGGGCGAACTAGAGTTGTGGTCAGAGCGGCCACGTTGGCCTTGTTCTGTTTGCGCACCACTGCAAGGCGCTCGTGAAAACTCTGGCTGTGAGACATGGTTGCGGTAGAGTCAAGGAAGGAGGAAGTTTGAAAAGGGGGCATCCTCCATACAGGGTAGGAACCCTATATTTATAGGCTTTGGTAGAGGGCCTCACCAAAGATTTCCTCATAAATATGCCTCAAACGCGCTTTATTGACATGACCCTCGGTTGGACTTTCTTTCCGAGCTTTAAATAACCTCGAAAAGAGCGGGTATTGTGTACAACCTCAGACTCGCGAGAGGCCCTCAGGGTGCGAACAACAGAAGCTGGCAAGAGGTCCTTGATAGGCGAGCGGGATCATGTGGTCCACTCGTAGGAAGCGAGACCACGTGATCCACTCGCAGGAGGCAGGATGGGTGGTCTCTACAGTGGGCGAGACGCCCTTTTGGGATGCGAGTAGGCCCTTAATGGTGAGGGCCCCATATCAAAGGATGCCTGCGAAACGACCAGGAGGCCTCGTCTCGCCGCTGGGTGCTTCCCTACTCGCCATATAGAAAGAAGGTCGTTTTTACATTTCTATACCCATGGGGGATTTTACTCTTCTACCCCGGGTAATTATACCTTTTTGCCATTGGTGTTCTGCATATAACTCTTCAGAACAGCGGAGTTTGGATGTTAGCAGACCCAATCGGGGGTATTTTAGTAATTTTAGGTCGGTTCAGTTTGGTTATTGGCAGTTCAAACTCAGAAAACTAATAATAGGCCCAAAGGGGTTCTTCAGGAGCACTTTTTTCCCGGGATTTGAAGAGGTTTCCCGTGCTTTCTGAGGAGCTCCAAGCCCAGATTTTGGCTTTGTAGGGGAAGCTCTCAAAGATCTTCCGGGTAAGAGGTGGGACCTCCCTGGTGAGGCTTTGTGTTGGTTTCTAGTCCTTCACAACCAGTCGGAGGTCAGAGCTTGGGATGAGTAGGTGTTGGCTACGCCGCTATTTTCGAACTTTCGTTGAAGTCATATTTTGGCTTCAACAGCCCAAGTACCATATTGGATGGGTACCTAGACTAACTTGCAATCACAATTTAATTTACCTTAGGACCCCATAATAGCTTGGGTCATAGGTTCTTGTTATTCTGATAATGAGCCTGTCTGCCTGCAATATTTCTAATAGGTAGACTTACCCTTGCACTAGACACATTGGGGTTGTTCCAACAATCTATGGAAAAATGTCCCACTTTGCCATAGTACCAACACTCATGAATATTGTATCTCCTTTTCTGAACAGCCCTTGTAGAAGGCAAGCTGAAAGCAGCTGACTGTTCAGAAGGGAGAGCAGCAGCCCTCTTCATATTTCTTTTAGCAAGGATCTCACTAAAAGTGAGTCTACCATTATATATACTTGTCCTACTGTGAATGTCACTAACAGTATTCTTCTTTGCAGAAGATAGGCGGTTGATTGCATCATAGATAGTCAATTCAGGCTTACTGATTGACTTGCTTTTGGTCTGAGTCTTTGCTGGAGGAGCTTGACTATTGTCCACTGCCTTATTCTTGAGAGTGCGGGATTGTGCACCAAAAACAAACTGTTTATAGTGGGCCATCTGGATTTCCTCATGTGGGGCCTTAAAAGCACTCAAGCCCATGCCCATCCTTTCACCACAGTTGTAAGCAATTTTGTTCACACTGGTGGATCTTCCATTCAACAAGTGATCATACATACTCTCTTAGTCATACTTATTAGATGGAAGCACAACCTTCTCAAAATAGATAGAAGGCTGAATTGGAGCCTTACCCTTTCTCCTAGTACTTCTTCTAGTATTCCTCTCAATGTACCCTAGCCCCTTCTTACCGGTTTGGGAGGTGAAGGTATCAATGAGTGGCTATACATATTTAGGTTTGGAGAACTGAGCCACTAGCAACCTCTCTTTGAGGAGTTTATCTTCTAACTATTTAATTAAAAGCACTTACTATTTATGGTTGATCCTTGGATAATGGTGATTGTTTTAAGTTGAGTTATCTCTCTACTCATCTGACTCAGCCGTGAGTCAGACTCAGAGTGCGAAGAGAGATCTTTTCTTAAAGAAACAATCTCTTTGGCTTGTCTTTTGACAAGCAACTTTCTCTTCTTTAGAGATTCCAAGATTAACCCATAATCATCAATCAATTGATTGACATCTTCCTCAGATTCTGAGTCATCATCACCACTAGATGAAGAAGCATCAGAATTGGGACTAGTTTCATAATCAGATTCTGAGGAGGAAAGAGAATGAATTGGTACTTCCTAATGAGTAGACTGATCCTGGCTGGATTCACCATCTGTTATGGCCATAACTCCATAACATCCACTATTATCATCATCCACCTTATTGTCACTATCTGAGTGTGACAGAGGGGCCCTGATTCCTTTCCTTGCAGTGCGATAGTCCTCAATTTCTTCAGCAGCAATCAGCCCAATATAAGTTTTATCTTCTTCTCCAGACTCAGAAGATGTTGAGTTAGTTTGACTCCAGCTCTTCTCTTTCTTAGCAATGAAAGTCTTTTCCTTCTTTCCCTTTTGTTGAAAGTGCTTCTTCTCACCTGTTTCTTTTCTATTGACTGGACAATCAGTAATGACATACGCAGGCTTGCTGCAACAATAACACACAACTTTAGAAGAAATGTGTTTGCTGGGTTTAGAGTCATACCTGTCTCCATTGGATAACTTATTCTCAAATTTATCGTGATCCTTCGGGTGATGTGAAGAGGATGAAGGTTTGTTCCTCCATTGCTTCCTCTTTATCATTTTCTGGAATTGCCTTGAGAAGGAAGTAAACTCCCCATCTGACATGTTGTTGTCAGAAGAGCGGGACTCAGAGCTTTCTAAGTCAGCAGGCCTTATTGGGGGAGAGGTAATGTAACGCCCCAGATTTTTTCGATAATTATTTAATTATCGTGGTGACGTCATTATGACGTAAGGGCGTTACGTTTCCGTGAGTTGACGGCGCGTCGCCGTTAGTGCGTTTTCACGTCCGTTAGGTCTAGCCGACCAAATTTTGGGATTTGCATCAAAAGTGGAAGATTTTACGTCAGGAAATTAGATTACTTAATTTAGAATTTGCCCGTCAAGTTTCGTCGCGATTCAAGCAGTATTGTAGCATCGGCGAATTTCCGAAGTTTTGTAATTCTAACGTTCACCATAAACTTTGGAAAATTTATATCTCGAGAACGGCATGTCGGATTTTGATTTTGTCTTCGTCGTTGGTTTCGTTGCGTCGGTATTCGCCTATGGAGCGAATTTCGTAGGATTCAGCGCGCGTTTGACCCTCCGTAACTATATAATATTTATCATGTATTATTATTAGTACTATTATTATTATATTAAAACACTATTCAAAAATGAAATTTACTATTCTACCTTAAGTTTAAGAAAGGCTATATTTGCAATTTCAACTATTCATGAGAACAAAAAGGCACTGTTCATTTCTCGTAAAAGACTATTATTTCTAGTAAAAGACAATTATTTCTCGCAAAAGCACTGTTCATTTCTCGTGAAAGCATTCCTTTCTCGCGAAACTGATCCCCTCTCTCTGCTAAACTCACTGAATCCATCTCCCTCATTTCTAACCTATTATTATTATTATTATTATTATTATTATTAATATATATATATAATTAGACAAATACTTCATCCTCTCCCTGTTAACCTTCTTCCTCGGGTCGAAATCAGAGAGCGACGGCGAGGCGTTTTCCGAGAACCTTCCGGCGGCGGCCACCAGAGCTCCGGTGCTCAAACGTTTTGCCCGAGCATATATCCGGAAAGCTCTCGACGAGAGCTACGCGTGCGCGGTAAGATTTCTTCATTATGTGGAATTTTGGCACTAGGGCTTTAGACATAACCCTCGTTTTGCTCCAAAAAGTTTCAAGAATCGGAGATGGGATGTTCTTGCAGACGGTTCTCAAAGCGGAGCGTGCGAGTGGACGTTTTCCGGATGTTTTGAGGCAAGTGGTGTTTTCTCTCTTTGCTCCTCTTGTTCAATCTTTTTGCTCGCTACTATTTCCTGTCTAGAGTTCGAGTAAATTTTTTTTCCGTGAATTTAAGTATAGCATGTTATCGTCTCGGAAGAGTCATCGAGCGGAATTTTCGTCGAGCGAAATTTTGTCTTAAATTGTCGGAGGCCGGTTGGGTTCCGCCGAATTCGTCAGAAGCGACCGGGTCATTCATCAGAAGATTTTGATGAATTCGTCAGAAGCACTCGACGAATTTGTCGGGTTTGTCCATATTGTTCGTAGGACATCGTGTCGAGACCTTGTGTTCGTCGAGTCTAACCTTCAATTCGTCGAACGAAACCTAGATTCGTCGAATGCATTCGACGAATTTCTGTGGAATTAGATCTTTCTTTTTCCGACGGTTCTACTTTATTTTCGTTGAATGTGCCCGTTGAAGCCTAAGTCAAATGTCGTTGTGCGACCTTTGAAACTTTGTCGAATGTGTCAAGATTTTAGTTAGAGTCTGTATTTGACAATATAACTTGGAAGTTATGATGAAACTCTTATAATATAATGAATATAAAATATTTGCTAGCTTGTGCGCGTTGGGGTAAATCCCTCGACACAGTGCCTTGCTTGCTGGGCAATGCGCGTTGGGGTAAATCCCTCAGTATAGTACCTTGTTGGCTGGGTCTATGCACATTGTGGACCTTTTCCCCAGCACAGTGCCTTAGTTGTTGAGTCTGTGCGCGTTGTGGACCTTTTTCCCCGCCACAGTACATTCTATTGGTTGTGGATCATACACTCAGTCTTACCCGGCGTTTTTGATGCCCTTCTCGACCTAATCAATCTCGTTTAATTTGATTAATGATGATATATATAAGAAAAGATATTCGACTTTATGACACTTGATACTATGTTTCTATTCGGCCTTTTGTTGCTTAGTTTTTACTGTATAGCTTACCCTTGTTTTGTTTCTATTATTTTGTATTGCTTTTGTTGCTAGCTTATCTGTTGTATCCAGCCTACTTGGAATTTTGTCAAGTTCTGTTTACTTCTTTCTGCACCACTTGTAACTTGCTTCTGAGGTGTTTTTCTTTTGAATGCCTCAGGTTCAGAGCAGTAGTAGGTTTGGCTGGTGGAGTTCGTGATTTTAGGGTTGCGTCTAGTTATTGTCTCTTGTCTTTCACCTCAGTTTAGAGAGGTAGTTGTTTTTTTTTCAGACGAGACTGTCTCCTATAGGTTCGTGTCAGACTGTTGTCGTCTATAGTGTTAGTTCTCGTGTTAGACTACTTGCTTGTTGTACTGATATTACTTACTATTAGTTTTATACTTGCTCTCTGGGAATGATTTATGTTAGGATTCATGTTTGGTATTTTAAATATAAAATAAAATTGCATTTTAGAATAGTTCCATAGCATGCTTTTGAACTGACAAACAACTGTTTTAAGAGATATAAATCTACTCTCTACTTATATACAATTTAGGAGTCGTGTATTCATTTCATAAATTGTTGTGTCTTTATCTTCATATAGGATAATAAATAATCAAACTTAGTATTTTCCGCTTCATAAACCTATACTTTCTCACTCGTGCACTAGTTGATCCACCAGACCGAGGGACACGGTCAGTAAATCTAATAATATAACTATGTTTAAAAGCATAATTCATAAGTCTTTTTATAAAAATAAATGAAAGGGCAGGGTTGCCTGAACGTCTGTATTTGTCCCTTGCACGGCGTGTCATCACGATCGTGTTTTTTTCTCTCACTCTGATAGTATTTTAATACTGATAAAATGCGAGTTATGACAGTTGGTATCAAAGGGAGGTTTTGCAAAAGGGTTGGGCAGGTGAGTCGAATGACCTTCCCTTAAGCAAAACTCTAATCGTGACATTTCATTACATACACACACCTAAGTGTTATCGGTATGTCTTGGCGAAAGCATGAACACTATACTCATAAGCAAAACTCTAATCGTGACATTTCATTACATACACACACCTAAGTGTTATCGGTGAGTCGAATGACCTTCCCTTAAGCAAAACTCTAATCGTGACATTTCATTACATACACACACCTAAGTGTTATCGGGATGTATAATATATGTTTGTATATGGATCCACCATATGTGGCAACATGTGACGGTTATGTAGTATGGGATGCATAATCATCATCACATGGATGCACATTAGCACGTTTTACTTTTTCGTTACATGCAATATTATGTAGTATGGGATGCATAGTATTGCATGTGTATGCCACTCATAACATGCACTAAGGCCTTTTTAGAATGCATAGCACTGCATGCATAACATGACATATCATTAGCACACATGCCAAGTTAAGATCTACATTATGACACTCGTACACACATGATTTAAAAAGAAATTTTAAGCATTCATATTTTATGCACAGGAGTCAGTAGGATGATAGTTTATTATCCTAAGTTAAGAGCATAATATCATTTTATGAATTCTCAGAGCAAGGTAACAGCAAGAGCAAATATTTACACGTCTCTAATCTAATTTGTGTTAGGAAATCTGAGTTTGCTAGCTAATGTGTCTTAATCTAGGTATTGACTATATGTATGTTCGTCCTATAGAGATGTCGGCTAAACGTATTACGTTGAGGTCAACTCCCCAGAATGAGGATGAGTTGTCGGGTGCGCATAGCGATGCGGTGATCGAGAGTCTGTGTTAGAGCAATGAGGCTCTGTCAAGACAGTCAGTTGCGATGCAATCACAGATTCAGTCGTTGTTGTCTGCCGCTCCTGTATAGCAACCCGTGGTACAAGAACCTATCGTGGATCAAGTCGTGCTTGTTCCTCCTGCTCCTCTGGTGCCCCCAGTGTCACTACAGCCAGAGATGAACTTCATTTTACATTTCCAGTGATTGCGACCTCCCACCTTTGATCGTAGAGCCGACTTTATGGCCTTAGATGACTGGATCTTCGCCATAGAAGAGATGTTCTTGTATTCGGGAATAGTAGAAGCCCAAAAAAATTATGATTGCTGCCTACTTGCTAAATTGTCTGGCGAAGAGCTGGTGGATTCGGGAGAAGGAGAGCTTAACAGAAGGATGCTCTTGGGAATCCATCAAGAAGATGCTGTTTAAGAAGTTTCTACCATCGGTAGAATAGGACCGCCTGATGAACAATTTCCTGCATCTGAAGCAATAGATAACGCGAAGAATCGCGGACTACAAGCGAGGAAGGATAAGAGAAAGTCAGATGATAGTGGAAGCTCTAGGGCATCTGGCCCTGCATCAAAGAAAGGATGAAAGAAAGTGTATAGTTTCTGTGGCACACCAGGCCATCCTTTCGAAAGATGTTTTAAGATACGAGACGCACCGAAGCAGTCTCAAGTGCATGCGATCCAGGATACACCTAAAGGATATCTTGTTTGCACCTACTGCCAGAGGAAGGGGCACGATGTGACTCGTTGCTTCAAGAAGGTTGGAGCTTGTTTCCAGTGCGGTCAAAAGGGCATAGGAAGGCTGATTGTCGGTATTTCTAGCCCACGCTGCAGGAGGTTCCTTTGCAGACTCTACCGCCGCCCCTATAGCATGTGGATAAGGTAAAAGGAAAGCTTAATGTGCTGACCATGGAGGAGGCTCAGTCATCTGCTCAGGTGATTTCAGGTTAGTATCTGACCTAGCTAGTACTCTTTTTGGTGGATTTTAGGTTTCTATATTTTAGTTGCGCGCGTAATGTTAATAGGTGAGTTTAAGGTGAAGAATAAGTGGGCACACATTCTCTTCGATTCGGGTGCAACTCACTCCTTCGTGGCTAGAAGTTTTGTAGACCGACATCGTTAGGTTGTCGATCAGTTAGATGCTTCTCTTAACGTCAAGTTTCCTTCAGGAGATCTGGTAATATCAACTCAGGGTATTCTGAAATGTCCTATTTCTCCAAGTGGTTTCCTTGCTTTCGCAGATCTGAAGGTTCTAGATCTGGAGGATTTTGATATAATCATGGGCATAGATTGGCTGTCCAGTTACGATGCGGTCATCTAGTGTAAAGTTAAGGGCTTGGATTTCTAGGGAGATAATGGACGACCATTGAGTGTGTATGGTTTGTTGTGTCAGGACTCCCCAATCATTTCTGCGGTACGTGCTCGTCAATTATTAGAGTCTGGTTGTGAATCCTTTCTTGTTTTTTTTTTGTACTGGAAACTGCGTCTGATGTGCCTTGTGTTGAGGACATTTATGTGATGCGAGAGTTCCCAGATGTTTTTGCTGTTAGTCTTCCCGGACTATCTCCCGAGAGAGAGGTGGAGTTTGTAATAGATCTTGAGCTAGGTATTCGCCCTATTGCAAAAGCACCTTACCGCATGGTGCCGCGTGAGTTAGAGGAGTTGTGTACTCAGCTTGATGAGTTATTGCAGTGTGATTTTATTAGACCCAGTTCTTCCCCCTGGGGTGCACCAATCCTTTTTGTGAAGAAAAAGGATGGGTCGATGAGGCTGTGTATAGATTATTGAGAGGTGAACAAGGTAACTATCAAGAATAGGTACCCTTTGTCTCAGATAAATGACCTGTTTGACCAATTGTGAGGTAGTTCGGTGTTCTCAAAGATTGACCTTCATTCTGGCTAGCATTAGTTGAGAATCTGTGAGTCGGATGTTCCGCGGACTGCTTTTCTCTCCCCGATACGGACATTTTGAGTTTCTGGTAATGTCGTTCGGGTTAACGAATGCACCTTCTGCCTTCATGGACATGATGAATAGAGTGTTCATGGACTTTCTGGATTAGTTTGTGGTTGTGTTCATCGACGATGTTCTGGTGTATTCCAGAAATTTTGAAGATCATGCCTTGCACTTGCGCTTGGTTTTGATAACTCTAAGGGAGCATAAGTTGTATGCAAAGCTAAGCAAGTGTGAGTTTTGGCTCTCTCAGTTGTCTTTCTTAGGTCATGTTGTGAGCAATAGTGGTATCTTTGTGGACCCGACAAAGATTACTGCAATATTGGATTGGAAGAGGCATTCAACGCCTAAGGAGATAAGGCGCGTCTTAGTGTTGGCAAGGTACTATAGGAGATTCGTGAAAGGATTTTCAACGCTATTTGTGTCGTTGACCAAGCTTACGTAGAAGAGCGCAGCTTTTGTTTGGAGTGATGCTTGTGAGGAAGCCTTTCTGGAGCTTAAGAAGTGATTATGTTCTGCTCCAGTTTTTGCGTTACCTACCGAAGGAGTAGAATATGTTGTTTATGCGGATGCTTCGTGATGGGCCCGCGAACAGACTCTTACTGTGGTTGGTTCGGTGAGTCGATCGCCGCGGGCTTGCTGAGGTAGGAGGTAAGTGCACCTATCACAAGTAGTACTCGATATTCGGGGGAATACCGAGGTCGTATTGTTCTCAGGGTCGTGTTGACTATTCTTACTCCTCCGGGAGGACTATTATTTTACTGAAAGTAAGGTGGATTTTTTTTAGTAAAGTAAAGACGGAAAAAGTAAAGGAGCAAAAAACGTTTTAGAAAATATTCGATGAAGGGTTAATGCTCGACATCGAATCGGATTAAGACTAAACAATTTTTAATAATTATAGGACTTAGTTTTCAAATTAATAAAAGGCAACTTGGCCGTGGAGGTTCCACAAATGTGAGCTCACCTAGCTATAGGGATATCTCTCACCTAAACGTTAAGACTATTCGACCGAACGTTAGTCCGACGAAGGATTCCTCCTAACGCCCTCTTTACGCTAAGAACCCCGCTATTGGGTGGGGAACCCAATCCGGTAGAATTACGCTTGTCCTCTTTCGAGGGTATGCACGCAACTCTATTTACCCAAGGGTGATCGGTCCATATGCACGGCCTCTCGGCTAGCTAGCATATGGACTACGGAAATAGGGCCCACACATCGATATGTGGTCCTACGCGTCGTTAACCCGGGGTAAACCTTAAGTCCTTAAATTAAAATGAAAATAAAGAGCTTCAATTATTAGAAATCATTTTAAATGTCCCAATGCTCTTCGATGCCGAGGCTAATAGCGATTAGCCACACATCGGTATGGGGACGGCTTTATAATTTAGTGAGCCGCAAGTTCGAAATTAAACACTAATGATTATAAGAAGAGGACATAAAAACAAATAACAAACATATAGAAAGTTGAAAAGTTAGCTAAAACAAGAACTCACGCACACTCCAAACTATAAATTAAACAGAAACTAAGTTACACATAAAAGAAATTTGCATAATTGAAATTGCGAGTCCCACTCAAACGAGTGCGGGCGGGAAATAAAAGCTTAAAATTGCAAGTCCTACTCAAACGAGTAGGACTAAAATGAAAGCGAGTCCTACTCGAATGAGTAGGAGAAAATAAATGCAATTACATGACTTTCTCAAATATTTACAGGGAGATAAAGACACGCCATTTAACTCAAACGAGTAGGCGAAAATAAATGCAGGTACAAGTCCTACTCAAACGAGTAGGCGGGAAATAAAGTCCGTCCATTTAACTCAAGTGAGTAGGCGGAAAAATAAAGAAAGAAAATTACAAGTCCTACTCAAAAAAGTAGGACTGAAAATGAAAACGATGCGCTATTTAACTCTTAACGAGTAGGCGGAAATAAATGCACACAAACACACACACTCCATATGAATTTCAAGAAAGCATTAAAATTAACACTTACACTCACACACTCTACATAATTTGAACAAAGCATTAAAAGAAAGCATTAAAATTTAACAGCTACACTCACACACTCTTCATAAATGAGGACAACAATAAAAAGTTATACTCTTACACTCACACACACAAATTGAAATCAAAATGAAATTTACCTAAAAATTAAAACTTTTACTTTTTCATGCTTAGGTTTTGCCAAAAACAAATAAAAAGAAGAAATTAAAATTTTTAGAAGACAAAAGTTTTTTCAAAACAAATTAAAAACCAAAGTTTTTGGAAAATTAAAATTACAAGATTTTCATTCTTATGTTTACATGAAAGTGATAAAAAGGTGAAAAAGAAAATGAAAAGAACAAAAAGATGTTTTACAATCCTACAAAAAACCTAAGAAAAGAAAATAAAATTCACTTTCAAATCTCTTTTACAAATTCATAAGTATGAAATAATAAACAAAAAAATAATAAGGAAGAACATGTTGAAGATGAGATAATCATATCATACCATGCTTGGAAATTAAATCTACTACAAAACCTATCATGAAGACAAATGAAAAACATTACTATTAAACATGTTACACTCATACACACACACACACACTTTTCATAAAGAGAAAAACAAAGGTGAAACTAAGAATAAAATGAGAAGAAAAGTGTGCACAAGAGTTCATTCCAAAGCCAAATAAGAAGAGAAAATCTAACGTTTTTATTGATTAAAGGAAACTATTACAAGCTATTACAAAGACAAAGCTAAAGCAAAACAAAACATGAAATAAAGGAGGGAGAAATCTCCTTACATAGCACTAGAATCGACGGATGTAGCCCACAAAAAGACACTAAAATGGCCCAAAAATCTGAACCCTTGGACCTTACAGAAATGGGCAATTTATAGGCAAAAACTTCTAAGTACACGCCCTCCGTCACGGGCGTGTAGGGGGGGCGTGTCAGTACTATTCATGAATGTTGGGTACATTGGTCAAATGTACCTGATTTGAAGAAGCCTCACCCAACTCAATGATATACATCATAATGTATTTGATGTATGTTGAGTTTACTTGTGCAGGTTAAGTATTCACTGGACTGAAGCAAAAAAGTTTCTAAGTCCATGTGTCGACACCCAGAGGGAAAGTGTCGACACTTAAGAAGGCTTGTGTCGACACCCAGACAAGCAGTGTCGACACTTGGAGTCATTGTGTCGACACCTGGGATGCAGAGTCGACACCAGACAGAAAGTGTCGACACTTGGAGCTGTGTCGACACTCAGTGAAGAAAAGTGCAGACTGAAAGTGTCGACACAAGGAGCTGTGTCGACACCCAGTGAAGCTGAGTCTACACCAGAAAGTGTCGACACTTGGAGCTGTGTCGACACTCAGCAAAAGTCTGCAGAGACTAAGTACAAGTGTCGACACTCAACACAATGTGTCGACACTAAGCAGAAGAGTCAGCACTTGGAGTATGTGTCGACACCCAGCACAATGTGTCGACACACAACTAGAAGAGTCAACACATGAAGTAAGTGTCGACACCCAGCACAATGTGTCGACACTCAGCTAAAAACTCTACACTTGAAGAAAGTGTCGACACAAGGAGTTGTGTCGACACTTAGCCAAGAACAGAATTATCAACAAAATATTCTAAGTACAAGTGTCGACACTAAAGGATTGTGTCGACACTCAGATGAAGTCTCAACAAGAAGAAGGTGTGTCGACACAAGGATCTGTGTAGACACTCAGTAAGAATCAACATAGAAGACTATGTGTCGACACCAAGAAGCAGTGTCGACACTTGACAGATTCAACACAAGAAGTTGTGTCGACACAAAGGAGATGTGTCGACACTTAGAAGAAGTCAGCAAAAGCTAGAAGAACAAGTACTTGTGTCGACACTCAATTTCAGTGTCGACACATGAAGAAGAATCTGTGTCGAGACATACAAGAAGTTGTGTCGACACCTTGTAGACTTGTGTCGACACTTATACAGCATGTGTCGACACTTGGACTATAAGTGTCAACACTTAAAGACAGAAAGTCTCGACACTATCAGACAGTTAGAGATTTTCAAGAAATGACCGGATGACATGACAGCTGCCGTTCCAGCCGGTCTACAACACCTGTCAGAGATATCAGAAGTCAGTTATGGACCGGACCAGCCGGTTACCATGAAGAAAGCCTATAAATAGGCACCTACAGTTTACAGAAACTGTTGTTGTTAAAAAGAGTTGATCAACTGGTTCAGATTATTGCTGAACAAGTCATTAAAGTGGTACATAAAGTATCAACACAAGAAGATCTTGCAGTCCAAGTGCAGATCTAAGAAGTTGGAGAGAGAGGGCTCCATCCAAGATATCAGCCTCTGGAACTAGGCTGAGAAGAAGGATTCAGATTCGTTCTGGATCTTAAGTGGCAGAGTTCAAGGAACAATTGCAGGAGGATTCAGTCTTATTCAGTTCTACTCAAGAAGCTTTGAAGAAAGCTAAGTAAGATTGGATCCAGCTGAATTCTTCCAAGAACTCATCAAGAAACTCTCAACTCCCCTCTTTTATTTCTGAGTTGTAGAGTCAATATTTGTAAAACATTTTTATCTTGTAGGATCCATTGGATCTGAGTGATTTGTAAGCCTATAATTATAAAGGCTGAGGGTAGGGCTTGAGAGCCTGAGTGTAGGAGATTGAGATCTCTGAGTGTAGGCCTTGGTGGCTGAGTGTAGGCCTTGGTTGGCTGAGTGTAGGCCTTGGTTGGCTGAGTGTAGGCCTTGATTGGCTGAGTGTAGGCTTTGGGAAAAAGCTGAGTTGTAAGGCTTTGGGCCTGAGGTGTAGGAACCAATTTGGGTTCTGAGCTAGTGGAGGAGTTTGGCCGAATCTAGTACACTGCTAGATAGGCGAAGGGGGAAAGTGGATGTACCCAAAGATTGGGGAACCACTATAAAACCACTGTGTATGCTGTGTTATGCTGTGCTGAGATTATTGCTGTGTTTGCTATGATAGAATAAGTTAGAAAGCTGTGTTATAAACTGTTGGCTGCCATTAAAGTTTAAAAAGGATTAGGTCACCTATTCACCCCCCCCCCCCTCTAGGTGTTTAGGTACAATATCTTTCAAGTGGTATCAGAGGGAGGTTCCTCAAAACAAGGACTAACAGTCTGAGGAGATCCTGTTTGGCAGATTCAGTGTAAGATAACACAGATTCAAGAAATTCAAGAAAATCAAGAAACATGGGTTCTTCTGAGAATCACAAGGAATTGGGTTCCATGAAATTACCTATATGCAGAAAAGAGAACTTTGGGATCTGGAAGGAAAGGGTAAGGCTATTTATGGAGGCCTCAGACCCTAGAATCTACATCACAGTAAAAGAAGGGCCTTATGTGCCCATGAAGATTTCAGTGCTAGATGCAAATCAGAGAACTCCAAAGGATTTCTCTGAGATGACTAAGGATGAGATTGTCCTAGCTACCATGGACAAGAGGGCACAAAACATAATAGTGAGTGCAATTGATGATGCAACTTTTCAGAATCTTATACATTGTAAGACAGCCAAGGAGATGTGGGACACTCTTATAGTGTATATGGAAGGATCTGAAGAAGTTAGACAAGATAGGAAATCCTTGCTAAATCAGGAGTATGAGAGTTTTAGACAAGGTAAAGGTGATAGCATAACTGAGTGCTACAAAAAGTTCTACATAATAGTTAATGAACTCATGTCTTATGGAAGAGAGTTCAGTAACTATGAACTAAATGACAAGTTCTTAAGGTCCCTAACCAAAGATTGGGACACAAAGATCTGTGCCATAAGAGAGATGGCTAAGTTGGGGGAAATTCCTCCTCCTACACTGTTTGGCAAGTTATTGTCATATGAGATGCAGTTGACTGTGAGAAAAGAGGAGGAGAAATCAACAAGGATTGAGCACAAAGAAAGAACTGTTGCTTTCAAGACAGAGGTTCCCAGAAAGTGCAGGAATAAGTCATCAACTCCACCTCCAGAGGTAGTTGAATCAGAATCAGATGAGTCTGTTAGCACAAAGACTGAGAGCAGTGAAAGTGATGAAGACTTTGCTGCTTTCACTAGACACTTTCAGAAGTTTTTGAAAAAGAAACAGTGGAGATCAAGACCTTCTTCTTCAAAGGGAAAGGAAGTCTTTCATCAGGAGAAAAAGGCTTCAAAGAAAGACAGGAAGAGGACAAAGTCAAGCAAGGCAACTGGATCTAAGATAGTGTGCTATTGCTGCAATAGACAAGGTCATGCTATTGCAAATTGTCCAGAGAAGAGAAAGGAATCTAGTGACAGGAAAAAGACTCACTTCGAAGGCAAGAAGGAAAAGTCCTTTGTAGCCAAGAAAGAGAAGACTCTATCAGATATTTCTTCTTCAGAATCTGAGTCTGATGCTGAAGCCTACATAGGGCTGTTTGCTGAAGAAGAAGAGGAAGAATTCATGCAGTTAATGGAGTCTATCTATGAACAAGAAGACAGTCAATGCCAAGGGCTAATGGCTTTGACAGAGAGTGCCAAAATCCTGGAGCAGCCAGGACCCAGTCAGGTACAAAGTTCAAGTTTAAATTCAGTTTCTTGTTCTAGTTTAGATTCAGATTCTTCTTCATCAAGTGATGAGAATGTATCTGAGTCTGAGGATGATATTCATCAATTTATAGATGAATATAAGGTGCTGTTGCAGGCTTACAAGAAAAGCAAGTCCCTTGCCAAAAGTCAGGCAAAGGAAATTGCTGATCTTAAAGCTGCTGCAACAGATTTTGAGAAATCTTTTGATCAAAAACTGAATGAGATAGCCAGGTTGAAGCACATAACAGTGATTCAAATGGGTACTATATCATTTAAGAATGATCAAATTAAGAGTCTGGAGATCAATATCCAGAAGGAGAAGGACTTAGTTGCTAGGTTTTCTAAACCTAAGTCAGTGTTACCTTTAATTGATGATTTTGTTCATCATAAAGGCAAGGCTGGACTGGGCTTTATTAGATCTGCAGGGACTGAGCAGTCCAAGTCTAAGTCCAAAGGCAAAGCCCCAACATTCAACAAGCCTGCTGTAGACAAGACAGCCAAGGCTGTACCTAAGCAAAGGTATAATAAGTTTGAATGTTGGTGCTGTGGCAAAATTGGTCATTTTGCAGTGGACTGTTGGCACAATGCCAGTGCCAAAGTGAGTTGCAAATTACCTACTAGAAAGCTAGTAGGTAGGTTTGTCAAATTGCAAACTAACAATCACCAAGGACCCAAGAATACTTTGGGTTCTAAGGTTCATTAATTTGTTTTGCAGGTGAGTTCAAGTGGCCATACCCCAACATGGTACTTGGACAGTGGATGTTCCAGACATATGACTGGAACAAGGGGACTACTAAAGGACTACATTCCAATAAAGGATGGTCCAAAAGTTACCTTTGGCGGTTCTGAAAAAGGAATCATCAAAGGGTTTGGTAACATTTCTACAAACTTAGTTACCATTACTCAAGTGGCTTATGTTAAAGGGTTGAAACACAACCTAATAAGTATAAGTCAATTAAGTGATGTAGGGTATGACATCTCATTTGTTAAAAATGGTTGTCATATCAAGAGGTCAAGTGATCAAGAGATCATTTTGACAGGATATAGGAAAAGGAATGTTTATTGCCTAGACATTATAATTGAGAACAATGGTTCTCCAGTTTGTCTTGTAGCTGATGAGACAGTCTCTCATTGTGTCAAATGGCACAAGAGGCTTGCCCATCTTAACTACAAGACTATTAGCAAACTCTTTAGCAAAGAGTTAGTGAGGAATGGTCCTCAAGTTAAGTGTGTTAAAGATGGTATTTGCTCAGCTTGTCAAAAGGGCAAGCAGACTAAATCCACCTTTAAAAGCATAGAGAACAAAGATGCTGTGAGGTGTTTGTACCTCTTGCATATGGATCTCTTTGTTCCAATGTCAGTTCACAGCTTAGGTAGGAAGGTCTATACCCTTGAAGTTGTAGATGACTACTCAAGGTTTTCCTGGGTGTTCTTCTTAAGACAGAAATCTGAAACACCTAGTGTCTTCTACAGCTTTGTCAAGAAAATTCAGAATGAACTAAATAGTACTGTGGTCAAAATTAGAAGTGACCATGGTACTGAGTTTCAGTCTGAAAGCATGACAAAACTATGTGAAGACTTTGGGATATTTCAAGAATTCTCTTCACCTAGAACACCTCAGCAAAATGGCATTGCTGAGAGGAAAAATAGGACCTTGATAGAGGCTGGTAGAACCCTACTAAGTGATACATCACTGCCTGAGTATTTTTGGGCTGAAGCAGTCAACACTGCATGCCATGTTATAAATAGGGCTACCATCACTAAAGGACTTAACAAGACCCCCTATGAAGTTGTGAAAGGCAGGAAACCAAACCTATCCTATTTCAGGATCTTTGGTTGCAAATGCTTCATACTTAACAATGGGAAGTCTTACTTAACTATGTTTGCTGCCAAGTCCCAAGAGGGAATTTTTGTTGGGTACAGCAATAATAGTAAGGCTTATAGAGTCTACAACTTGTCTACACAAGTTGTAGAAGAATCTGTGTATGTAGTTTTTGATGAGACTAAACTTATTAACAATGAGTTGTCTAGTACTGTATGCAGCCCCACAGGTTTATCAAAGAAAATGGACAAGCTTACTTTAGAAGAAGTACCTGCTACAAGACAGCAAGGAGAGGAGAGTAGCTGTTGTCCAGGGGGAGAACTACATGTGCCAGTTGCTGAAGAAATACAAGGAGTACAGCAAGATGCAGATGCTGAAGTGGTTCAACCAGAAGTTAGGATGCCTCCAGCTCACAGGCATCTTAGAGATTATCCAGTAGAGCTGATTATTGGAGATCCAAGACAAGGAGTTCAAACCAGGAGTAGAAACATGAATGCAGCAATCTACTCCAGCTTTCTGTCACAAGTTGAACCTAAGAAATTTGAAGAAGCTATACTGGATCCACAATGGACTGAAGCAATGCAAGAAGAGCTTAATCAGTTCAAGAGGTGCAAGGTTTGGGAACTTGTTCCTAAACCTAAAGACCACAATGTAATAGGAGTTAAGTGGATCTACAGGAATAAGATGGATGAACAAGGGGTCATCATTAAGAATAAAGCTAGACTGGTTGCTAAAGGATATAGGCAAGAAGAAGGTATTGATTTTGATCAAACCTTTGCTCCAGTAGCCAGACTGGAAGCCATAAGGATGTTCTTAGCCTATGCAACCTATCAAGGATTCAAGGTATACCAAATGGATGTCAAGTCAGCATTCCTAAATGGTAATCTTAAGGAAAAAGTCTATGTGGAACAGCCTGCAGGTTTTGTTGATCCAACTCTACCTCATTATGTCTATAGACTTAGGAAAGCTTTATATGGGTTAAAGCAAGCCCCTAGGGCTTGGTATGAAACTCTATCTAGTTTTCTCATTGAGAACAAGTTCTCAAGGGGGAAAATAGATAAGACTCTATTCCTTAGGGAATCTAGAGGCAAAGTCATACTTGTCCAAATATATGTAGATGACATTATATTTGGGTCTACTGAAAGCAGCCTTTGCAAAAAGTTTGCAAAACTTATGCAAGGTCAGTTTGAGATGAGTAGTATGGGAGAGCTGAAGTTTTTCTTGGGTCTCCAAGTTAAACAGACTGAAAATGGGGTCAAGTATGTCTCTTAGCAAGGATGATGCAGGGAAACCTGTAGATGAAACCTTGTATAGAGGGATAGTTGGCTCCCTATTATACTTGACTGCTAGTAGACCAGACATCATGTATGCTACATGTGTTTGTGCCAGGTATCAAGCCTGCCCTAAAGAGTCTCACTTGACTACAGTAAAGAGAATTTTGAGATATCTAAAGGGCACTCCATATCTAGGCCTCTGGTACCCTAGGAATGGAGACTTTGATCTAACAGGTTATTCAGATGCAGACTTTGCAGGATGCAAAGAGGATAGAAAAAGCACTACTGGAACCTGTCAATTCCTAGGTGAGAGACTAATCTCATGGAGTAGCAAGAAGCAAACCAGTGTGGCTATCTCCACAGCTGAGTCAGAGTATGTGGCTGCAGGAAGTTGCTGTGCTCAACTTCTGTGGATTCAACATCAGCTAGAGGACTATGGATTTCAGGTAAGTAGAACTCCACTTTTCTGTGATTCTACAAGTGCTATTTCAATAGCTAATAACCCTGTATCCCATAGTAGGACAAAACATATTGAGATTAAATATCATTTTCTTAGGGATCATGTAGAAAGAGAAGATATTTTAT
This sequence comes from Platanthera guangdongensis, assembly GCA_039583875.1. Lineage (NCBI taxonomy): Eukaryota > Viridiplantae > Streptophyta > Magnoliopsida > Asparagales > Orchidaceae > Platanthera > Platanthera guangdongensis. Next base: position 36,840,535 of record CM077161.1, read on the forward strand.
TAGAATATGTTAAAACAGATGAACAAGTAGCTGATATGTTTACTAAGCCATTAGAAGAAGCTAAGTTCAATAGATTCAAAATTGAACTAGGAATGATAAACTTAGAGTAAGTTTACAGATTTGAAAATGACTAAGTATAAAGGTGTCGACACATAGACAAGTCTATGTCGACACAGAATAGTAGTGTCGACACTTCAGGAAAAAGGTGTCGACACATCCAGGATGTTGGTGTCGACACTTCAGGATGTTAGTGTCGACACATGTCAAGCAGGTGTCGACACATCCAACATGGTGTCGACACATATGTTTTACTCAGTATTTACTAAGTAAAGTCTCGACAATGTGTCGAGATATGTTGTGTCGACACATAACCAAGTGTCGACACATAAAATCTATTGACTAAACTTGTGTCGACACATATGTGTCGAGACATTATAAGTCAGTGTTGACACTTATTCCCAGTGTCGACACATTTTAAGTTAGCTGTCCCGCCTGTTCATCTTCAAAATCAGACAGGTATAAATAGGGTTCTGTCTTTGTTTGTCGACACGCTTTCAAAGTTTCGAGACCAAAACTACTTTGTCGACACCTCTCTTTTCTAAAGACAAATTCTCAAACCCTAATGGCACCTAAGCTTGAGGAGAACGTTAACGAAGGCTATGAGCTTGTGCGCGGCGCGTTCGATGATGCAGATGCGGAAATCAAGGCGTTAGTAACCCTAGTCGCCGATTCTGGATTGGAATACTTAGTTTCAGAACCAACTAAGATATGGAAGAAGGAAGTGCTTGAATTCCTTAATGGAGCTGCAGTAGATGACTCTGGATACAAAATCAAATCCAGAGTTCATGGAACTAAGGTCAAGGTTTCACCTAAAACTCTGAGGAAGGTGCTCCAGCTACCAAGAACTCAAGATGAAGAAGAGGTGACTGCTTCAAAGACCAGGGAAGCTCTTACCTGATGTGGACTTGATCCAAAGATGAAGATAGGATCTGTTTTCAACAGGAAAGGCATGAATAATCAAGGCAAGTTCATGTCTGAGATTGTGGGAAAAGTCTTACTCAGCAAGCCTGGAGGGCATGACAGGGTGTCTGCCTATATGTTTGGCATAATGACAAGGATAATATTCACTCTGAAAACAGATTGGTCTATGGTGGTTTATGAGAAGCTTAAGGAAAGCTTGAAGAAGCCCAATCTGGGCAGGATCATTAGTCTCTACCTAGCTGGTACCATACCAGAGGTAATGAGTACTGCTGCAGGCAGCAAGATAAATCACATGAGGAAAATGGATCTAAGGATCTTTTCAAGATGGGACAGGGTGTTATCCAAGGAACTGCCAACACCAGAGAAGCCAGTATCTGAAAAAGAAATTCCTCCAAAGAAGAAGAGAAAGACTATACAAGTGGCACAAGAGTCCACTAGTGGTTCTGATAGTGAAGAACAGGTTGTCTTCACTCCAGATGATCATGAGGGAGAGCCTGTTGAAAAGACTCCTGCTCCTCCAGCTGATGCAGAGAGCTAGGGGGAGCTGCCTCCAGCTAGCCCCATCCCCAGGGATCAAAGCCAGGGGGAGCCTCCAGTAGTAGAAGAACCCTCTACTCTAGACAGTGAGCAAGCCACCACTATCATACAAGAGGTACTCACTGACCTAAATACTTTAGAATATCTTATAGAAGATGCTGATTTGTCTGATGTTCCTCAGCAAACTCAGCTGCATAGTCAAGAACCAGATGTTGTTAGAGTAGACACATCTGCTGTCCAGGAAGTGGTACCTGATTCAGTAGTTGAAGAGCAAAGACTGTCTCCAGCTCCATCCCCTCCTGAATACACCATGGAAGATTTATTTCTGAATCTAGATCAAGAAGATTTTGACATGGACAATGATGCTGATGCAATAGATAATGCTGCTGCTGAGGGGGAGAAGGTCCAAGAACTGGACGAGCCTATAAGGCAAGACACTGAGAAGGCACAAGATGTGCAAGCTGACAAGCCTCAAAGCCCTAAGGAGAGGGTTGATATTGCTAGCACTTCTGCCTCTGAAGATGAGGAGAGTGCTAGGGCCAAGAAAAAGAAACTCTATGTCTTCAAGAGGAGAAGCCAGAGTTATAAGAAGGCTTTGCAATCCATTACCCCACAGCCTATAGTTCAGCAAGCTCCAACTGCTGATTATAGTGCTTTAATGGTTGCCCTACAGATAAAGTTGGATGAGCAAAGGCAGGCAATAGAGAAGTATGTAGATGAAGGGCAGAAATCCCTTCAATTTGATCTGGCCCAGGAAATAAAGTCCATAAGGTTTGAAATGAACCTTAACAAAAAGGAAATGACTGATTGCTTCCACAAAGGTGGAAATGCAGTGGTGTTTTTGGCAACACACCAGGAACAGATAAAGGCACAGGTGGATGATATAGCATTGAAACAAGTATATGTTCTTGAGAATCAATTAAGAATGAATGATAATTTGACTGAATCCCACAATGCTATAGTCACTGAATTAAAGAATAAGGCTGGTGAACCTTCTACTTCTGCTAATGCTGCTAAAGCTGACTTTGATAAAGTTTTTCAAGAAGAAATTTCTACTGTAAAGACTGCTATCCAAGCCTCCCAGAAGGTCATATCAGAACAACTTCAAAAGCTAAAACCTTACTTTAAAGATGGAATCAGGTACTTGGATAGTCAGATCAGATTTCAAAAGGATGATGTCAGAGACCATATGGCCAGAGAAGTCATAAAGGGGGAGAGAGTGTTATTCAAGGCAAGTTCTGAGCATGCAAAATGGATATCAAATTCAATCAGGGCTACACTTGGATACCCTCCTCTGTGTGATGACCAAGATGTTGCTGAATCAGGCATTAACCCTGCTTATTTTGGAGGTGAGCCACCAGAAGTAGCTCAGGTCATTTATCCACCTCCAGACTTTGAAATGATTCAAGCAGATGTGAGCACAATGTATAGCCCACTTGAGGGCAAGGCAAATGTCCATATTGAAAAGGTTGTTCAACCTATATCTGAAGCCATGCAAGAGGCTCTACAGAAAGAGGAAGAGACAAGGTTGTCCAAAAAGAGGTTTAGGGAACAAGCAGAACAAAGGCCAGATTTTGAACAGTGGAGCCCTACCTCTAGGAATATAATTCTAACTGCCTGGAAAGCTGCCAAGGACAATGCTCATGAAAGGAACAAGTGGTTCTCTGAAGCATAATGGAGGAAACATGAAATAAGACAAGAGGCCATTGTTCAATACAGAAGGAAGGCAAAGATGGGAAAGCTACCTCCTACTGCAGTGGAGCCTAGCAAGTACTTCCCCAAGCCATATCACTATTTTGAGAGGCAAAAGATCAAGGCAGAAGAACTCAAAAAGAAAGATCTAAAAGGCAAGATGCCTGCTGATGCTGAAACTGTTGAAGCCCCTGTCAAAGCTCAAGTTCAAGCTGGCAAGGGAATAGTTATTAAGGAACCTGATCAGAAATAGATTAAGATTTTACTTGAAGATTATTTTGTAATCTTTTAAATGTAAAACATTTGAAAATGTATAAGAAAATTGTTAGAACAATATATGATCAATATATTTCATGATGTTTGTTCTGTGAATGTGTCTATTTCTTATTTGTTCTGTGCTGATGAATGTGTATACATGTGTGAATTTATACATGTTATGTTTACCCTGCTGTTCTTTATTCTGCTTTACATCATTTTGTAATTTTTAATTATGAATGGTGTATATCATTGACTAAGGGTTATGACTTCTCCAAATAGGGGGAGATTGTTGGGTACATTGGTCAAATGTACCTGATTTGAAGAAGCCTCACCCAACTCAATGATATACATCATAATGTATTTGATGTATGTTGAGTTTACTTGTGCAGGTTAAGTATTCACTGGACTGAAGCAAAAAGTTTCTAAGTCCATGTGTCGACACCCAGAGGGAAAGTGTCGACACTTAAGAAGGCTTGTGTCGACACCCAGACAAGCAGTATCGACACTTGGAGTCATTGTGTCGACACCTGGGATGCAGAGTCGACACCAGACAGAAAGTGTCGACACTTGGAGCTGTGTAGACACTCAGTGAAGAAAAGTGCAGACTGAAAGTGTCGACACAAGGAGCTGTGTCGACACCCAGTGAAGCTGAGTCTACACCAGAAAGTGTCGACACTTGGAGCTGTGTCGACACTCAGCAAAAGTCTGCAGAGACTAAGTACAAGTGTCGACACTCAACACAATGTGTCGACACTAAGCAGAAGAGTCAGCACTTGGAGTATGTGTCGACACCCAGCATAATGTGTCGACACACAACCAGAAGAGTCAACACATGAAGTAAGTGTCGACACCCAGCACAATGTGTCGACACTCAGCTAAAAACTCTACACTTGAAGAAAGTGTCGACACAAGGAGCTGTGTCGACACTTAGCCAAGAACAGAATTATCAACAAAATATTCTAAGTACAAGTGTCGACACTAAAGGATTGTGTCGACACTCAGCTGAAGTCTCAACAAGAAGAAGGTGTGTCGACACAAGGAGCTGTGTCGACACTCAGTAAGAATCAACATAGAAGACTATGTGTCGACACCAAGAAGCAGTGTCGACACTTGACAGATTCAACACAAGAAGTTGTGTCGACACAAAGGAGATGTGTCGACACTTAGAAGAAGTCAGCAAAAGCTAGAAGAACAAGTACTTGTGTCGACACTCAATTTCAGTGTCGACACATGAAGAAGAATCTGTGTCGAGACATACAAGAAGTTGTGTCGACACCTTGTAGACTTGTGTCGACACTTATACAGCATGTGTCGACACTTGGACTATAAGTGTCAACACTTAAAGACAGAAAGTCTCGACACTATCAGACAGTTAGAGATTTTCAAGAAATGACTAGATGACATGACAGCTGCCGTTCCAGCCGGTCTACAGCACCTGTCAGAGATATCATAAGTCAGTTATGGACCGGACCAGCCGGTTACCATGAAGAAAGCCTATAAATAGGCACCTACAGTTTACAGAAACTGTTGTTGTTAAAAAGAGTTGATCAACTGGTTCAGATTATTACTGAACAAGTCATTAAAGTGGTACATAAAGTATCAACACAAGAAGATCTTGCAGTCCAAGTGCAGATCTAAGAAGTTGGAGAGAGAGGGCTCCATACAAGATATCAGCCTCTGGAACTAGGCTGAGAAGAAGGATTCAGATTCGTTCTGGATCTTAAGTGGCAGAGTTCAAGGAACAATTGCAGGAGGATTCAGTCTTATTCAGTTCTACTCAAGAAGCTTTGAAGAAAGCTAAGTCAGATTGGATCCAGCTGAGTTCTTCCAAGAACTCATCAAGAAACTCTCAACTCCCCTCTTTTATTTCTGAGTTATAGAGTCAATGTTTGTAAAACATTTTTATCTTGTAGGATCCATTGGATCTGAGTGATTTGTAAGCCTATAATTATAAAGGCTGAGGGTAGGGCTTGAGAGCCTGAGTGTAGGAGATTGAGATCTCTGAGTGTAGGCCTTGGTGACTGAGTGTAGGCCTTGGTTGGCTGAGTGTAGGCCTTGGTTGGCTGAGTGTAGGCCTTGATTGGCTGAGTGTAGGCTTTGGGAAAAAGCTGAGTTGTAAGGCTTTGGGCCTGAGGTGTAGGAACTAATTTGGGTTCTGAGCTAGTGGAGGAGTTTGGCTGAATCTAGTACACTGCTAGATAGGCGAAGGGGGAAAGTGGATGTACCCAAAGATTGGGGAACCACTATAAAACCACTGTGTATGCTGTGCTGTGCTGTGCTGAGATTATTGCTGTGTTTGCTGTGATAGAATAAGTTAGAAAGCTGTGTTATAAACTGTTGGCTGCCATTAAAGTTTAAAAAGGATTAGGTCACCTATTCACCCCCCCCCCCCTCTAGGTGTTTAGGTACAATATCTTTCAATGAAGGCGGTCGACGATTGGACAGGAAAGTTGACTTCGGGATGAGTTAGAGGATGTCATGCCCTAGGTCACGGGCGTGACTCCGGGCGTATCGGGGAGGTAGAACCAGTGCGGGTTGCGTCAAAAGTCTTCGGCAGCATCTTGTCGAAAAGGTCACGCGCTAGGTCACGGGCGTGACTCTGGGCGTGTCGGTTGGTGTCGACACTCGACAATCGTCGAGCGAAAAGTGTCGAGTTGAAATCGTCGAGCTGAGATTGAGTCACACCCCAGGTCACGGGCGTGACACTGGGCGTGACTGTTGGTGTCGACACTCGACAATCGTCGAGCGGAAAGTGTCGAGTGGAGAGGACACGGGCTTGGGTCACGCCCCGTGTCGGGTGACACGGGCGTGACACCAGGCGTGTCAAGCTTTCTACTTCAGAAATTTGCAACTTCACGAAATTTGAGCTGTCACGCCCTGGTCACGGGCGTGACCCAAATGACACGGGCGTGTACTGCCCAATTTTGGCAGATTTTGGAATTTTTCTGAAAAATAAAATAAAATAAGTTAGTAGTAAATTTACAAGAATAGGAGCATTTTATTGAACAAAAATAAGTAAAAACGACGAAAATAAATGAAAATGACTAAATTAATGTGCACAAAAATACATATATTTACAATTCATCAAATACCCCCATACTTAGGCTTTTGCTATTCCAGAGCAAAAGTTTGAGGTGAATCTATAAGGAATAGAAAAAAACTCTAAGTTTAGCTACCGCTTAATCAATTATAAGAAATATCGAAATAAATATACGGGGTGTAAGAGTTAAGCCCTAAAATTATGTAGATGATTTAAATAGCGCAAAGGTTTTGGCCAAAAAGACTTCTTGATGCAATCAAATAGAAGACAATATTTGTAATGGTTAGATTAACGAAAATAGTTTGGAATTATAAGAACTCTAGCTTATACGAGTGTTACTAGAAGTAATACAATTTACTAATTATGCTCTCAAAAAGATTTTTGAATTAATTCTAGAATCGTGTAATTGGCTAAAAGGGTAGTGGGTTTATGAAGAGGGTTTTGATTTTTGAGGTGAGGTAATTTTTTCTCGAACCTCCATTTTTTCTTTCTGATTATTAGGAAAACGAAATCTTATTTTCCTAATATGATTTTTGTTTTCCAACTTCATAAGAATAAAGTTAACCCAATGTATATTTGTAGGAGTAATGAATTTTATCCTCTTACTCCATATATAATCTTTTAAAATTATTGGGTGCCTATGTTTACGGAACGAAATCTTATTCTCATTGACATAGGATCTTTTAAGGATAAAATTTTTCATGTCAAGTAGGTCATGAAAGGTAAGGGGAGAAAGGAAAACTAGATTTTTAATCCTAAAAATTTTTGAGAGCAACCTTAATAATTTGTACGTTCCAATTTTTTCAGAAAGCTAAAAGTAACTATAATTGAATTCTATAGTCGTTATTTCCTAACATAATATACGTGCTCCTATCAATGAAAAATTAGAAGTAGTGCCTAAAACGAGTTTGCTATTTTTAACAAAGTATAATGAATTCTTTAAAACTTAACCTCGGCTATTTAAATTTTTCAATCAATAATTAACAAACGGGTAGTGAACAAAGAATTAATCAAATTCACATATAAATAAACTCAAAACTGAATTTTTGGATAGCAGAAAAGTTAAGGATGGAATATTTGATTTATTTATTTCAAAACATTTTTTTGATTTTTATAGTTTTTATCATCTTTTTTTTGTTTTTCATTTATTATCTTTTTTTGTATTTTTGTTTTGTTTTACTTAATGTTTTTTTTTTGAAAAATGTTTTTTGAACTATTATCTTTTTTGTATTTTTTAAGAGAAAATTTTTTTTTCATTTATTATCTTTTTTTTGTATTTTTGTTTTGTTTTACTTATTTTTTTTTGAAAAATTGTTTTTGAACTATTATCTTTTTTTGTATTTTTAAGAGAATTTTCATTCTATGTACAAAAATATGGGAGAAAAAGAGAGGTTTTACAAGAATGAGGAAGGGGGAGAGAGAAAAGAGTATGTACAAAAAATATTTACAAAGTGAAACTAAATCATTTTTTTTGTTATATTTTTTTAATTTGTTTTTGAGTTTTTGGAAAAAAAGAAAGAAAGAGAAAAAAAAATTTTGGATTTTTCGTTTTAAATTTTTTTTCATTTTAAGATGTTTTTTTTTATTTTTTTGTTTTTGTTTTGTTGTTATATGTATTTTTTTTTGTATTTTTGAAATGCAGAAAAAATTGAAGTGCAGAAAGTAAAGCACAAAAATACCCCCATACTTAAGTCCAACATTGTCCCCAATGTTGTAACGTAAGTATGCGGAACAAGAGGGAAGACAATATATGCAATATATAAAGAGAGGGGGGGTAGAAGCTTCCCTGAAACGCGTAGGGGGAGGCCGATCAGAAACCTTGTGTTTATTAGAAAAAGCAGCAAAGATAATAAGGAAAGAGCAAAAAAGATAAGCGAGGGGTGCCTCCCAGGAGCGCTTTGTTTATAGTCGTGTAGCTTCACTATTTTGGCGGGTTTATAATGTGGAGGAAAGTTATGGTTTCGCTAAAACCGATCATTGGGTCGCCTGCTATATAAGACTTTAACCGATGACCGTTTACTTTAAACGAACCTTTTTCCGGGTGGGAGACGAGTACGGTCCCATATGGAAAAACTTCTTCAACTAGGAAGGGACCGGACCATCTAGATTAAATTTACCTGGAAAAAGCCTAAGACATGAATTGTAAAGAAGGACAAGATCGCCCGGAGAAAATAATTTTTGGGACTTGATTTTTCGATCGTGATATAACTTAGAGCGCTCCTTATAGAATTTATTGCTCTCGTAAGCGTTCGCACGCCATTCATCGAGCTCGTTTAGTTGCAGTTTTCTATTCTGAGCGGCTAAGTTGGAGTCGAGGTTTAAGAGTTTTAAAGCCCAAAGAGCGTGATGCTCTAATTCTACGGGTAAATGGCACGCTTTGTTGTAGACTAACCGGAACGGCGTACAACCAATTGCGGTTTTGTATGCCGTCTGATACGCCCACAACGCGTCGTCGAGTTTAACGGACCAATCTTTCCTATTTAGTGAAACGGTTTTTTCTAGAATTCGCTTAATCTCTCGATTTACTACCTCAACTTGGCCACTTGTTTGCGGGTGGTAGGGGGTGGCAAGCTTGTGCGTGACTCCGTATTTAGCTAACGTCTTAGCCATAAGAGCGTTACAGAAACGCGTTCCCCTATCGTTAACAATTACGCGAGGCGTGCCGAAGCGAGAAAATAATTTTTTAAGAAATGTAACGACGACTCGCGCATCATTGGTGGGGAGAGCTTGCGCTTCCGCCCACCTCGATACGTAGTCCACCGCCACTAAAATATACATATTTTTGAAAGATGGAGGTAGGGGGCCAACAAAATCTATGCCCCACAAATCGAAGACTTCGCACTCTAAAAACATGTTTTGAGGCATCTCGTCGCGACGAGAGATGTTACCCGCCCGCTGACAGTTATTGCATGCGCGCACAAAATTATGCGCGTCTTTGAAGAGAGTGGGCCAAAAGTAGCCCGCCTCTAGCGCCTTCCGAGCGGTCCGGTTGGCTTGATAATGCCCACCGGCTGGACCCTCGTGGCAGTGCTTAAGAATTTGCAAGCACTCCACACCCGCAACGCATCTTCGGACTGCTTGGTCCGCACAGATACGAAAAAGAAATGGGTCTTCCCAAAAGAAATTTTTCAAGTCAGAAAAGAACTTCTTTTGATGACTTGAAAACTCTTTTGGAAGCACCCGCGCTACTAAGAAATTGGCAAAGTCTGCGAACCAATGCGAAGATGACGAAGATTTATTAATGGCAAGAAGGCGTTCCTCGGGGAATCTGTCATTTATTTCAGATTCGACGAGCGCTTCCGCACCCGGATTTTCTAAACGGGAGAGGTGGTCTGCCGCTAGATTTTCCGCTCCCCGCTTATCTCGGATCTCCAAATCAAACTCTTGTAGGAGGAGAATCCATCGAAGAAGGCGGAGCTTCGCATCATTTTTAGCTAATAAATACTTAAGCGCAGAGTGATCGGTAAAAACGATAACTTTAGATAGCGTTATATACGAGCGAAACTTATCAAAAGCGAAAACGACGGCTAAGAGATCCTTTTCTGTTGTCGTGTAATTTACTTGTGCGGAAGTGAGCGTCTTGCTAGCGTAATAAATAGGATGAAAATGTTTTTCTATGCGTTGGCCAAGAACAACACCTAAGGCAATATCACTAGCGTCGCACATAATTTCGAATGGAAGGGACCAATTAGGAGCCACTAAAATTGGTGAAGTGATAAGTTTTTGTTTTATTAAATTAAAGGTGGACTTGCATTCGCTACTAAAGATGAAACGTGATTCCTTTTCCAAGAGGTGAGTAAGCGGCTTTGTTATTTTTGAAAAATCTTGAATAAAGCATCGATAAAAGCCTGCATGGCCTAAGAAACTCCTAATAGATTTTACGTTTGTTGGATGCAGAAGTTTTTCTATAATTTCTATCTTGGCCTTATCCACATTGATCCCCTTAGACGAAATCATATGGCCGAGGACCAAACCTCCTCGAACCATAAAGTTGCATTTTTCCCAATTTAAAACAAGACTTGTGTCCTCGCACCGTTGAAGGACACGATCTAAATTGTGAAGGCAATCGGGAAAAGAGCGTCCGAAAACAGAAAAGTCATCCATAAAGACTTCCATAATGTCTTCTACTAGCTCGTCAAAGATCGCTAGCATACATCTTTGGAATGTAGCCGGCGCATTGCAGAGTCCAAATGGCATTCTTCGATATGCGAAGGTGCCAAACGGGCAAGTAAAAGTTGTTTTCTCTTGATCATCGGGGGAAATGGGGATTTGGAAAAACCCCGATAAACCATCAAGAAAACAATAATACGGATGACCGGATAAACGCTCTAAAATCTGGTATAGAAATGGCAGAGGGAAATGGTCCTTGCGGGTGGCATCATTAAGTTTCCTATAATCGATGCACACGCGCCAACCCGTAATAGTATGAGTTGGGACGAGCTCATTATGCTCATTCGCCACTACGGTAAGACCGCCCTTCTTGGGCACGACATGCACGGGACTAACCCATGCACTGTCCGAAATAGGGTAGATAATCCCCGCATCTAATAACTTAATAATTTCGGCTTTAACGACGTCTTTCATGTTTGGGTTAAGACGACGCTGCGGCTGAATCGTTTTGGGGCAATTATCGTTAAGAAAAATCTTATGGGTGCAAAAGGAGGGGCTAGTCCCCTTTAAGTCAGAGATTTGCCACGCAATTGCGTGGCGATGTTTAAATAAAACTTCCAATAAATCGGAAGTCTCTGAATCACTCAAGTCCGAAGAAATGATAACGGGAAGCGTATCGCCTTTTCCCAAAAAAAAGCATATTTGAGCGATGCGGGTAAGGGTTTGAGGTCTAGGATGGGCGGTTCTTCTAGGGAGGTTTTAATGCCCATGTCTTTCTTACCAATTGGTTCGAAAGGCAAGTCTAAATAAGTATCCTCATCGCATTTAAAATTTTCGAGCGCATAAATATCGTCGTTTAAAAATACGGACTCGAAAACGGGAGAAGAACGATCTCCAAAAAAAGAATATAAAGAGTAGCAGAAATCGTCGCTCGATGACAAATTGTCCATCGAGGGATTAATAGAGAAAGTAACCTGATCATCGCCTACTCGGAGGAGAAGACTACCATTACTAACATCTATTAGTGCGCGGGTGGTGGCAAGAAAAGGGAGACCGAGTATTATTGGTACCTCGGCGTCCTCCTCGATATCTAAGATGACGAAGTCTACCGGGAAGGTAAACTTGTCGACTCGGACAAGGACGTCCTCCACTACCCCGATAGGGAACTTAACCGAGAGATCCGCTAATTGGATGCGCATATTCGTAGGACTAGGAGTACCCAAACCTAAACGTGAAAAGAGCGAGAACGGCATCAGATTAATGTTAACCCCTAAATCAGCTAAGGCGTACTTTACTAATATATCGCCAAAAAGGCACCGGATGGAAAACCGTCCCGGGTCGTTTTGTTTTGTGGGCAATTTATTAGTAAGGTCCGCCGAGCAGACAGCGTTGAGAGATACATGCGAAATATCCTCTAATTTGCGTTTATTAGAAAGTAGTTCTTTTAAAAAATTCGCATATTTGGGCATTTGCGAGATAGCCTCGCAAAAAGAACATTAATGTGAATTTGTTTTAATAATAAAATAAATTTTTCATATTGCGCGTCCTTACGCTCGTTATCTAACTTATGCGGATATGGAAGGGCCTTGTTTAAAATATTTTTTCTTTTATAACTGGTAAAGACGGCGTAAGCGAAGAAAGGGGAAGAGGGGTCGGAGGTGAAATATGTACCTGAGGCTCGGTCCATTTTGGATCGACCACCTCCTTTCCGCTATGGAGGGTTATAGCGTTGGCGTTCTCCCGCGGATTGGGCTACGTGTTTCCCGGCAGTGCCCCGAGCGCGCACTCGGACATTATCCTCGCTAGCTGTCCAACCTGTTGTTCGAGAGTTTTTAGCGATCCGGTGATGTTCCGGATATTTGACTCGTTGGACGCAATATACTTCGAAAAATTTTCCTCCATCGGGGAGGGTTTCGGAAGAGGAGGAGGAAGAAATCTGGGCACATAAGAAATCGAGGGACGCTGAGCATTATTCGGGTTGCTCCACGAGAAGTTGGGGTGATTCCTCCAACCCGGATTATAGTTATTACTATAAGGGTTGTTGTTGGGGTTGAAGGGAGGACGACCCGAATTTCCCATGAAGTCCACGAACTCTTCAGCTACGCAGACGTTAGGGGGGAAAAAACAAGGCAGAGTGGAGGAGGCAGCAGACATCTCTGCCACCTGCTTTGTTAACCTTTCAACTTGAAGGGTCAAGAGAGCAGTGGCATCCACTTCAAAAAGACCAGCCGCCGGCTTTGGGCGTCCCCGCGGGACGTTCCATTGATAGGCGTTCATAGCCATCTCTTCGAATAAAGCCTGGGCGGCCTCGGGGGTTTTGTTGTTCAGAGTACCCCCGGCAGCCGCGTCAATCATTTGACGCGTCTGAAAATTTAGCCCATTATAAAAAATTTGAACTTGCAACCACGTTGGCAGTGCGTGGTGCGGGCACCGGCGGAGGAATTCCCTAAACCGTTCCCAAGTCTCGTATAGAGACTCAGGATCGTTTTGCACAAACGAAGAAATGTCCGCCCGCAACTTTGCAGTTTTTGCGGGAGGAAAGTACTTCGTTAGGAACCGTTCCGTCAACTCAGCCCACATGGTGATACATCCTCGCGGGAGGGCATTCAACCACGCCTTAGCTTTGGACTTAAGGGAAAATAGAAATAAGCGCAAACGAATGGCGTCATCAGTGACGCCATTAATCTTGAAGGTGTCGCATATCTCCAAGAAATTGGACAAGTGGACATTCGGGTCCTCATCCGGCATTCCATCGAACTGCACGGCGTTTTGGACCATTTGAATGACACTCAATTTTATTTCAAAATTATTATTCGCCACCGCAGGGCGAACAATACTCGACCCAGAATCATCCAGGTTAGGCCGGGCATAATAAGACATAGTACGCTCGGCCGCCGGGGCAGGGTTAGGCGCGGACATAAGTACAACAGTAGGTTCTCCGATAGATTCCTCGGGATCTAAAGAAGGATTTCGGCGTTGAGATCGAATACGCGCAAGAGAGCATTCGATCTCAGAGTCGAAGTCAAAATCTTCAGACTCGGAGGATTGTTCACGGGTCATACACCCAAACAAAAATAAAACAAAATAAACTTCTTCTTTTTTGTTTTAAAATAAAGTTTTTAGTTTTTTTTATAGAAAATAAGTAAAAGTAATAGACTCCGGAATTCGAAATAGCAACTCGAAAAGAGAGTCCCCGGCAACGGCACCAAAAACTTGATGGGCCGCGAACAGACTCTTACTGTGGTTGGTTCGGTGAGTCGATCGTCGCGGGCTTGCTGAGGTAGGAGGCAAGTGCACCTATCGCAAGTAGTACTCGATATTCGTGGGAATACCGAGGTCGTATTGTTCTCGGGGTCGTGTTGACTATTCTTAATCCTCCGGGAGGACTATTATTTTACTGAAAGTAAGGTGGATTTTTTTAGTAAAGTAAAGACGGAAAAAGTAAAGGAGCGAAAAAACATTTTAGAAAATATTCGATGAAGGGTTAACGTTCGGCATCGAATCGGATTAAGACTAAAATAATTTTTAATAATTATAGGACTTAGTTTTCAAATTAATAAAAGGCAACTTGGCCATGGAGGTTCCACAAATGTGAGCTCACCTAGCTATAGGGATATCGCTCACCTAAACGTTAAAACTATTCGACCGAACATTAGTCCGACGAAGGATTCCTCTTAACGCCCGCTTTACGCTAAGAACCTCGCTATTGGGTGGGGAACCCAATCCGGTAGAATTACGCTTGTCCTATTTTGAGGGTATGCACGCAACTCTATTTACCCAGGGGTGATCAGTCCATATGCACGTCCTCTCGGCTAGCTAGCATATGGACTACGGAAATAGGGCCCACACATCGATATGTGGTCCTACGCGTCGTTAACCTGGGGTAAACCTTAAGTCCTTAAATTAAAATGAAAATAAAGAGCTTCAATTATTAGAAATCATTTTAAATGTCCCAATGCTCTTCGATGCCGAGGTTAATAGCGATTATCCACACATCGGTATGGGGACGGCTTTATAATTTAGTGAGACGCAAGTTCGAAATTAAACGCTAATGATTATAAGAAGAGGACATAAAAATAAATAACAAACATTTAGAAAGTTGAAAAGTTAGCTAAAACAAGAACTCACGCACACTCCAACTTATAAATTAAACAGAAACTAAGTTACACATAAAAGAAATTTGCATAATTGAAATTGCGAGTCCCACTCAAACAAGTGGGGGCGGGAAATAAAAGCTTAAAATTGCAAGTCCTACTCAAACGAGTTGGACTAAAATGAAAGCGAGTCCTACTCGAATGAGTAGGAGAAAATAAATGCGATTACATGACTTTCTCAAATATTTACAGGGAGATAAAGACACGTCATTTAACTCAAACGAGTAGGCGAAAATAAATGCAGGTACAAGTCCTACTCAAACGAGTAGGCGGGAAATAAAGTTCGTCCATTTAACTCAAGTGAGTAGACAGAAAAATAAAGAAAGAAAATTACAAGTTCTACTCAAAGGAGTAGGACTGAAAATGAAAACGATGCGCCATTTAACTCTTAACGAGTAGGCGGAAATAAATGCACACAAACACACACACTTCATATGAATTTCAAGAAAGCATTAAAATTAACACCTACACTCACACACTCTACATAATTTGAACAGAGCATTAAAAGAAAGCATTAAAATTTAACACCTACACTCACACACTCTTCATAAATGAGGACAGCAATAAAAAGTTATACTCATACACTCACACACACAAATTGAAAGCAAAATGAAAGTTACCTAAAAATTAAAACTTTTACATTTTCATGCTTAGGCTTTGCCAAAAACAAATAAAAAGAAGAAATTAAAATTTTTAGAAGACAAAAGTTTTTTCAAAACAAATTAAAAACCAAAGCTTTTGGAAAATTAAAATTACAAGATTTTCATTCTCATGTTTTCATGAAAGTGATAAAAAAGTGAAAAAGAAAATGAAAAGAACAAAAAGAGGTTTTACAATCCTACAAAAAACCTAAGAAAAGAAAATAAAATTCACTTTCAAATCTCTTTTACAAATTCATAAGTATGAAATAATAAACAAAAAAAACAATAAGGAAGAACATGTTGAAGATGAGATAACCATATCATACCATGCTTGGAAATTAAATCTACTACAAAACCTATCATGAAGACAAATGAAAAACATTACTATTAAACATGTTACACTCATACACACACACACACACTTTTCATAAAGAGAAAAACAAAGGTGAAACTAAGAATAAAATGAGAAGAAAAGTGGGCACAAGAGTTCATTCCAAAGCCAAATAAGAAGAGAAAATCTAACATTTTTATTGATTAAAGGAAACTATTACAAGCTATTACAAAGACAAAGCTAAAGCAAAACAAAACATGAAATAAAGGAGGGAGAAATCTCCTTACATAGCACTAGAATCGACGGATGCAGCCCACAAAAAGACACTAAAATGGCCCAAAAATCTGAACCCTTGGACCTTACAGAAATGGGCAATTTATAGGCAAAAAATTCTAAGTGCACGCCCTCCGTCACGGGCGTGTAGGGGGGCGTGTCAGTACTATTCATGAAGGCGGCCGACGATTGGACAGGAAAGTTGACTTCGGGCTGAGTTCGAGGATGTCACGCCCTAGGTCACGGGCGTGACTTCGGGCGTGTCGGGGAGGTAGAACCAGTGTGGGTTGCGTCAAAAGTCTTCGGCAGCATCTTGTCGGAAAGGTCACGCCCTAGGTCACGGGCGTGACTCTGGGCGTGTCGGTTGGTGTCGACACTCGACAATCGTCGAGCGGGAAGTGTCGAGTTGAAATCGTCGAGCTGAGATTGAGTCACGCCCCAGGTCACGGGCGTGACGCTGGGCGTGACTGTTGGTGTCGACACTCGACAATCGTCGAGCAGAAAGTGTCGAGTGGAGAGGACACGGGCTTGGGTCACGCCCCGTGTCGGGTGACACGGGCGTGACACCAGGCGTGTCAAGCTTTTTACTTCAGAAATTTGCAACTTCACGGAATTTGAGCTGTCACGCCCTGGTCACGGGCGTGACCCAAATGACACGGGCGTGTACTGCCCAATTTTGGCAGATTTTGGAATTTTTCTGAAAAATAAAATAAAACAAGTTAGTAGTAAATTTACAAGAATATGAGCATTTTATTGAACAAAAATAAGTAAAAATGACGAAAATAAATGAAAATGACTAAATTAATGTGCACAAAAATACGTATATTTACAATTCATCACTTCGCGAGTTGGACTCGGTTGCGTACTGATACAGAATGGCAACATGATTGCGTATGGATCAAGATAATTGAAGGTCCATGAAAAGAACTATCCAACACATGATTTGGAGTTTGTTGTTGTCATTTATGCCTTGAAGCTGTGGAGACAACTTCTGTATGGAGCGTTGTGCAAGATCTATACGGATCACAAGATTTTAAAGTATGTCATCACTTAGAAGGAGTTGAATTTGAGCCAGCATAGATGGTTAGAGTATGTTGCGGACTATGAAGTTGATATCCTTTATCATCCTGACAAGGCTAACGTGGTGGCGGATGCTTTGAGCCGAAAGCCCGCACATGTCTTTAACCTCTCTGTGCAATCCTTAGTAGAAGAGTTTTTGTTGATGGACATAACTATTGCGAGCAGCGCTTCGCCAAGTAGCTTGGAAGTGGTAGAGCCTTCATGGATTACGCTTACCAGGCTACATCAGGAAGATAATCCCGTTCTGCAGCATATCAGAAGCATAACTGAAAAAGGGGAACTGCCAGACTTTTCAATCGATGATGTGGGTACCTTGAAGTACCGTGACAGATACTGTATTCCTACTGTTGAGGACATTCGAGCAAATATATGTAGTGAAGCGCATGGTTCTAGTGTTGCCTACCATCCTGGTTCTACAAAGATGTATCGAGATCTAAAGCAAATTATCTGTTGGTCAGGTATGAAGAATGACATAGCAAGGTTTGTATCTGAGTGATATACTTGTGAGCGTGTTAAGGTTGATCATAGAAGACCTGGTGGTAAGTTAACGCCATTGGATATTCCGAGTTGGAAATGGGAGAGCATTTCTATAGATTTCATTACCGGTTTGCCGAAATCTCCCTGAGGGCATGATGTGGTGTGGGTTATTGTTGATAGATTAACAAAGTGTGCTCACTTCGTACCTTTCAAGTTTGATTATTCTCTGGAAAAGATAGCTGAGCTTTATCTGGATGAATTCATTAGGTTGCATGGTGTGCCTACGAGTATTATGTTAGATAGAGACTCCAGGTTCATGTCTTATTTTTGGAAAAGCTTGGAGGGAGCATTAGGCACTGGCCTTAGGTATTCTACTGTCTATCACCCTCAAATTAATGGTCAAACTAAGAGGGTGAATAAGATTTTGGAAGATATGATTAGATGCAATATTCTGGACCATGGTGGAGCTTAGGATAAACGCCTCAGACTGATGGAGTTTGCGTATAATAATAGTTATTAGGAGAGTTTGCAGATGGCGCCCTTTGAAGCCTTATATGGAGGCGTTGTCGAACTCCCCTATTTTGTGCTGAAGTTGATGAGAAGACTTTGCTCGGTCCGGAAGCTTTAGAAGATATGAGCATTTCAGTGACGCATATTCGTGAAAAGTTACGACTGGCTCAGGAGCAATACGAAAAATATGCAAATCAATGCAGGATTGATCTGGACTTTGCGGTTGGGGACATGGTTTTTCCGAAGGTCTCTCTGATGGCAGGTGTTAAGAGATTTGGAAATAACCATAAGTTGGATCCCAGATATGTGGGACCTTTTCAGATCGTGGTGCGCATTGGAGTGTCAACATATAGACTGGTGTTTCCTGCTTCTTTCTCTGTTGTTCACGATGTGTTTCACGTGAGCCAGTTGTGAAAGTGTGTTCGTAGTGTTTGGCATGTCCTTGACTCAGTGCCTCAGTTGCTGCCTATTCTCTCGTATGTCGAAAAGCATGTCTGTATTCTGGAGACGCAAGATCGAGTGCTGAGAAGGAAGACCATTTCAATGGTTAAAGTTCTCTGGCAAAATTAGGACGTCATGAGAGCGACTTGGAATTGGAATCTGCATGAGAAAATCTCATCCTCAGCTGTTCTCCTACTCTTCTCTGGTTAGTATTCCTATCTAGCGAATTTTCATCTCATCTCTCCATTGTTCTCTCGTTTTGTGTTGTGTTCCAAGTTTCGGGATGAAACTTCCTTTTTGGAGGGGTGACTGTAACGCCCCAGATTTTTTTGATAATTATTTAATTATCATGGTGACGTCATTATGACGTAAGGGCGTTACGTTTCTGTGAGTTAACGGTGTGTCGCCGTTAGTGCGTTTTCGCGTCTGTTAGGTCTATCCGACCAAATTTTGGGATTTGCATCGAAAGTGGAAGATTTTACGTCAGGAAATTAGATTAGTTAATTTCAAATTTGCCCGTCAAGTTTCGTCGCGATTCGAGCAGTACTGTAGCCTCGGCGAATTTCCGAACTTTGGTATTTTTAACATTCGCCATAAACTTTGGAAAATTTATATCTCGAGAACGGTGCGTCGGATTTTGATTTTGTCTTCGCCTTTGGGTTTGATGCATCGGTATTCGCCTATGGCGCTAATTTCGTAGGATTCGGCACGTGTTTGGCCCTCTGTAACGATATAATACTTATCATGCATTATTATTAGTATTATTATTATTACTATATTAAATCACTATTCAAAAATGAAATTTACTATTCATCCTTAAGTGTAAGAAAGGATATATTTGCAATTTTCACTATTCATGAGGATAAAAAGGCACTGTTCATTACTATTATTTCTCGTAAAAGACTACTACTTCTCGTAAAAGACTATTATTTCTCGTGAAAGCACTGTTCAGTTCACGGGAAAGCATTCATTTCTCGCGAAACTGACCCCCTCTCTCAGCTAATCTCACTGAATCAATCTCACTCATTTCTAACCTATTATTATTATTATTATTATTATTATTATTATTAAATATATATATACATATATATATATATATATATATATATATATATATATATATATATATATATATATATATATAATTAGACAAAAACTTCATCCTCTCCATATTAACCTTCTTCCTCGGGCTGAAATCAGAGAGCGACGGCGAGGCGTTTTTCAAGAACCTTCCAGCGGCCACCACCGGAGCTCCGGTGCTCAAACTTTTCGCCCAAGCATAGATCCGGAAAGCTCTCGACGAGAGCTAAACGTGCGCGGTAAGATTTCTCTATTACGTGGATTTTGGCGCTAGGGCTTTTGACCTAACCCTCGTTTTGCTCCGAAAAGTTTAAGGAATCGGAGATGGGGTGTTCTTGCGGACGGTCCTCAAAGCAAAGCGCGCGAGTGGACGTTTTCCGGACTTTTTGTGGCAAGTGTTTTCTCCATTTGCTCCTCTTATTCAACCTTTTTGCTCTCTAGTATTTTTTTGTCTAGAGTTCGAGTAAATGTTTTGCCGTGAATTTGAGTATAGCATGTTGTCGCCTCGGAAGAGTCATAGAGCGGAATTTTCGTCGTGCGAAATTTTGTCTTAAATTGTCGAAAGCCGGTTGGGTTTCGCCGAATTCGTCGGAAGTGACCGGGTCATTCATCGGAATATTCCGATGAATTCATCGGAAGTATCCGATGAATTTGTCGGGTTTGTCCATGTTGTTCGTAGGACGTCATGTCGAGACCTTGTGTTCGTCGAACGAAACCTTGATTCGTCAAATCCATTCGACAAATTTTTGTGGACTTGGATCTTTCTTTTTTCGATGGTTCTACTTTATTTTCGTTGAATGTGCCCGTTGAAGGCTAAGTCAAATTTTGGTGTGCGACCTTTGAAACTTTGTCTGATGCGTCAAGATTTTAGTCGGAGTTTGTATTTGACAGTATAACTTGGAAGTATGATGAAACTCTTATAATATAATGAATATTGAATGTTTGCTCGCTTGTGCGCGTTGGGTTAAATCCCTCGGCACAGTGCCTTGTTTGTTGGGCTATGCACGTTGGGGTAAATCCCTCGTTATAGTACCTTGTTGGCTGGGTCTGTGCGCGTTGTGGACCTTTTCCCCGGCACAGTTCCTTGGCTGTTTAACATGTGCACATTGTGGACCTTTTCCCCGCTGCAGTGTCTTAGTTGTTGAGTCTGTGCGAATTGTGGACCTTTTTCCCCGGCACAGTGCATCCTATTGGTTGTGGATCATACACTCAGGCTTGCTCGGTGTTTCTGATGTCCTTCTTGACCTGATCAGTCTCGTTTAATTTGATTAACGATGATATATATAAGAAAAGATGTTCGACTTTATGACACTTGGTACTATATTTCTATTCGGTCTTTTGTTGCTTAGTTTTTGCTGTATAGTTAGACCCTTGTTTTGTTTCTGTTGTTTTGTACTGACTTTTATTGCTAGCTTGTCTGTTGTTTCCATCCTACTTGGAGGTTTGTCAGGTTCTGTTTACTTCTTTCTGCGTCACTTGTAACTTACTTCTGAGGTGTTCTTCTTTTAAATGCCTCAGGTTCAGAACAGTAGCAGGTTTGGCTGGTGGAGTTCGTGATTTCAGGACTGCGGCCAGTTGCTGTTGCTTGCCTTTCACCTTAGTTTAGAGAGGTAGTTGTTTTTTTGTTTCAGACTAGACTTTTTCCTATGGGTTTAGGTCAGACTGTTGACTCTCATAGTGTTAGTTCTCGTGTTAGATTACTTGTTGGTTGTACTGCTGTTACTTACTGTTAGTTTTATACTTGCTCTTTGGGAATTATTTATGTTAGGATGCATGTTAGGTATTTTAAATATAAAATAAAACTCCATTTTAGCATAGTTTTATAGCATGCTTTTAAACTGACAAACTACTATTTTAAGCGCTACAAATCTACTCTCTACTTATATACAATTTAGGAGTCTCATATTCATTTCATAAATTGCTGAGTCTTCATCTTCATATAGGATAATAAATAATCAAACTTAGTATTTTCCACTGCGTAAACCCATACTTTCTCACTCGTGGATTAGTTGATCCACTAAACCGAGGGACACGGTCAGTAAACTTAATAATATAACTTTTTTTAGGACATAATTCATAAGTTTTTTATAAAAATAAATGAAAGGACAGGGTTGCCTAATCATCTGCATTTGTCCCCTGCATGGCGTGGCATCACGATCGCATTTTTTATCTCACTCCGGTAGTATTTTAATATTGATAAAATGTGGGTTGTGACAGGTAATCCTCTCCTTGCTCTCCTTATAGCCCTCAGCCTTGAAGGTCATTGTCTTTTTCGTGGCTTGAGATCTGATGGTGGTCTCCTCCTAATTCCTGGCAGATTGCTGCATCTCATAAGAGAGTACATTTCCAAATAATATGTTAGAAGGAGTTTTAGCTAGCTTGGGTAACTCTTTGATGACACAGATCTTTGTGTGTCAGTCTCTGGTTAGAGATCTTAGAAACTTATCATTCAGCAAATAATTTCTGAAGACCCACCCATAGGTCCTCAGCTCATTGACTACTCTGATGAACTTTTCATAGCACTCAGCTCTGATGTCCTTCTTACCTTGCCTGAAAGCCTCATATTCCTGATTTAGTATGGATTTCTTATCATCCATAACTTCTACAGTGCCCTCCATGTAGACAATCAAGGTGTCCCACATTTCCTTGGCAGTTCTATAGTGGACAAGATTCTAGAATGTTGAATCATCAATGGCACTGACAATAATGTTATGTGCCCTCTTATCCATAGTTATCAGGATGACCTCATCCTTGGTCATCTCAGTGTATTTCTTTGGGGTTTGTACATTAGCATCTAGGACAGAAATGTTGAAATTTGTGAAGTGGAAGTGGTTGACGGGACAGGCCGGGCGGCCTGGGCGGACAGCTTTTGCAGACTAGGCGGACTGGGCGGACTGTGATGTGCGGCCTGGTGGAAGGTCTAGTGAAAAGCCGGCTGTCTTCTGAGTGGGTTGCTTGCATGAAGTCCGCGAACTATGCGGCCTATTATTTGCGGATAGGGCGTTTGTTTTTGGTTTAGCCAAGGAGCGGCCTGAGCAGATAGAGGCTTGCGGACTGGTGCATTGCTCAGTGGCCGTGGTACAAGCTTGTGCTGATAGGCGGTTTGGCTCATGTTCTCGGGAAGCTTGCGGACTGGCATGTTCGCGGTTTCGGCTATTGCGGACTGGGCTTAGAGCTTGGCTGAGGCCTTGTCGAGCTCTGGTGGTACAGCAGGTGCTTTGTTGTGGAGGCCATTGGCGGACTGGTTTTGGAGTCCGGGAGATGGTTGCTGCATTGGGCAGGAGTGCGAGGAGCTTGCGGACTGCTGCCGGTCTGTGCTACGGCGTTTGGAGGACGGGAGTTTATGTCTGCCATACTCTCATTGGCCTTTGATGGTTTTGGACTTGGTCATACTCTGTGCCAAGACCATGGTGTCCACCGTATCCGCCAAGTCCGCTGTGACCGGGCGGACTTATTATCTGCCTTTGGTCGTGGACTTGTGGCGGATTGAGGTGTGAGTCCTGCGGACTGCCTCGGGTTTGTGCGGACAGCCATTGAAGGGGGTTGCTGTCCTGCAGTGGTCGAAAGCTTTGCGGGCTGATGCCTTGTCCGCATAGCTTGGGCGGACTGGAGAGGGTTCTCTAATGTTGCCTTGCTCCTGGCGGTTTTCCTTGGTATCCGGCTAAGTCCTTGCGGACTCGGCGGACGGTGTTTTGCTATCGCGCGGGCTAGGGCAGTGTCGCTATCTCTAGGGCGGTGACCACACTCCTCACCTCGCCTATAAATAGGACCCCCCTGGCACATCTACAGTAACTTGAGTGAACAGTAAGTTGGGTTGGGCAAGGAGCTGCGGTCTGAGTTTGTCTGTCCGCGCGGATTGATTCAGTGCTGACGTTTGCTGTGTGCAGGTCGCGCGGATAGCTTCAAGGAGCCAGGAGTTTGGCTTTGACTTCGGTCAAGTACTTGGAAGTGTGCGGTCTCTGCGGATTCATCAGGAGGTCGCTCTGCGGCTTATCAGCGCTGTTTCATCTTTTCCAGCTTCAATAACCTGTCTGCCGGCTTCAGGCGGGTAGGGGTGTTCCTCAGTTCAGCTTCAGTAGGAGAAGAATAAGGGTGTGTCAGCGCGGCCTCGTGGCATCGGCGGACTCCGTGGCTATTCGGTGGATTGCAGCTTAAGTTCGGGCGATCTCAGCGGACTCGGCGACCTCGGCGACCTCGGCGGTCTCGGTGGACACCGGTGCAGTCCGCCCGGCTTGGTTTTTGGTGCTTTCTATTTACAGTTGTTATACTAGCGAAATCATGTCTCGCTATGTATGCCTCGTGTTGTAAAGAAGTGAATGAATATAGATCTACTTGTGCTTCCATTGTTTGTTGGGATTAACCTTTGTTCCTCGGTTTTCCGCTGGTTCAACGTGAGAACTGGGTAGTTCCGAAGATTATAATTTGGCATTTGGGTTACCTTGCTGACCACGTTGAGAAAATTTTAACATGGTATCAGAGGGAGATTCAGTTGCGTGAGCGGAAGTCAGCTAGTGTTGTTACTCAGTGATTGAGTGGTGATCAACCTGTGTTGTTGCTCGGAGCTTCTGAAAGGTTGCCAACAGGTGTTGCAATGGAAGGGAGCTTTGCAAGAGGTCTGGGCATTGAACTCTTAATGCCGACTAACTTCAAGAAGTGGAAGTCGTGCATGAAGAGTTATCTTCTTGGCGAGGAGCTGTGGGAAGTCGTCGGTGGTGACGACGGGCAGGAAGTCACTGTTGCTTTCGGTACTGCTGAGCGGGTTAGGCTCTAGAGAAGAACAAATGCTAAGGCGGAGTTCATTCTGAAGAGAGCCGTGTCTCCGGAACTGTTTGATCACATCGTTGGATGTGAGTCGGCTGCTGATATTTGGACAACCATTGATGAGTTATTCAATAGGAAGAATGTGGCGCGGCTTCAGTTCCTGGAGAATGAGTTGGCCAGGGCAACTCAGGGAGACCTTTCCATTTCCAAGTACTTCTTAAAGATGAAGAGCTTGTGTGCTGAGCTGTCGGCACTGGATCCTGATGAGCCTATCTCTGAGGCGAAGATGAAAAGGCACATTATCCGCGACTTGCGGAAGGAGTATGTGGCCTTTTTAACATCTGTTCAAGGGTGGGCTACTCAGCCGTATTTGCTGGAGCTGGAGAATCTGCTTGCATCGCAGGAGAGCTTGGCAAGGCAGATGGCTGGAGTGAACCTGAATCAGGAAGGCAGTGAAGCTCTCTTCTCAGGCAAGAAGAAAGGATGGGAAGGGAAGAAGAAGAAGAAGGTGCAGGCCGCTGGTGAAAAGGAGACTTCAACTTCATATCAGCCGGATAGGAGCAATACTCCTAAGGACTGGAAGAAGAACTTGAAGTGCTACCGGTGTCATCAGCGAGGGCACTTCAAGCGGGACTACAAGGTCAAACTGCAGCCTGGGCATGCTGCGAGAAAGGAGGAAGCTTGCTCGAGAAGTGAAGAAGTAGAATGGGGCGGAACTTTTATGACGGGCACTTGTGTCCGGGCCTTGTCTGCTGAGGACTTCAACAGCGAGTGGATCGTGGACTCCGGGTGTGGTCATCACCTCACCAGAGACAAATCGAAGTTCACCTCCATGCAAGCTTACTCAGGTAATGAAGCTATTATCACTGCTGATAATACTGTTTATGCAGTAGAGAAAGAGGGGGTCGTGTCTTTGGGTAGTGATCAGGGGCCACTCATGTTAAGGAGTGTGTATCATGTGTCGGGCATGAAGAAAAACCTCTTCTCGGTGACCAATGCGGTGGACGCTGGTTATCACGTTCTGTTTGGGCCAACAGACGTGAGGTTCCTTCGCAATATATCAGCGGTGAAGGCTGATGTTGCTCATGTAGGGAGGAGGGTGAAGAACTTGTTTTTTCTTGCCACCAATTCTTATGTTGATAGAATGAGGGTCAATGATAGCGCTGCTATCTGGCATGAGAGGCTGGGGCATGTTGGCATGGACAAGCTGAAGGCGATGGCGAGTAGAAGTCTGGTGAAGGGGTTGCCTAAGTTGTCCTCCTTTGGTGACGAGCATGTTTGTGCGGGCTGTCAATACGGTAAGGCACATCGCCTTCCGTTTGATAAATCACAAACAAGGAGCAAGAAACCATTGGAGTGCATTCATGGTGACCTGATGGGATCGACGATTACTGCCAGCCTTGGTGGAAGCAGATACATGCTTGTCTTTGTTGATGACTACTCAAGGTATACTTGGGTGTACTTCTTAAAGGAGAAGTCGGAAGTCTTCCATTTGTTTGTGGAGGTTAAGGAGTTGGTAGAAGGCCGGCTTGGCTTGCGGATTAAGAAGCTTTGAACTGATAACGGGGGTGAATTTATTTCCTCCGAGTTTTCTAACTTCTGCAGGAAGCATGGGATACAACGAGAGCTTACTTGTGCTCACACTCCACAACAAAATGGGGTAGCGGAGCGGAAGATCTGTCATCTGACGGAGACCTGCAAATGCTGGCTTCATGCGAAAGATATCCCAAGGTCCTTTTGGGCGGAGGGGATGTCTTGTGCTGCTTATGTCATCAACCGGATGCCACTCAGCCCTATCAACATGAAGACTCCTATTGAGCTGTTGTTGAAGGAGAAGCCAAGTGTTGGACACCTTCGGGTGTTCGGTTCAACTTGCTACGTTCATGTCCCGGATGCTTCAGGGACTAAGCTGGATTCGAAGGCAAGGAAGCTTGTCTTTGTTGGCTACGATGAGCGGAAGAAGGGATGGAAATGCATGGACCCTGTGACGAAGAAGTTCGTGGTGTCAAGAGACGTTGTCTTTGATGAGCTGACGTCATATGGAGGTGGCTCGGTTGAGCTAACCGGAAGTAGCAAGGTTGATGAAGCACCGGTGGCGGCTGCTGAAGGCTTGGAAGAGGAGCTTGCTGTTTCACCAGCAGCTCCTATTGCTTCTAACTCCGAGGCTGAGCCTTCTGGCTCAGGAAGCAGGGGGAGCACTGCTCAATGCTTTCCCCAGGTAGGAGTTGAGCCCGAAGAAGCAACGGAAGCAGTGACCAAGGAGCCGACCCTTCGGAGATCGAAGAGGGTGCTTAAGCCACCGGCTCGGTACTGTGATGGGAATGCAGTGAGCTTTGTCTCCTGCTTCTTTGCAGGTCCTCTGGATGAGCGAGAGCCTGCAAGCTTCAACGAGGCCACTGGAGTGAAGGCGTGGGAAGGTGCTATAAAAGAAGAGATTGATGCACTGAAGAAGAATGAAACCTGGGACCTTGTGCCCAAGGTTGATGCCATTACTCCGGTTACTTGCAAGTGGGTGTATAAGTTGAAGAAGAAGGCTGATGGGAGCATTGATAGATTCAAGGCTCGCCTGGTCGCTAGAGGATTCTCACAACAGTATGGAGAAGACTATGAGGAGACATTCAGTCCAGTTGCGAAGATGACTTCAGTAAGAGTGGTGATCGTCTTGGCTGCTAGCAAGGGATGGAGGTTGTGGCAACTCGATGTGAAGAATGCTTTTCTTTACGGAGAGATTGACAAGGATATCTTCATGGATCAGCCGCTTGGTTTTGTCTCTGAAAAGCATCCGGACTATGTCTGCAAACTCAGGAAGGCTCTCTATGGGTTGAAGTAATCTCCTAGAGCGTGGTATGGGAAGATTGCAGAGTACTTGCAATTCTATGGATACCTTGCTTCCAACTCGGATTCAAGCTTGTTCGTCAATAAGAAGGGGGAGCTACAAGTCTTGGTCCTGCTGTTTGTGGATGACATGATCATCACAGGGAATTCGGAGGGGGAAGTAGCAAGGCTCAGGGCTGAGCTTGCTATACGCTTCGAGATGAAAGACTTCGGAGAGTTACATCACTTTCTCGGTCTTGAAGTGGAGAGGAAGGAGTGTGGGGTTCTCATTTGCCAGAAAGGGTATGCTGATCACATTGTGAAGCAGTTCGGTATGGGCAAAGGGAAGAAGTGCTCTACTCCACTGGAACCTGGGCTGAAGCTTCGACGAGATGAGGGAAGGGTTCTTCATGATCCCTTGGTGTTCAGGGCTCTTGTTGGGAGCTTGATTTACCTGACGATTACAAGGCCAGACATTGCTTATGCTATTGGCCGAGTAAGTCGGTATATGGCTGAACTAAGGCAATCTCATCCAGTGGCAGCGAAGGGTATTCTGAAGTATGTCAAGGCTTCTTCTGACATGGGACTCCTCTATAGAAGGGACTCGGAGTTTGCGCTGCTTGGGTACACGGATGCTGACTATGGCGGTGATTCGGATGATCGTAGGTCTACTTCAGGTTATGTGTTCACTTGCGGTTCAGCTAGCATCTCGTGGTGTAGCAAGAAGAAGGACTCGGTGTCGGTTTCAACCACGGAGGCGGAGTATAAGGCTTCGACCTTGGCTGCTCGGGAAGCCGTTTGGTTGAGGAGGCTTATAGAGGATGTTCATGAAGAAGTGCAAGGGCCTACTTTACTCTGGGGTGATAATGAGAGTGCTCTCAAACTGGTTAACAATCCAGTGTGTCATGCCAGAACCAAGCATATAGAGATTGATCACCATTTTATCAGGGAGAAGGTGTTGGAAGGATCTCTACTGGTCGGGCAAGTTAGGAGTGAAGATAATCTTGCTGACATCTTCACGAAGCCACTGTCGAAGGGGCCCTTTGAACGCTTGCGCAGCTTGTTGGGCTTGGTCACCGCTTCCCACTTCAAGGGGGAGTGTTGAAATTTGTGAAGTGGAAGTGGTTGACGGGACAGGCCGGGAGGCCTGGGCGGACAGCTTTGGCGGACTAGGCGGACTAGGCGGACTGTGATGTGCGGCTTGGTGGAAGATCTAGGGAAAAGCCGGATGTCTTCTGAGCGGGTTGCTTGCATGAAGTCCGCGGACTATGCGGCCTGTTATCTGCGGATAGGGCGTTTGTTTTTGGTTTAGCCAAGGAGCGGCCTGAACAGATAGAGGCATGCGGACTGGTGCATTGCTCAGTGGTCGTGGTGCAAGCTTGTGCTGATAGGCGGTTTTGCTCATGTTCACGGGAAGCTTGCGGACTGGCGTGTCCGCGGTTTGGGCTATTGCGTACTGGGCTTAGAGCTTGGCTGAGGCCTTGTCGAGCTCTGGTGGTACAGCAGGTGCTTTGCTGTGGAGGCCATTGGTGGACTGGTTTTGGAGTCCGGGAGATGGTTGCTGCATTGGGCAGGAGTGCGAGGAGCTTATGGACTGCTGGCGGTCTGTGCTACGGTGTTTGGCGGACGGGAGTTTATGTCCGCCATACTCGCATTGGCCTTTGATGGTTTTGGACTTGGTCACACTCTGTGCCAAGACCATGGTATCCACCGTATCTGCCAAGTGCGTTGTGACCGGGCGGACTTATTATCTGCCTTTGTTCATGGACTTGTGGCGGATTGTGGTGTGAGTCTTGCGGACTGCCTCGGGTTTGTGCGGACAGCCATTGAAGGAGGTTGCTGTCCTGCAGTGGTCGGAAGCTTTGCGGGCTGATGCCTTGTCCGCATAGCTTGGGCGGACTGGAGAGGGTTCGCCAATGTTGCCTTGCTCCTGGCGGTTTTCCTTGGTATCCGGCTAAGTCCTTGCGGACTCGGCGGACGTTGTTTTGCTATCGCGCGGGCTAGGGCGGTGTCGCTATCTCTAGGGCGGTGACCACACTCCTCACCTCGCCTATAAATAGGACCCCCCTGGCACATCTACAGTAACTTGAATGAACAGTAAGTTGGGTTGGGCAAGGAGCTGCGGTCTGAGTTTGTCTGTCCGCGCGGATTGATTCAGTGCTGACGTTTGCTGTGTGCAGGTCGCGCGGATAGCTTCAAGGAGCCAGGAGTTTGGCTTTGACTTCGGTCAAGTACTTGGAAATGTGCGGTCTCTGCGGATTCAGCAGGAGGTCGCTCTGCGGCTTGTCAGCGCTGTTTCATCTTTGCCAGCTTCAATAACCTTTCCGCCGACTTCAGGCAGGTAGGGGGTGTTCCTCATTTCAGCTTCAGCAGGAGACGAATAACGGTGTGTCTGCACGGCCTCGCGGCTTCGGCGGACTCTGTGGCTATTCGGCGGATTGCAGCTTAAGTTCGGGCGATCTCAGCGGACTCGGCGACCTCGGCGGTCTCGGCGGACTCCGGTGTTGTCCGCCCGGCTTGGTTTTTGGTGCTTTCTGTTTACAGCTGTTATACTAGCGAAATCATGTCTCGTTATGTATGCCTCGTGTTGTAAAGAAGTGAATTAATATAGATCTGCTTGTGCTTCCATTGTTTGTTGGGATTAACCTTTGTTCCTCGGTTTTCCGCTGGTTCAACGTGAGAACTGGATAGTTCCGAAGATATTAATTTGGCGTTTGGGCTACCTTGCTGACCACGTTGAGAAAATTTTTACAAGAAATCTTCATAGGTATAAAGTGTCCCTCCTGAACTGTGATGAATATCATGGGGTCAGATGCTTCCATGAACAACCTGACTCTTTCTTTCCAAATTCCAAAACTCTCTTTCATGTAGATTGGAAGCTTCATTGAGCCCAACTCTTTATGGTTCTCTATTGAACCTATAAAGATAATCTGTAGTTACCCTTGGATATCTGTTCAAACTGTTAAGTCCTTTTTGAATAACCTATCTTTGATACCACTTGAAAGTCTTTAGTTTCAAGAGTAGCTAAACACCTAGATGGGGTGAGTAGGTTTTTGTGTCCTTTTGATGATTGCTTTGCTTAACAAGTGATAAATTTGATGCGGATTCATTCTACACTCTAGTCTGAACTATGTAGATGGGCATAAGCTAGATTGAATTATCTTTCAGGCAAGTGCACCTATCAATCATAGTATAGGAGAAATCTATATCTCGTGTCGTATTCCACGGGGCCTTTTCAAGCATTTGTACTCACCCTCACTTTATTATCTTACCTATAATTAAAAGTGATTTCTAACCTAAATTAACCTAACAATGACTATTTGGATAAATCAACATCGGAAGATTGAACATGATAACAACCCGAAATCTTATGAGCAATTACATGAAAATGTTCATTCATTCACTCAATTCTATTTAATCATGAAAGCATAAGACTATCAAATTTGTTGTATTGTAAAGGTTAAATATTTATCAAATTCTCTCTCGAGCAATTCAAAATCTAAATCTAAGTTAGTAAATTTTCTCTAGAACAATTTACAATACTCAAATTTGCATTAAATAAAACACTCTATCTATTACATAAATCCATGAAATCCTATCTCTAAAATATCATGAATTCATTTATTTGTAGTCCAATTATCCAAATAGCATATCTCTCGATCATGAAATTCGAATTATAAAGAGATCACACACCAAAATATGAACATGTAAATTTCATCACAAACATCCAATTTCTCAATCTAGAGATTTACAATTCATGTAAGATAAATAAGCAATTCATAATTAGGATAAAGCTCTTTGTTTGTAAGCCTACATACGAATAAAATAATACAAATTTGATATAAACAGTGCGAGACATGATTAACAAATTGTTCCAAAGTAAAGTTCATGCAAAATAAAAGATAAAATAAGATGAATCACCAAGAGAAGGGGAGATTAAAAGGGATTAATGAAAGAATAAAATCATACAAAAATACCCTTCAAATCCTCCTCCTCTTGGAAGCTCCACTTCGTTCTCCAGAATACTCCTAATGCAGAAATGATCCAGAAGTACTCTAATTTTTCTACAGGAAATGTATAGTCCCTTTGCAAACAGGTCGGACACGGGTTCCAACACGGCCGTGTGTCAGGCCGTATGGACGGTTCCTAGGTGGTTCCCCACGAACAGGCGTGTCTGGTAGTGGGCCGTGTCAGATGACACGGGTACTGACACGGCCGTGTTCTTCTTCACATTCCTCAGACACGGGTTGGTCGGCAGTCGTGTTCAAATATGACACGGGTTGGCACACGGGCGTGTTCCTACCCGTGTGAGTCTCTGTCTCCTGCGTCCAATTTCTTCAGCTCCAGGGTAGATAGGACACGGGTACTAACATGGTCATGTGTCCACCCGTGTGTGCCAAATTTTTGTCATGTCATCAGCCATGTTGACTCCGTGAACTCCTATGTTTGCTCCAAGACTTTTAGTTCCACAGGTTAGCTCTACCTGCATATAAAAGTGAAGGAATAAACTAGATAGCTCAATATAAGGAATAACGAAAATCCTAACTGTTCTCTCCTAATCATGATAAGACAATTCTTTGACTTTTCTCACAAAATTACTACAAAAGGAGGTAGAAATAGTAGACATGATTACAATTATGATAGTAAAAATCATATCATAATCGCACTCATCAAATACCCCCAGACTTAGATGTTTGCTTGTCCCTAAGCAAACTAATTCAAACACTTGGGTTACCAATAAATAATTTTGCCTCCGCACACTGGTTGCTATGAATTTAAGAGAACTTTGATGATGTAATCGCATAGGAAATAGTTTAGCAGACTTTTCTAAATATAACGTAATCTTAAAATTCTTCCAATATATCTGTTAACTATTTCTCACTCGTTTTTAGAAATAAGAGTATAGTCATCTATAACAAATATGAGGAGAAAATAACAATCTCAATAAGATACGTATTAGTATTTCAAAACTTATAAGTACCCATATTGATGGTCACGAGCTTACCCTTTTTACATCCTCTCCACGGCACTAGTTAGACTCAGTAAGGTCGGATCCTTAGGACTTGTATGATGGTGTAGCCTTTTTGGCTTAGGATAGAAGATTATAGGCGAGGTAATCAAAGATAAATGCGATGGGTTTTCCACACCTAAATCACGATTGAGCCTTTTGTTGGTATATACCTTAACATACATCGGTGTTATAAAAACACCCCCAGACTCTGCAATTAGCATACTTCCCATATTTTTTTGAAAGATACACCAAAATTTTATTTTTCTTAACCAAGGGGCCATAGTAGGGATCATTCCGAGTGGGTGCAAGTATACACTCACTCAAGCCACATATCACTATTTCTTCTTTTTTTTAGGCTTTGGGTTCATACTAGGGATCATTCCAAGTGGGTGCAAATATACACGCACTCAGGCCACATATCACTATGAACAAACTCATTCCAAGAAGGTCTCAATGATAGATGTGCTAATAGGTAAGGATTTGGCCTTGGTGAATTTTGGTGTAGAGCATCAAAAGGATGGGTATTAGGTCCAAATTGGGTGTGCAAGGGTATCATGTTAAAGGTTTTGGGTTTACAAGGCTCAAGCTATCCAATAGGGGGCCTAAGTCATTTTCGCCCTTACTAATTAACCTATGTAATGTTTTGAGGATCGCTAGAGGATAAGTTCTGGACCTCAATAAAGACTATTTTTCATTTTGATTCCCTAATGCCAAATTATAAAAAATGTTACACTCATCGACTCACATTATTATAGATAAGTATATTTTCTAAAATAGAGTGATTGATAGTTAATAATATAGAGGCTTAATCTTAAAAGTAAATTATATAGAGAAAATTAAGCTAATGAATTTCTATACTTAATTACGAATCAAGAAAGTTGAACACTCTATGAGTCTACATCAATTCATTTTAATCAGCGTGCGAAGTTAAATTAGATAGTTGTAATCCCAAATGAATAAATTAATGAGAGCTTAAAGGATCAAAAAATATTTTAGGGGGTATAACAAACTTGAGTATTATGATAGCCAAATTAGAATCAATTGTAACCACGTCGAACACAGCAATTATAAATTTGAAGAACAGCCATTCCAGCCCCAGACTTAAAATTTACAATGTCCTCAATGCAATGTAAAGAGCGGTCATAGAGTAATTTCACTAAGAAATAAGAAAAAAAACTGCTATCATGAAAAGTAGAAGATCATAGTAATAAAACAGGAGTTGCAATGAAATACACTGATATACAATAGCTGAAAGAACTAAAATACACTGATATAAAGAAATAGTACAAGACACATATACATAAAGACAACACGACATAGAGACACGTCAGAAGTATGCGGGATGGTGGGTCTCATCGTCAGGGAAGGAAGGCGGGGTAGGAGCTGCCGGCTGGCGAGGAGCGATCCCTAGGTGGTCCCTGATCTGTAGGAGGAGGGCCTCGGTCTGCTGCTACGACTCCTCAATATGATGTAGGCATGGCGAGAGCCCGGTGTCGAAGAACTGTCGGAACTCCCGCGAATACCATGAATGAGGTGGAGGGGGAGCAGTAGAAGACTCTCCATGATCATAAGTGGAATGGGGCGGAGGTACCAAAGGCACATCGAGGTCAGGATCCACCTCGTCATCACTATCGTCCTACGCTTGCGGCCCACATCTCGCAATAGAATATGTGACTGTTAAAATTTTCTCAGCGTGGTCAGCAAGGTAGCCCAAACGCCAAATTAATATCTTCGGAACTACCCAGTGCGCACGTTGAACCAGTGGAAAACTAAGGAACAAGGCTAATCCCCACAAACAATGGAAGCACAAGTAGATCTTTTATTCATTCACTTCTTTACAACACGAGGCATACATAGCGAGACATGATTTCGCTATTATAACAGCTGTAAATAGAAAGCACCAAAAACCCAAGCTGGGCAGACAGCACCGGAGTCCGCCGAGACCGCCAAGGTCGCCGAGGTCGCCGAGGTCGCCGAGTCCGCTGAGATCACCCGAACTAAGCTGCAATCCTCCGAATAGCCACGGAGTCCGCCGAAGCCGCAAGACCGCGCGGACACACCGTTATTCGTCTCCTGCTGAAGTTGAACTGAGGAACACCCCCTACCCGCCTGAAGCCGGCGGACAGGTTATTGAAGCTGGCAAAGTTGAAACAGAGTTGACAAGCCGCAGAGCAACCTCCTGCTGAATCCGCAGAGACCGCACAACTTCCAAGTACTTGACCGAAGTCAAAGCCAAACTCCTGGCTCCTTGAAGCTACCCACGCAACCTGCACACAGCAAACAGTCAGCCCTGAATCAATCCGCGCGGACAGACAAACTGAGACCGCAGCTCCTTGCCCAACCCAACTTACTGTTCACTCAAGTTACTGTAGATGTGCCAGGGGGGTCCTATTTATAGGCGGGGTGAGGAGTGTGGTCACCGCCCTAGAGATAGCGACACCGCCCTACCCGCGCGATAGCAAAACACAGTCCGCCGAGTCCGCATGGACTTAGCCGGATACCAAGGAAAACCGTCAGGAGCAAGGCAACATTGGCGAACCCTCTCCAGTCCGCCCAAGCTATGCGGACAAGGCATCAGCCTGCAAAGCTTCCGACCACTGCAGGACACCAACCCCCTTCAATGGCTGTCCGCACAAACCCGAGGCAGTCTGCATGACTCACACCTCAATCCACCACAAGTCCACGACCAAAGGCAGATAGCAACAGTCCGCCTGGTCACAGCGGACTTGGCGGATACGGCGGACACCATGGTCTTATCACAGAGTGTGACCAAGTCCAAAACCATCAAAGGCCAATGCGAACATGGCGGACTCAAACTCCCGTCTGCCAAGCACAGACCGCCAGCAGTCCGCAAGCTCCTCGCACTCCTACCCGACGCAGCAACCATCTCCCGGACTCCAAAACCAGTCCGCCAATGACCTCCACAGCAAAGCACTTGTTGTACCCCCAGAGCTCGACAAGGCCTCAGCCAAGCTCTAAGCCCAGTACGCAACAGCCCAAACTGCGGACATACTAGTCCGCAAGCTTCCCGTGGACATGAATCAAATCGCCTATCAGCACAGGCTTGCAATGCGGCCACTGAGGAAAGCACCGGTCCGCAAGCCTCTATCCGCTCAGGCCGCTCCTTGGAAAAAACCAAACAGCCAACGCCTTATCCGCAGATACCAGGCCGCATAGTCCGCGGACTTCACCCATGCAATCCGCTCGGAAGAACAGCCGGCTTCCACTAGACTTTCCACCAGGCCGCACACAACAATCTGCCCAGTCCGCCTAGTCCACCAAAGCTGTCCGCCCAGGCCGCCCGGCCTGTCCCGTCAACCACTTCCAGTTCACAAATTTCAACACTCCCCCTTGAAGTGGGAAGTTGTGACCAAGCCCAACAAGCTGCGCAAGCGTTCAAAGGGCCCCTTCGACAGTGGCTTCGTGAAGATGTCAGCAAGATTATCTTCACTCCGAACATGCCCGACCAGCAGAGACCCCTCCAATACCTTCTCCCTGATGAAGTGGTGATCAATATCTATATGCTTGGTCCTGGCATGACACACTGGATTGTTAACCAGTTTGAGAGCACTCTCGTTGTCACCCCGGAGTAAAGTAGGCTCTTGCACTTCTTCATGAACATCCTCTATAATCCTTCTCAACTAAACGGCTTCCCAAGCAGCCAAGGCCGAAGCCTTATACTCCTCCTCCGTGGTTGAAACCGACACCGAGTCATGCTTCTTGCTACACCACGAGATGCTAGCTGAACCGCAAGTCAACACATAACCTGAAGTAGACCTTCGATCATCCGAATCACCGCCATAGTCAGCATCCGTGTACCCAAGCAACGCAAACTCTGAGTCCCTTTTATAGAGGAGTCCCATGTCAGAAGTCACCTTGACATACTTCGGAATACCCTTCGCCGCCACTAGATGAGATTGCCTTGGTTCAGCCATATACCGACTTACTCGGCCAACAGCATAAGCAATGTTCGGCCTTGTAATCGTCAGGTAAATCAAGCTCCCAACAAGAGCCCTGAACACCAAGGGATCATGAAGAACAGTTCCCTCATCTCGTCGAAGCTTTAGCCCAGGTTCTAGTGGAGTAGAGCACTTCTTCCCTTCGCCCATGCCGAACCGCTTCACAATGCGATCAGCATACCCTTTCTGGCAAATAAGAACCCCTCACTCCTTCCTCTCCACTTCCAGACCGAGAAAGTGATGCAACTCTCACAAGTCTTTCATCTCGAAGCGTATAGCAAGCTCAGCCCTGAGCCTTGCTACTTCCCCCTCTGAATTCCCTGTGATGATCATGTCATCCACATACAGCAGGACCAAGACATGTAGCTCCCCCTTCTTCTTGATGAACAAGCTTGAATCTGAGTTAGAAGCAAGGTATCCACAGAATTGCAAGTACTCTGCAATCTTCCCATACAACGCTCTAGGAGCTTGCTTCAACCCATAGAGAGCCTTCCTGAGTTTACAGACATAGTCCGGATGCGTTTCAGAGACAAAACCAAGCGGCTGATCCATGAAGATGTCCTTGTCAATCTCTCTGTAAAGAAAGGCATTCTTCACATCGAGTTGCCACAACCTCCATCCCTTGCTAGCAGCCAAGGCAATCACCACTCTTACTGAAGTCATCTTCGCAACTGGACTGAATGTCTCCTCATAGTCTTCTCCATACTGCTGTGAGAATACTCTAGTGACCAGGCGAGCCTTGAACCTATCAATGCTCCCATCAGCCTTCTTCTTCAACTTATACACCAACTTGCAAGTAACCGGAGTAATGCCAACAACCTTGGGCACAAGGTCTCAGGTTCCATTCTTCTTCAGAGCATCAATCTCTTCTTTCATGGCATCTTCCCACTCCTTCACTCCAGTGGCCTCGTTGAAGCTTGCAGGCTCTCGCTCATCCAGAGGACCTGCAAAGAAGCAGGAGACAAAGCTCACTGCATTCCCATCACAGTACCGAGCCGGTGGCTTAACCACCCTCTTCGATCTCCGAAGGGTCGGCTCCTTGCTCACTGCTTCCGTTGCTTCTTCGGGCTCAACTCCTACTTAGGGCAAGCATTGAGCAGTGCTCCCCCTGCTTCCTGAGCCAGAAGGCTCGGCCTATAAGTTAGAAGCAATAGGAGCTGCTAGTGAAACAGCAAGCTCCTCTTCCAAGCCTTCAGCAGCCGCCACTGATGCTTCATCAACCTTGCTACTTCTGGTTAGCTCAATCGAGCCACCTCCATATGACGTTAGCTCGTCAAAGACAACGTTTCTTGACACCACGAACTTCTTCTTCACAGGGTCCATGCATTTTCATCCCTTCTTCCGCTCATCGTAGCCAACAAAGACAAGCTTCCTTGCCTCCGTATCCAGCTTAGTCCGTGAAGCATCCGGGACATGCACGTAGCAAGTTGAACCGAACACCCGAAGGTGTCCCACACTCGGCTTCTCCTTCAGCAACAGCTCAAGAGGAATCTTCATGTTGATTGGGCTGAGTGGCATCCGGTTGATGACATAAGCAGCACAAGACATCCCCTCCGCCCAAAAGGACCTTGGGATATCTTTCGCATGAAGCCAGCATTTGCAGGTCTCCGTCAGATGATGGATCTTCCGCTCCGCTACCCCATTTTGTTGTGGAGTATGAGCACAAGTAAGCTCTTGTTGGATCTCGTGCTTCCTGCAGAAGTTAGAAAACTCGGAGGAAACAAATTCGCCCTCGTTATCAGTTCTAAGCTTCTTAATCCGCAAGTCAAGCCGGCCTTCTACCAACTCCTTAAACTCCAAAAACAAATGGAAGGCTTCTGACTTCTCCTTTAAGAAGTACACCCAAGTATACCTTGAGTAGTCATCAACCAAGACAAGCATGTATCTGCTTCCACCAAGGCTGGAAGTAACCGTCAGTCCCATCAAGTCGCCAGTAATGCACTCCAATGGTTTCTTGCTCCTTGTTTGTGATTTATCAAACGGAAGGCGATGTGCCTTACCGTATTGACAGCCCGCACAAACATGCCCGTCACCAAAGGAGGACAACTTAGGCAACCCCTTCACCAGACTTCTACTCGCCATCGCCTTCAGCTTGTCAATGCTAACATGCCCCAGCCTCTCATGCCAGATAGCAGCGCTATCATTGGCCCTCATACGGTCAACATAAGAATTGGTGGCAAGAACAAACAAGTTCTTCACCCTCCTCCCTACATGAGCAACATCAGCCTTTACCGCTGATACGTTGCGAAGGAACCTCACGTCTGTTGGCCCAAACAGAATGTGATAACCAGCGTCCACCGCATTGGTCACCGAGAAGAGGTTTTTCTTCATGCCCGGCACGTGATACACACTCCTTAACGTGAGTGGCCCCTGATCACTACCCAAAGACACGACCCCCTCTTTCTCTACTGTATAAACAGTATTATCACCAGTGATAATAGCTTCATTACCTGAGTAAGCCTGCATGGAGGTGAACTTCGACTTATCTCCGGTGAGGTGATGACCACACCCGGAGTCCACGATCCACTCGCCATTGAAGTCCTCAGCAGACAAGGCCAGGACACAAGTGCCCGTCACAAAAGCTCTGCCCCATTCTGCTTCTTCACTTCTCGAGCAAGTTTCCTCCTTTCCCGCAGCATGCCCAGGCTGCAGTTTGACCTTGCAGTCCCGCTTGAAGTGCCCTCGCTGATGAGACCAGTAGCACTTCAAATTCTTCTTCCAGTCCTTAGGAGCATTGCTCCTCTCCGGCTGATATGAAGTTGAAGTCTCCTTCTCACCAACGACCTGCACCTTCTTCTTCTTCTTCCCTTCCCATCCTTTCTTCTTTCCTGAGAAGTGAGCTTCGCTGCCTTCCTGATTTAGGTTCACTCCAGCCATCTGCCTTGCCAAGCTCTCCTGCGATGCAGGCAGATTCTCCAGCTCCAGCAAGGATGGCTGAGTAGCCTACCCTTGAACAGATGTCACAAAGGCCACATACTCCTTCCGCAAACCGCGGATAATGTAGCTTTTCATCTTCGCCTCAGAGATAGGCTCATCAGGATCCAGTGCCGACAGCTCAGCAAACAAGCTCTTCATCTTTAAGAAGTACTTGGAGATGGAAAGGTCTCCCTGAGTTGCCCTGGCCAACTCATTCTCCAGGAACTGAAGCCGCGCCACATTCTTCCTATTGAACAACTCATCAATGGTTGTCCAAATATCAGCAGCTGACTCACATCCAACAATGTGATCAAATAGTTCAGGAGACACGGCCCTCTTCAAAATGAACTCTGCCTTAGCATTTGTTCTTCTCCAGAGCCTAACCTGCTCAGCAGTACCGAACGCAGTCGTGACTTCCTACCTGTCGTCACCACCGACGACTTCCCACAGCTCCTCGCCAAGAAGATAACTCTTCATGCACGACTTCCGCTTCTTAAAGTTAGTCGGCGTTAAGAGTTCAATGCCAAGACCCCTTGCAAAGCTCCCTTCCATTGCAACACCTGTTGGCAACCTTCAGAAGCACCGAGCAACAACACAGGTTGATCACCACTCAATCACTGAGTAACAACACTGGTTGACTTCCGCTCACGCAACTAAACCTCCCTCTGATACCATGTTAAAATTTTCTCAGTGTGGTCAGCAAGGTAGCCCAAACGCCAAATTAATATCTTTGGAACTACCCAGTTCGCACATTGAACCAGCAGAAAACCAAGGAACAAGGCTAATCCCAACAAACAATGGAAGCACAAGCAGATCTTTTATTCATTCACTTCTTTACAACACGAGGCATACATAGCGAGACATGATTTCGCTAGTATAACAGCTGTAAACAGAAAGCACCAAAAACCCAAGCCGGACGGACAGCACCGGAGTCTATCGAGACCGCTGAGGTCGCCGAGTCCGCTGAGATCACCCGAACTAAGCTGAAATCCGCCGAATAGCCACGGAGTCCGCCGAATCCGCGAGGCTGCGCGGACACACCATTATTCGTCTCCCGCTGAAGCTGAACTGAGGAACACCCCCTACCCGCCTGAAGCCGGCGCACAGGTTATTGAAGCTGGCCAAGTTGAAACAAAGTTGACAAGCCGCAGAGTTACCTCCTGCTGAATCCGCAGAGACCGCACAACTTCCAAGTACTTAACCGAAGTCAAAGCCAAACTCCTGGCTCCTTGAAGCTACCCACACGACCTGCACACAGCAAATCGTCAGCCCTGAATCAATCTGCGCGGACAGACAAACTGAGACCGCAGCTCCTTGCCCAACCCAACTTACTGTTCACTCAAGTTACTGTAGATGTGCCAGGGGGGTCCTATTTATAGGCGAGGTGAGGAGTGTGGTCACTGATGCGTATAATACGGCAAGCGCACCGGTCGCACAAGTAATAAAGTTTGGGGAATAAATTCCCAAGTGTCGGTCTCTTGAGTAATGCAATTAGCATAGAATGGCAACAGTACCGAGAATATCGTTATGAGAGTTAAAAATAGAACAAAAAGGAAATAGTGAACTAGGGAGATTGTGGATGTTTGATCTACTGAACTAGTAAAAGCTATGCGGGTCGATGGCATCGCTTCGCAAGGTGAAGTGGGTTTGTCGGCCGATATGCCGAACTTCAGTTGGGCAAGTGGAAGGGAAGCTAATGGATTGCAGCGTTCTTGTGTGGATTGCAATCGGACAAGGCACAGGAATGAAGTGGATGTGGGGTGAGCGAGGCGCATTCACAGACAGAACTCACAAGCATAAGAAGAAACTAACATTCCATTAACTAGAAAGTAAACTTGATGTTCAGGGATGGAAATGTTCGTTACACTGCTCAAAACATTCATAACATAGAGGAAGGAGAAGAGGAGTAAACCGAAAGAGAATGAAGATCCACCGCGGGTCGTGGCCGGAGTAGCGAGTTGTCAATCCGCTTCCGGGCTCAGTCCAAGGAGGCTTCTGATACCAACGATCTGTCACCTCGAAGGCTTGTAAGTCCGTTCTCTAGGTTATCTACTTCACCAACTCTGCAGGAAAGCTTGGAGTTGAAGTCATCAATGGCCGAGGGCTTCGCCGGAGTGTTGAAAAGCTTCAGAGTAGTTGGAAATGGCTTACCGACGAAGGTGGAAGTGATGGAGCAGCTGGAGAAGTGAAAAGGCGATTCCCGCGCACTCTCTGATCGCAGCAAATGACCGGCGTTGACCTAAAACGCGGAGCAGGGCCTTGTATACGGAGGCAGCAGAAGAAGTGCGCACGATCAGTGGCGCACGACTAGTGGTCGTGCGCACTGTAGGTCGATGATCGTGCGGCTTTTCCAAATAAAGCTGCAACCTGGACAAGAAGCATCAGCATATAAGCACACGAGCAGTGGCGCACGACCAGTGGTGGTGCGCACTATGGCCAGTGCTCGTGCGACTACCGAGACAGGGTTATGAAAAAGGGGGTGTAATGCGCACGAATAGTGGCACACGACCAGTGGTCGTGCGCAGTAAGTCCAGTGGTCGTGCGCAGTATTCCTGCATCGTCGGAGTCTCCCGAGCAGTTCCGGAGCACGCACACGACCACTGTACCTACAGAAGGGGCAGAAAGGCCACCAGAACGTGCACACCACATCCCCGAGATAGGGCTAAAGAATAACAACAAAATGGAAACACAGAAAGCACACAGAAGCGGGCCTACAGTGCACTTAATCGTGAAAAAGGTACATAAGCACAAATAAGCAATAACGGCTCTCAAGTGTAGTGCTAAGACGATAAAACTAGCCCAGATGAGTCCAAAAATCAGTGTAAAATGTGGACTCATCACACCCCCAGACTTAACCATTTGCACGTCCCGAGCAAATCATCACTCCATGGACTCGAAGATAGCTAAC
This sequence comes from Platanthera guangdongensis, assembly GCA_039583875.1. Classification (NCBI taxonomy): domain Eukaryota; kingdom Viridiplantae; phylum Streptophyta; class Magnoliopsida; order Asparagales; family Orchidaceae; genus Platanthera; species Platanthera guangdongensis. Next base: position 36,882,509 of record CM077161.1, read on the forward strand.
TGGCTCAGCAATTTCAAAAAGAAGTAAGACGAGAAATCAAATATATCATGAGTATAGAAGATATAATAGAAAAACTTTTTAATTATACAACGTAGTTTAAACTATTCGACAGACATAAATACATATTGTAATTGCTCAAAATTAGAATTCTGGAGAATCGTGCGATCATGTGCAGGAAGAAAGTAGACAGGCCACTAAGGTGAGCATTGCCAAAGTTCGGGACTCAGGATCACCTCCAAAGGAATCCACCAATGTCGGGGACCATACGCTTGCACGTTCACGCTCTCTCCACGGCGCGGGTTAGACTCAAGCGTGAATCAGTAGGACTTGTAGGAGGAAATGGGGCTTAGGCAACGGCTTGGTGGTCAAAGATAAACATGAAGGCTCTATGCAACCAAAGCGAGCGAAAACAACCCAAACCAAAGCAGCCACATAGAAAAGAATGGGGCACACGCCCCCAGACTTAGCTTGAAATCCGGGTGTGAACACGGCTGAACCCGACCAAATTCAATAAAGAGGATGGGGATCGAAATCTCAAAGCAATTCTTTCATATATATATATATTTTTTTTCTATTGCGCGAATCAGCTTTTTATTTTCGTAAACTATTGTTTTCTTTTCTGCGCTAGCAATCCCCAAATGAAGCAATCAAAACGGGAATAAAATCAGCACCCCCAAAAACAATGTCCACTAATCACAACCTCGGCAAAACAGTAAATACAAATCAGCTCAAGCATTTGATTGCGAAGGTGGGTTTAGCTTCAGGCCTTGGTGAAAGTGAGTGGAGCTGGATCAAAGGAAGGGTAGGCACAAATTTGGCATGCAATGGTTAACAGGTAGGAATGGCTAAACAAGGCTCAAACTAGCCAAAAAGAAGGCCTACGTCATGCTCACGCTTAACTAACCGTGCACCAATGCTTCAAGAGTAGCTTAGGGCAAGTTCTTAGCCACCGAGAAAGATGATCCTTCCCCCCCGACTCGAGCAATACGAGTCTAGTGGCGGCTACACACATTCCTACACTATCGTTCGATTATCCCAGATTCAAATTTTGAGCAGTACAAACAATATTTAAGTGAGCAGAAAAGAATAAATCTACGAGGATAAAGAAAAATTAGTTCTATCCTAACTCTACACAAATCTTGAGTATTCGATTAGGAGCACTGCATGAGTTTCGAATGACTCAATCCTGAAATCCTAAGTCAGTACCACTATTTTAAAGTTTACACAAAAACAATAAATTTAACTCGGGTTGTGCGCGTGGGTAAGAGCGCACTCGTGTGGGTGATTCAGTGTGTGCAACAAAAAACAAGAAATAAGTAAATAAGAAATTGGAATGCAACAGAAAGTGCGGTATAGTGACCACAGGCATACTTCCTCCCCCAGACTTAAAGTTGACAACGAATAAAAATAAGCATTCCAAAGAGGAGAAATAGCTAGGGTAGGAAGTACCTATGCTCAAAATTGAGCATACCAGTCGGGCAATGAGATGTCCAAGTGCGGCCAAGTTGCCGCGCCTCAAATATTCCTGCACCTGCGATTAAAGGATGCAAGCCAAACAAAATCTGGACACATACATATATATGAAGAAATAAACCAAACTCAAAATACAACATAGGACTGAACGGTCCAACTTGGGTTGTCTCCCGAAAGCCCTTTTGTTTACCGTCCTTAAGGTGGACCAAATACCTGTATTAGCAGTTCAAATAGAGAGTTCTTGGCAGTAGCAAAAGGAAACAAAATTAAAAATAGAGCAACCAGCATTCAGCAAGTAGCAAGCAAGAGGATGGCACAATCAGCTATAAGCAGATTTATGGTAAGTCTCTCCGGTGGGATGCGAGAGAACAGCAGAGTGTCTTTTTGCATTCGGGGTAGGCATTGTCCTATTACTGCGAGTGCACTCTTTCGCGCGTCGGAAGGCAGCGTAGTGCTCTTCGCGTAAACGCTTGGCCTCTTTCAGTTTCTCCACCGTGGGAGACTTCCAATGAAGGTAGGCTATGGGGTTTTCGTGTGTCGTGGTTGGCGGCGGCCTATCCGGCACCGTGACGACAACCGGATCTGCCCAAGTTACATATCGTTTAACAGAATTATACAAATTATTGTCCAGGGATTTCTCCCGAATAAAACTTAGTTCGTCATGCTCAACAACAGAGTTGGATGGCAGTAGAAAGGCAGTCGTGGCTTTAGTGCAATTGATCCCTTCGTGGACCCGTAGCTCCTGCTTCTCATCGACTTCCTGAGGGAGTCCGTTCTTTGGCATCTCCTCCAGATGTGCTTCCAATGCGGGGAGACCTGAATCTAGCTTGACATCTGTGACACTCAGAGAAATGTTATTTGGGATGGAAGAAAAATGTATGGATGTTTTATCGAGGGTGGACTCTTCGTTTGGCCAAGTGACACGGCCTTTGGAAAAGTCAAGGGATGCGCCACTGGCTGTTAGGAATGGGACTCCTAATATAGGAATGGAGTTATTGTCCTGTGGTCCCAAAACCTGAAAGTCAGTGGTGATACTGGTGCCGTTAACCTCGATTTCAACGTCCCGCACACCGCCCTCCGTGTCAATCAGATTGCCATTAGCTAAGATAAGCGATTTCCGATTTTCAATGTCAACTTATAACTGCATCTTTGTAGCATCTTGCAACGTGAGTATGTTGCTGGACGCCCCGGAATCGCATAATGCTGGAGTGTCGATGTTATTGATTTTACAATTAATGACAAGTTCGTTGCGGTTTCCCGAAGTGTCCTCCCCAAGGCGCTTTCCCTGTTCATGTGGGTTCTTTTCAGTGTTGCTCGGTAAGGTGCCTTGGGTGCACTCGAAAACCACTTGAGCCAATTGGCCCAATTGTGCCTCCAGTTTGCGCATCGAGGCAGCCTGATTTGTCATGTTGGTCTGGGAAATCTCAACAAACTTCTCGAACATTTCTTCCAAAGAATTTTTCTTAACGATGGGGGGCCCTTGGGAATAATACGGTTGAGGCGGCCGCGGTTGGCTACCGGAAGCATACGCATCGTTTTAATGCTGCCCCGGTTGCCATCTTTGGCCAGATGTGTTAGGATTCCAAGAAAAGTTGGGGTGATTTCTCACCCCCGGGTTGTAAGTATTCTCGTAAGGCACTCCGCTGTTTTGATTGGCAACAAAATTAACGGATTCATTCAAAAACAAAGATTCGTCTTGTACCTCAACTCCTGAGCATTCGAAGCTGTGATGATCAGTGCTTCCGCACCCTTGACATGAGATTGCCATCACTGGGGAGGCAGGAGCAGGCTTGGGGATATCTAAGGCAAACACTCCACTGGTACTTCGTGGGATGTTTCTTCCAGCGGTCCAGTACGCAATGTGGGTTGCGGTGTCTTGTAAGACTTTCAGAGCATCATCTGGAGCAAGATTCATGATGGTTCCTCCGGAGGCAGCATCGATCATGGCTCAGTGGTGGGGATCAATAGAAAAGTAGAAACTTTCGACGAGATTCCACGTTTGGAATCCATGATTAGGGAACTTCCTCAGCAGCTCATTAAAACGCTCCCAAACTTCGGCTAAACTTTCTTGATCGGCTTGCCAGAAGTTGGCTATTGCGCGCCTCATGCTCACGATCCGATCCACCGGAGGGAACTTAGCTTGAAATTTGGTAGTCAAAGCCTCCCAGGTGGGGGATGTTCCAGGTGGAAGGGAGTGAAGCCATGTCTTAGCTTTGTCCCTTAATGAAAAAGGGAAGAGGCGGAGCTTGACTGTTTCATCTGGGATTCCAGCGTAGCGGAACGTGGCGCAGATTTCGGAGAATTCTGTAAGGTGAAGATGGGCGTCTTCAGTGGCCATTCCGGATAACTGAGCGTTGTTCCGAATAATATTCAGAATAGCTGGTTTAATCTCGAACTGAGGATTGGTGATAGCAGGCCCGAAACCGGGGTATATACTCCCAACAGTGGGTGTAGTATAATCCCTCATGGTGCGGACCTGGGGAGGATTCACTTCATTTTCTTCGTCATGAGGTATCCCTCCAACTCGGTTGCCTGCATCAATATTCAGCTGGTCTCCCATTGGGGCAAAAATGATGGTTGCGGCGCGTCTTCGTGCTAAGAGAGTACGTTCGATCTCTGGGTCGTAGGTGACAAAATCTCTTGTAGCTCGGCTTTGCATTCACTGTGGCAAACACTACACACTAGAAGAAAACGGCAGTCAAAACAAAACAATACTAACTCTTATAACAATATTGGAGGTCATCCGAAGTCGCTCTACAGTTGCATTCCCCGGCAACGGCGCCAAAAACTTGATGCGTGTAATACGGCAAGCGCACCGGTCGCACAAGTAATAAAGTTTTGGGAATAAATCCCCAAGTGTCGGTCTCTTGAGGAATGCAATTAGCATAGAACGGCAACAGTACCGAGAATATCATTATGAGAGTTAAAAATAGAACAAAAAGGAAATAGCGGACTAGGGAGATTGTGGATGTTTGATCTACTGAACTAGTAAAAGCTATGCGGGTCGACGGCACCGCTTCGCAAGGTGAAGTGGGTTTGTCGGCCGATATGCCAAACTTCAGTTGGGCGAGTGGAAGGGAAGCTAATGGATTGCAGCGTTCTTGTGTGGATTGCAATCGGACAAGGCACGGGAATAAAGTGGATGTGGGGTGAGCGAGGCGCATTCACAGACAGAACTCACAAGCATAAGAAGAAACTAACATTCCATTAACTAGAAAGTAAACTTGATGTTCAGGGATGGAAATGTTCGTTACACTACTCAAAACATTCATAACACAGAGGAAGGGGAAGAGGAGTAAACCAAAAGAGAATGAAGATCCACCGCGGGTCGTGGCCGGAGTAGCGAGTTGTCAATCCACTTCCGGGCTCAGTCCAAGGAGGCTTCCGATACAAACGATCTGTCACCTCGAAGGCCTTTAAGTCCGTTCTCTAGGTTATCTACTTCACCAACTCTGCAGGAAAGCTTGGAGTTGAAGTCATCAATGACCGAGGGCTTCGCTGGAGTGTTGAAAAGCTTCGGAGTAGTTGGAAATGGCTTCCCGATGAAGGTGGATGTGATGGAGCAGCTGGAGAAGTGAAAAGGCTATTCCCGCGCACTCTCCGATCGCAGCAAATGACAGGTGTTGACCTAAAACGCGGAGCAGGGCCTTATATACGGAGGCAGCAGAAGCAGTGCGCACGATCAGTGGCGCACGACCAGTGGTCGTGCGCACTGTAGGTCGATGATCGTGCGGCTTTTCCAAATAAACCTGCAACCTGGACAAGAAGCATCAGCATATAAGCGCACGAGCAGTGGCACACGACCAGTGGTGGTGCGCACTATGGCCAGTGCTCGTGCGACTACCGAGACAGGGTTATGAAAAAGGGGGTGTAATGCGCACGAACAGAGGCACACGACCAGTGGTCGTGCGCAGTAAGTCCAGTGGTCGTGCGCAGTATTCCTGCATCGTCGGAGTCTCCCGAGCAGTTCCGGAGCACGCACACGACCACTGTACCTGCGGGCCTACAATGCACTTAATCATGAAAAAGGTACATAAGCACAAATAATCAATAACGACTCTCAAGTGTAGTGCTAAGACGATAAAACTAGCCCAGATGAGTCCAAAAATCAGTGTAAAATGTGGACTCATCAGTCACCGCCCTAGAGATAGCGACACCTCCCTAGCCCGTGCGATAGAAAAGCACCGTCCTCCGAGTCCGCATGGACTTAGCCGGATACCAAGGAAAACCGCCAGGAGCAAGGCAACATTGGCGAACCCTCTCCAGTCCGCCCAAGCTATGCGGACAAGGCATCAGCCCACAAAGCTTCCGACCACTGCAGGACAGCAACCCCCTTTAATGGCTGTCCGCACAAACCCGAGGCAGTCCGCAAGACTCACACCTCAATCCGCCATAAGTCCACGACCAAAGGCAGATAGCAACAGTCCGCCCGGTCACAGCGGACTTGGCGGATACGGCGGACACCATGGTCTTGGCACAGAGTGTGACCAAGTCCAAAACCATCAAAGGCCAATGCGAGCATGGCGGACTCAAACTCCCGTCCGCCAAGCACAGACCGCCAGCAGTCCGCAAGCTCCTCGCACTCCTGCCCGATGCAGCAACCATCTCCTGGACTCCAAAACCAGTCCGCCAACGACCTCCACAGTAAAGCACCTGATGTACCACCAGAGCTCGACAAGGCCTCAGCCAAGCTCTAAGCCCAGTCCGCAACAGCCCAAACTGCGGACATACTAGTCCGCAAGCTTCCCGCGGACATGAACCAAACCGCCTATCAGCACAGGCTTGCAATGCGGCCACTGAGGAAAGCACCAGTCCACAAGCCTCTATCCGCTCTGGCCGCTCCTTGGCAAAACCAAACACCCAACGCCTTATCCGCAGATACCAGGCTGCATAGTCCGCGGACTTCACCCGTGCAATTCGCTCGGAAGAACAGCCGGCTTCCACTAGACTTTCCACCAGGCTGCACACAACAATCCGCCCAGTCCGCCTAGTCTGCCAAAGCTATCCGCCCAGGCCGCCCGGCCTATCCCGTCAACCACTTCCACTTCACAAATTTCAACAGTGACACCTCCCCGGCCCTGACGGGCAGTGACGAGGCAGAGGGAGCGAAGGCTGGCCATCGTGATGGGCACGGTCTTCGCGACCACTGTCATCGGGGGAGGGCTGATAATATGCCCATGTTCTTCACCAAGCGTGTGATGTAGGGTGCTACACAGATAGACCCTATGCGGGGGGTATCGGCCTGGTGGAGAATGAACTGGGCCAGTAGGAAGCCGAGGTGTAGAGGATAACGTGACGACATGCTATAGAGGTACAGTAGATCCTGTCGAATGACAACGCCGGAGCTTTTGCCCCGGCCACTCAAAGTATGGCTCAAGAGATGGTGAATGTAATGGAGGGCGGGTGAATCCAACTTAGAGGCCTTAGATCGCTTGGCCTCATAGGTGCTAGTGTCAAAAGAAAGCTTTTGCCAGATACCGTCGGCAAGATTGCGAGAGGGGAGGTCGAAATAGAGCTCGGGGTAGGCAGCACTGAAGAGGAATGAATCCTCATACACCCCTAGATACTGGGTGAACTGGAGCAGGGTGAGTGTATAAAAGGTGCCACCTACTCGAAACGAAATTACCCCTCGTGCGCGTGCGGTGTATCAATGAAGTTAGGCCGAAAATTGAAATAGAACGAGGACAGGAACTCTAACGTGAGTTCTTTAAAACCTAACTCCTCTATGGCGAAAAACCGCTCCCAACCCGTTACAGAGATTAATGCCCTTACATCCCCCGCTAAGTTTATTTCCTCGAGAACACTCTAGTCGATCGTGCAGAAATCTTGATATTTTTTAGACTGGAGGCGATTATAGCGGTTAATGTGTGCTGGGTCAGTGAATACTAGCGGGGCTGCGGCATCACGCCTCTCCATTGACACTTGCAACTTCGGTCGGCGACGGTGACTGCCTTGGCTTCATCCCGATGACATGATCAAGGCGAAGAGAATGCGAGTAAAGGGTGCGAGATTTGGAGCCAAAAACTCCAACTTGAGCTCAGGCCGTGGAGAGAAATGGTGCTGGGAGAAATGGTGTTGGGTGTGGAAATGAGCAGGAAGAAGATGACACGTCCCCCAATTTAAAGACTTCGAACACGGGTGCGCACACGGGCGTGTGTGTACCCCTGTTGAGGAATCTCGGCCTCGGGAAACACGAGCTGTGGGGGGTCGTGTGGACAAACTGAAAGGGGACAGGGCAGCAGATGGACACGGGCCATAACACGGCCATGTGTGGACCCGTGTCTGATCTGGAACGGCGCATTAAAAGTACACGGGTTGGTAGGTGACGCACGATACGGCCGTGTGCGATCCGACATGGGCGTGTCGGATGTGTCGACACAGTGGTCTCGACGATCGTCGAGCAAAGAGACACGGCTAGACACACGGGTTGGTGTGAACCCGTGTTGTGCTCGGGATGAAATCGCCCTTTTTCGGAATTAATTTACACGGCTGGGTCTGAGGCTGTGTCGAGTACACGGCCACCCACACGGGCGTGTGGTGACCCGTGTGCTCCTCCAAAATTGCATTCCTCCTAAAAAAAAATTTTACAGAAATTTTTCATTAAATATTTTTCCATTTAATTTTACTAGACTTATACTAAATATTTTTATAAATTAGAAACACTTACAATAGTTATTATTTTAACATAAACCTAATCTAGACAGAGGCATGTCTCTAGACGAGTGATGTCTCTAGGAAGCTCGCCATAATAAGGCTTAAGTCAGTGTCCATTAACCTTTAAATCTCCCTTTTCAGGGTGAGTTAGCTCGACTGTGCCGTACGGAAAGACTTCTTTAACCTTAAAGGGTCCGGACCACTTAGAACTTAATTTCCCAGGAAATAAATGCAGTCTGGAATTAAAAAGGAGGACTTGGTCACCTTTTTGGAATGTCTTGGGTTTGTGAAGGTGACGGTCATGAAATAGCTTGGTCTTCTCCTTATAAATCCTGGAGTTCTCATAGGCCATAGTTCTCCACTCATCTAATTCGTTAAGTTGAAGCTTCTGTTTCTCTCCTATAGAACTAGTGTCAAAATTCAAAGAACATATTGCCCAATACGACTTATGCTCTAATTCTATAGGTAGGTGACAAGATTTACCATAGACTAATCTAAAGGGGGTGGTCCCTATTGGTGTTTTCAAGGCGGTCCTATAAGCCCACAAACAATCGTTAAGTTTTCTAAACCACTGCTTCCTATTCCCTTCTATAGATTTTTCTAGGATCCTCTTAAGCTCTCTATTAGAAACTTTAACTTGACCACTAGTTTGCGGATGATAAGGAGTGGCTATCCTATGTGTAACTCCATATTTTTCCAATACTTTATTTAGCTGTAAATTACAGAAATGTGAACCCCTATCGTTAATAAGTGCACGTGGTGTGCCAAATCGTGCAAATAAGGATTTTAAAAATCGGATTACTACCCTACTATCATTAGTAGGCAAAGCTTGTGCTTCAACCTACTTCGATACATAATCTACAGCTACTAAAATATATTTATTCCCAAAGGAAACTGGAAATGGACCCATAAAATCAATACCCCACACATCGAATACTTCACATTCAAGAATAAATTTTTGTGGCATTTCATGTAATTTAGAAATATTACCTGCTTTCTGACAAGAATCACATGAAAACACATACCTTTGGGCATCCCTGAATAGAAGGGGACAATAAAAATCGGAATCAAGAACCGTTTTCGCAGAGCGATTCGCTCCATAGTGACCACCAGCAGGCCCTGAATGACACTGCTCCAAAATTTTCCAACCTTCCTCCGCTGATACACACCTTCGTATAACAGAATCTGCACATATCCGAAAAAGAAAGGGGTCCTCCCAAAAGTAATATTTCAAGTCAGATAAAAATTTCTTTTTCTGTTGATATGAAAATCCTTTTGGAAGGACCTTAGCCACAAGATAGTTTGCATAGTCTGCAAACCATGGATAATCAAGATGTATATTTGTAGATAAGGCAAATAGCGATTCTTCAGGAAATGTATCAGAAATTTCAGATTCATCTAACATTGATCGTAGTGGATTTTCTAAACATGAAAGATGATCTGCCGCTACGTTTTCGCTCCTCATTTATCCCTAATTTCTAAATCAAATTCTCGCAACAGAAGAACCCAATGGATTAAACAAGGCTTTGCTTCTGCTTTGGCTAGCAAATATCTAAGGACAGAGTGATCCGTGTACACTACCACTTTGGACAATGTTAAATATGATCTAAATTTATCGAAGGCGAATACCACTGCTAGGAGTTCTTTTTTTGGTAGTCGTATAATTCTCCTGTGTATTATTAAGTGCTTTGCTAGCATAGTAAATAGGATGAAAGTGTTTGTTTCGGCATTGTCCTAAAACAGCCCCTACCGCAAAACTGCTAGCGTCACACATGATCTCAAATGGTTGACTAAAATCTGGCGCGATCATAATCGGAGAATTAATTAATTTCTCTTTTAAGACCTCAATGGCATGTAGACACTCTTGTTCAAAAATAAAAGGTGTATCTTTTTCTAAAAGCCTTGTAAGTGGTTTAGCTATTTTAGAGAAGTCTTTGATAAACCGGCGGTAAAATCTCGTGTGTCCTAAGAAACTTCTCACTGCCTTAACGGAGGTTGGTGGTGGTAATTTCTCTATGGTCTCTATTTTCGCTCTATCAACTTGGATTCCTTGGCTTGAGATTTTATGGTCAAGTACTAACCCTTCTTGTACCATGAAATGGCACTTCTCACAACTAAGCGCCAAGTTCGTCTCCTGACACCTCCTAAGAACTTTCTCTAAATTATTCAAACATAGATCAAACGAGTCGCCAAAAACATAAAAATCATCCATGAACACTTCCATGATATCTTCAACATACTCGTTAAAGATGGCAAGCATGCACCTTTGAAATGTGGCGGGTGCATTACATAACCCGAAAGGCATACGTCTATAGGCAAAAGTATCGAATGGGCAAGTAAATGTTGTTTTCTCTTGGTCTTCTGGTGCTATAGGAATTTGGAAGTATCCAGAAAGTCCACCTAGAAAACAATAATAAGAATGTCCTGATAAGCGTTCTAATATCTGGTCAATGAAAGGAAGAGGGAAATGGTCTTTCCTAGTGGCATCATTTAATTTCCTATAGTAAATACAGACACGCCAACCTGTTACCATTCGCGTTGGAATTAATTCATTCCTATCATTTGCTACCACTGTCAGATCACCCTTCTTAGGAACTACTTGGACAAGACTAACCCATGAACTATCCGAAATAGGGTATATAATACCAGCATCTAATAACTTAACAATCTCAGCCTTAACTACCTCTTTCGTATTAGGATTTAGCCTACGTTGCGGTTGAATAGAAGATTTATAGTTTTCTTCCAAAAGGATTTTATGAGTGCAAAAACTATGATTAATACCCTTTATATCAGATAATTGTCATGTTGTTGCACCTTTACATTTCTTCAATACAGTTATTAATTTATCTTTTTCAGTATTAGACAGATTAGAGAAAATAATAACTGGATAAGAAGAATTAGTTCCTAAGAATACATACTCAAGTTGATCCGGTAATTTTTTAAGTTCTACTATTGGTGGATTCTTAGTATTATTCTTAAGAGCTTTATAATCTGCTTTAGTAATCAAACTATATTCAGTCATTCTATTCATTGTAACACTATTATTTAGAAAAAATAAATGATCAGTAATGTCTTTATTTTTATCTTCTTCTAGAAAACAGTTAGTAATACAAATTTCTAAAGGATCTCTATAATAAAAATTAGAATTTATAGAAGTCATTAAATCATCAACACCATGAGAAAAATAGCAATAATCATCATTATCTAAAGATTGTTTCATAGTATTGCCAATTTGAAAAGTGACTTCATCTTCCCCTACTCGCAAGACTAATTTACCATCAAAAACATCAATAACCGCTCTAGATGTAGCTAGAAATGGACGACCTAGTATGAGTGGTACTTTGATATTTTCATTCATATCTAGAATAACAAAATCAGCAGGAAATATAAACTTATCTACCTTAACCAATACATCCTCTACTATTCCTCTAGGATACTTAACCGATCGATCCACTAATTGAATACTCATTCTAGTTGGGTTAAGTTCTCCTAGGCCTAGTTTCAGATATAGTATATAAGGCATTAAATTTATACTTGCTCCTAAATCTGCTAAAGCTTTATTGACTTGTAAATCTCCGATTAAACATGGAATTGAAAATGAACTGGGATCCTTAAGTTTTTGTGGTAATTTATTTTGCAAAATAGCGGAACATTCTTCACTAAGTGTTACTAACGATAATTCCTCTATTTTCTTTTTATTAGAAATTAAATCCTTAAGGAATTTAGCATACTTAGGCATTTGAATAATTTCAGAAAAACATAAATTGACATGTAATTGCTTAAACATAGATAAAAATTTACCATACTGCGCATACATGCACTCCTTGTTAAGCATTGATGGGTATGGTAATGCTGGTTGGTACTCCATCGGTTGCACGTTCATCTCGCTTGATCCTTCGCTGATAGAGTCCATTTGGGGTGCTTCCTTCGCAGGCCTTGGGTCTTGTAACTCCTTTCCGCTCCTTAATTGAACGGCTTTTGCATGCACCCTTGGATTTATCTCAGTGTTCCCCGAAAGTGTTCCTTGCTGCCTTTCAGAAACCATCCTTGCAAGCTGACCAATCTGATTCTCCAAATTACGAACTGAACCCTCTTGATTCCGGAAGGCTACATCGGTAGTTTGCATGAACTTGGTAAGCACATCTTCTAATGTAGGCTTCCTTGGTTCCGGCTGTAGTTGTTGTCCAAACATGGGTTGCTTCCCTTGATTTCCTTGTCCTCCCCAAGAGAATTTGGGGTGGTTCCTCCATCCAGGATTATATGTAGAACTATATGGGTTATTCACTTGATTGAAAGGAGGACTAATATTGTTGCCCATATAGTCAACATGCTCTTGAACTTGAGGTTCACAACCAGGCATTCCACTGCTTGAAGGGCCCCTAAGTTGATGTGCCATGGAGGGTGATGCTAAGGCAAGGTTGTCCATCTTTTGGTGAAGCTTCTCCACTTGAATAGCTAAGGCGGTGACGGCATCCACTTCATAAATTCCTGCGGGCTTGCTAGGCTTTTGTCTTATGGTGGTCCATTGGTAATTATTCATAGTCATATCTTCTATCAACTGTTGAGCCGCTTCAGGTGTCTTGTTGTTCAAAGTGCCTCCACTAGCCGCATCAATCATCTGTTTAGTGGCTGGATTGAGACCATTGTAGAAGGTCTGAATCTGAAGCTATGAAGGTAGAGCATGGTGGGGACATCTCCTCAAAAGGTCTTTAAATTGTTCCCATGTTTCGTACAATGATTCAGATTCCATTTGAATAAACGTAGTGATGTCATTCCTTAACTTCGCAGTCTTTGCCAGTGGGGAATACTTCATCAGAAACTTTTCAACCATCATGTCCCAAGTAGTAATCGACCCTTTAGGTAGTGAGTTCAACCACTGCTTCGCCTTATGCCTTAAATAAAATGGAAACAATCTCAATCGAATGGCATCATTGGAAACACCATTGATGTTGAATGTGTCACATATCTCCAGGAATCCGGCTAAGTGGGTGTTAGGATCCTCATCTTGCAAGCCATCATACTGACATACTGTTGAACCATTTGTATCACACTAGGCTTCAATTCGAAGTTATTGGTAGCTATCGGTGGTCTAACGATGCTTGACCTGGTTCCTTGGAGATTATGTCTAGCAATGTCAGTCATGGTTTGCTCATTTTGGTTGGCCATGGTATCTAAGTTTTCCGGATGATTCTCTCCTTGGTTCTGTTGGGTACATTGGAATAAATGTACCTGATTTGAAGAAGCCTCACCCTACTCAATGATATACATCAAAATGTATTTGATGTGTTTTGAATTTAGTTGTGCAGGTTAAGTATTTGCAGGGAAAGCTGAAAAGTTTCTAAGTCCATGTGTCGACACCCAGAAGAAAAGTGTCGACACTTAAGAAGACTTGTGTCGACATCCAGAGAAGCAGTGTCGACACTTGGAGTAATTATGTCGACACCTGGGATGCAGAGTCGACACCAGAAGGAAAGTGTCGACACATACAGGCTGTGTCGACACTCAATGAAGAAATGTCCAGAGAAGCAGTGTCGACACTTAGAAGCAGTGTCGACACCCAGAGGAACTTTGTCGACATCAGAAAGTGTCGACACTTGGAGGCTCTGTCGACACTCAGCAAACTTCAACAGAGTCTAAGTATAAGTGTCGACATAATAAAGAATGTGTCGACACTCGGTAGAAGACTCAACACATGAAGAAAGTGTCGACACTAGGAGGTTGTGTCGACACTCAGCAAAGTTCAACAAATTCTAAGTACAAGTGTCGACACAAAGGAGATGTGTCGACACTCAGCCAAAGTCTCAACACAATAAGAATGTGTCGACACAAGGAGCTGTGTCGACACTCAGCAAGTATCAACACAGAAGGCATGTGTCGACACCAAGAAGATGTGTCGACACTGAACAAGTTCAACACAAGAAGATGTGTCGACACAAAGAAGGTGTGTCAACACTTAGCAGAATTCAACTAAATACTGAAGAACAAGGAGTTGTGTCGACACACAATATCAGTGTCGAGACATGTTGAAGAAGCAGTGTCGAGAAGTAAATTCTACAACACAAGGAGTTGTGTCGACACCATGAAGGCTAGTGTCGACACTTAGTTTACTTGTGTCGACACTTAGTCTATAAGTGTCGACACTTAAAGACAGACTGTCTCGACACTTTCAGACAGTTACAGAAAATTCAAGAAGTGACTGGATGACTTGACATCTGCCATTCCAGCCGGTCTACTGCAACAGTCAGAGTTGTCAGAAAGCTGTTAGGAACCGGACCAGCCGGTCACCATGAAGAAGGCCTATATAAAGGCTTATTCTGTCAACAGAAAAAAGAGATTTTTAAGAAGAAGATCAAGCAATTCATTGAAGAATCAATTCAAGTAAAGATCTAAGTAGTTGGAGAGAGAGAGATCCTTCCAAGAAGACATCTGTTAGAACCAGGCTGTGAAGAAAGTTTCAGATTGAGATCTGAAACTTAAGTTGCAGTGATTTAAGATCAGCTGCAGAGAGACTCAACCCTTTTGTGTTCTACATTCAAGAAGCTTTGAAGAAAGCCAAGTGAGGTTGATCTCAGCAGAGTTCTTTCAAGAACTTATCAAGAAACCTGTCAACTCTTCTCTCTTATTCTGAGTTGTAGGTATATACATTGTATTCTTAATTTCTTATAGGATCCTTAGGGATCTGAGTTGTAAGCCTGAAATTATAAAGGCTGAGTGGTAGGGCATGTGTGCCTGAGTGTAGGAGATTCATTTCTCTGAGTGTAGGCCTTGTGGCTGAGTGTAGGTCTTTGTGAAGACTGAGTGGTAGGGTTGTGGAGCCTGAGTTGTAGGAGTGGGATCACTCTGAGCTGTAGGAACCTGGTTGGGGTTCTGAGTGTAAGATCTGAGGATCTGAGGTATAGTGGAGGAGTTTGGCTGAATCTAGTACACTAATAGATAGGTGAAGGGGGAAGTGGATGTACCCAAACCTTGGGGAACCACTATAAAACTGTGTGTACTCTGTGTATGTAATTGATGCTGTGTATGCTGTTTATAGTTCTGTGAAATCTGTGATATAATCTGCCTAAAAGTTTAAAAAGATTTAGTCACCTATTCACCCCCCCCCCCCCCCCCCCCCCGCCCTCTAGGTGATTAGGTACAATTTCTTTTAAGTGGTATCAGAGGGAGGTTACTCAAAAAGGACATAACTGTCTGAGTAGATCCTGTTGGCAGATTCAGTGAAATCAAGGACAGATTCAGCATAATCAAGAAAATCAAGAAAATGGGTTCAACAGAGAATCACAAAGAACTTGGATCCATGAAGTTGCCAATATGTAGAAAGGAGATTTTTGGCATCTGGAAAGAAAGGGTGAGACTATTTATGGAAGCCTCTGACCCTAGAATCTATATCACAGTTAAAGAAGGGCCATATATGCCAATGAAGGTATCTGTGTTGGATGCAAATCAGAGAACTCCAAAAGACTTTTCTAAAATGACCAAGGATGAGATTATTCTGGCCACCATGGACAAAAGGGCCCAGAATATTATAGTAAGTGCAATAGATGATGCTACATTTCAGAACTTGATACACTGTAAAACATCAAAGGAGATGTGGGATACTCTGATAGTGTACATGGAGGGTTCAGAAGAAGTTAGACAGGACAGAAAGTCTTTATTAAACCAAGAATATGAGAGCTTCAGACAAGGCAGGATTGATAGCATAACTGAGTGTTACAAGAAATTCTATAGGATAGTTAATGAGTTAATGTCTTATGGAAGAGAATTCAGCAATTATGAGCTGAATGATAAGTTCTTGAGGTCCCTAACAAAGGACTGGGACACCAAGATTTGTGTCATAAGGGAAATGGCCAAGTTAGCAGATATTCCTCCTCCAACTTTGTTTGGAAAGTTGTTATCCTATGAAATGCAGCTGATGGTAAGGAAAGAAGAGGAGAAGACTACCAGAATTGAGCATAAAGAAAGAGCTGTGGCATTCAAGACAGAAGCCACCAAGAAATATAAAAGTAAGTCTCCATCTCCACCCCCAAAAGCTGTTGAGACTGAGTCAAATGAGTCAAAAATCAAGAATTCTGAAAACAGTGAGTGATGAGGACTTTGCAGCTTTCACAAGACATTTTCAGAAATTCCTAAAGAAGAAACAGTGGAGGATTAAGCCATCCACTTCACAGAAGTCATCAAAGAATGACAGGAGAAAGCCCAAGTCAAATAGAACTTCATCTTCAAGGATAGTTTATTATTGTTGTAACAAACAAGGACATGTTGTTGCTGACTGTCCAGAGAAGACGAGAGAGTCAACAGATAAGAAGAAGACTCAAATCAAGGGCAAGAAGGAAAGGTCCTTTGTTGCTAAAAAGGACAAAAGTCTGTCAGATATGTCTTCTTCAGAAACTGATTCAGAAGCTGAAACTTACATTGGACTGTTTGCTGAAGAAGAGGAAGAGGAGTTCATCCAGTTAATGAACTCTATATATGAGCATGAGG
Organism: Platanthera guangdongensis; assembly: GCA_039583875.1. Classification (NCBI taxonomy): domain Eukaryota; kingdom Viridiplantae; phylum Streptophyta; class Magnoliopsida; order Asparagales; family Orchidaceae; genus Platanthera; species Platanthera guangdongensis. The sequence continues at coordinate 36,899,114 of CM077161.1, forward strand.
ACAATCAGTACCAGGGACTGATGGCCTTATCAAAAGGGGATAAAATCCAGGATCAGCCTGGACCTAGTCAGGTACAAAATTGTTCTTCAAGTTCAGTTTCTTGTGCTAGTTCAGAATCAGATTCATCAACATCAAGTGATGAGAGTGAATCTGAATCTGAAGGAGATATTCATCAATTGATTGATGAATATAGAGTAGTATTGCAAGCTTTGAAGAAAAGCAAATCCTTGACCAAGAGTCAGGCTAAGGAGATTGCTAATTTTAAAGTTGCTGCAACAGTTTTTGATAAGTTGATTGATCAAAAACTAACTGAAATAGCCAGGCTGAAGAACATAACTGTTACTCAGATGGGGACTATAACATTTAAGAATGATCAAATCAGAAATCTGGAGATTAGTCTTCAGAAGGAGAGAGACATAGTTGCAAGGTTTTCTAAACCTAAGTTTGTTCTACCTTTGATAGATGAATTTGTACATCAAAAAGGTAAAACTGGATTAGGGTTTACAAAACCTGCTAGGATTGTTCAGTCCAAGTCCAAGGGCAAAGCCCCAGCACTCAACAATCCTGCTGTAGATAAAACAGCTAGGGTTGTACCTAATCAAAGGTACAACAGATTTGAGTGCTGGTGTTGTGGCAAGGTGGGCCACTTTGCCATGGACTGTTGGCATAATTCTAGTGCCAAAGTGAGTAGCAATCTACCTGTTAGAAAAGCTACAGGTAGTTTTGTTAAGATGCAAACTAACCAGTACCAAGGACCCAAGAATTCTTTGGGTTCTAAGGTTAACTAATCTTTTTTGCAGGTGAGTCCAAGTGGCCATGCCCCAATATGATACTTGGACAGTGGATGTTCCAGGCACATGACTGGAACTAGGGGATTGCTAAAGAACTACACACCAATCAAGGATGGTCCTAAAGTCACCTTTGGTGGTTCTGAAAAATGAATCATCAAAGGTTTTGGTAACATTTCTAGCAACCTTATAACAATTACTCAAGTGGATTATGTTAAAGGTTTGAAACATAACCTTATTAGTATAAGTCAGCTGAGTGATTTAGGATATGACATCTCATTTGTCAAAGATGGTTGTCATATCAGGAGATCAAATGATCAAGAGATCATTCTGACTGGTTACAGAAAGAGAAATGTCTATTGTCTAGACATTATGTGTGAGAATAATGTTTCTCTAGTGTGTCTTGTAGCTGATGAGAAAGTCTCTCATTGTGTCAAATGGCACAAGAGACTAGCCCATCTTAATTACAAGACAATTGGCCAACTCTATAGCAAAGAGTTAGTGAGGAATGGTCCTCAGGTTAAGTGTATTAAAGATGGGATTTGCTCAGCTTGTCAAAAGGGCAAGCAGACTAGATCCACCTTTAATAGCATTGAGAACAAATATGCTGTGAGGTGCTTATACCTCTTGCATATGGATCTCTTTGGTCCTATGCCAGTTCACAGCCTAGGTAGGAAGGTCTACACATTTGTAGTTGTAGATGACTACTCAAGGTTTTCCTGGGTGTTATTCCTTAGACAGAAATCTAAAACACCTAATATCTTTTATAGTTTTGTCAAGCAAATTCAGAATGAGTTAGACAGTACAGTGGTCAAAATAAGAAGTGACCATGGTACTGAATTCCAGTCTGATAGTATGACAAAGCTATGTGAAGAATTTGGGATATTTCAGGAATTTTCTTCACCAAGAACACCTCAGCAAAATGGCATTGCTGAGAGGAAAAATAGAACCTTGATAGAGGCTGGTAGAACCCTATTAAGTGACACATCTCTCCCAGAATATTTCTGGGCTGAGGCAGTAAACACTGCATGCCATGTAATTAATAGGGCTACTATCACCAAAAGTCACAACAAGACCCCCTATGAGATTGTGAAAGGCAGAAAACCAAACCTATCCTATTTCAAGATCTTTGGTTGCAAATGCTATATACTTAACAATGGTAAGTCTTACTTAACCAAGTTTGCTGCCAAATCCCAAGAGGGGATCTTTGTTGGGTATAGCAACAATAGTAAGGCTTATAGGGTCTACAACTTGACTACTCAAGTTGTAGAAGAGTCAGTACATGTAGTATTTGATGAAGCTAGACTCATTAACCATGAATTGTCTAGAAGTATTTACAGCTCTACAGGTATGACTAAGAAGATGGACAAGCTCACTATTGAAGAAGGATCTACTGCAAGTCAGCATGTAGATGATAGTGGCTGCTATCCAGGGGGAGTACTAGATGCACCGGATGTAGAAGAAGATCAAGGGGTGCAGCAAGTTGAAGAAGCTGAAGGAGTTCAACCCGAAGCCAGGCTACCTCCAGCTACTAGGCATCTAAGTGATCATCCAGCAGATCAAATTATTGGTGATCTAAGACAAGGGGTACAAACAAGGAGCAGAAATCTAAGTTCACTCTACTCCAGTTTTCTATCCCAAGTTGAGCCAAAGAAATATGAAGAAGCCATCCTAGACCCTCATTGGATTGAGGCAATGCAAGAGGAGCTGAATCAGTTCAAGAGATGCAAAGTCTGGGAGCTTGTTCCTAAACCAAAAGACCACAACATAATTGGAACTAAGTGGATATTCAGGAACAAGATGGATGAACATGAAGTGATTATAAAGAACAAAGCAAGACTGGTTGCTAAGGGATATAGGCAGGAAGAAGGTATTGACTTTGATCAAACCTTTGCTCCAGTAGCCAGACTGGAAGCAATAAGGATATTCTTGGCCTATGCAACCTATCAAGGGTTTAAAGTATACCAAATGGATGTTAAGTCAGCATTTCTGAATGGAAATCTGAAGGAAGAAGTCTATGTGGAACAGCCATCAGATTTTGTTGATTCAACTCAACCTAATTATGTCTATAGACTTAGGAAGGCTTTGTATGGGTTAAAACAAGCCCCTAGGGCATGGTATGAAACCCTGTCTAGTTTCCTCATTGAGAATAAATTCACAAGGGCGAAAATAGACAAGACTCTATTCCTTAGGGAATCCAGAGGCAAGATCATACTAGTCCAAATATATGTAGATGACATAATATTTGGGTCTACTGAAAATAGTCTTTGCAGAAAGTTTGCAAAACTTATGCAAGGACAATTTGAAATGAGCAGTATGGGGGAACTTAAGTTCTTCTTGGGTCTCCAAGTTAGACAGACTGAGAATGGTTTATCCATATGTCAGTCTAAGTTCACTCTAGAATTAATAAGGAAGTATGGTATGGAATCATCCAGTACCATGAAAACTCCTATGGGGTCAAGTATGTCTCTTAGCAAAGATGATGAAGGGAAACCTATAGATGAGACTTTGTATAGAGGGATAGTTGGCTCCCTACTATATTTAACTGCAAGTAGACCAGATATCATGTATGCTACATGTGTCTGTGTTAGGTACCAAGCTTGCCCTAAAGAATCTCATTTGACAGCAGTCAAAAGAATACTGAGATATCTTAAGGGCACTCCTTATCTAGGCCTTTGGTACCCTAGGAATGGAGACTTTAAACTGACAGGTTATTCAGATACAGATTTTGCAGGCTGCAAATAAGATAGGAAAAGTACAACTGGTACCTATCAATTCCTAGGTGGAAGACTTATATCATGGAGTAGCAAGAAACAAACAAGTGTGGCTATCTCCATAGCAGAATCAGAATATGTGGCTGCAGGAAGTTGTTGTGCCCAACTTCTATGGATACAACATCATCTTGAAGATTATGGTATTCAAGTAAGTAGAACACCACTATTTTGTGATTCTACTAGTGCTATATCTATTGCAAACAATCATGTTTCCCATAGTAGGACTAAGCACATAGAAATAAAATATCATTTTCTAAGAGAACATGTGGAAAAAGAAGATATTTCACTAGAGTATGTTAATACAGATAATCAACTAGCTGACATGTATACTAAGCCTTTAGAAGAAACCAAATTCAATAGGTTTAAAATTGAATTAGGTATGATAAACTTAGAATAAGTTTTCAAAAATTGGCTAAGTAAAAAGGTGTCGACACACAGAGTTGTCTGAGTCGACACAGAAAAGTGGTGTCGACACTTCACAGAATTAGTGTCGACACATACAGGGTAGGTGTCGACACATCCAAGGTGGTGTCGACACTTAGACTTTATGCAGAATTAGTGAAGTAAAGTCTCGACCAAGTTTCGAGCTAAGCGATGTCGACACATAAACAAGTGTCAACACATATATTCTGTCGACTATACTTGTGTCGACACATTGTTGTCGAGACATTATAAGTCTGTGTCGACACTTATCAACAAATTGAGTATTTTGACACGCCCTTTCATCTTCGATCCTAGAAAGGTATAAATAGGATTTTGTCATTGTCTGTCGACACACTTACCAAAGTTTCGAGACCAAACTTGTGTGTCGACACCTCTCTTCTCTACATTCAAATTTCTTCAAACCCTAATGGCGCCCAAGCTCGAAGAGAATGTGAATGAAGGTTATGAACTCGTGCGGCATGCTTTTGATGACGCGGAACCAGATATCAAAGGCGTGATAACCCTAATCGCAGAGACTGGGTTAGAATTTCTTGTTTCAGAACCGACCAAGATATGGAAGAAGGAAGTCCTGAAATTCCTGAATGGAGCAACAATAGATGAATCTGGACTCAAGATAAAGTCTATAGTATATGTGGCAAAGGTGAAAGTTTCTCCCAAGAGTCTGAGAAAGGTACTTCAACTACCTAGGACTAAGGAAGAAGAAGATGTTTCTGCTTCAAAGACTAGAGAAGCACTAACATGGTGTGGACTGGACTCCAACCTGAAAATAGGATCTGTTTTCAATAGGAAAGGAATGAACAGCCAAGGCAAATTTCTATCTGAAACTGTTGGGAAAGTTATCTTGAGCAAGCCTGGAGGGCATGATAGAATATCTGCTTATATGTTTAGTCTAATGACAAGAATTATCTTCAAACTAGAAACTAACTGGTCTGCAGTGGTGTTTGAGAAGATCAAAGAGAGCATGAAGAAGCCCAATTTGGGTAGAATTCTAAGTCTATACCTAGCTGGTAGCATACCAGAGGTGATGAGTCAAGCAGCTGGATCTAAGATTAACCACATGAGGAAGATGGACATGAGAATCTTCTCTAGGTGGGATAGAGTCTTGACCAAGGAAATGCCAACTCCTGAGAAGGAAACACCCCTGAAGAAGAAGAAGAAGACAGCCCCAGTGGCTCAAGAATCCTCTAGTAGCTCTGAAGAGCAAGTTGTCTTTACTCTAGATGATGAACAAGACACTGGAAATGGTGGACAATCTCCTGCTAGACAAGAAGATGCCCCAAGGCAGGGGGAGCTACCACAAGCTAGACCAGTACACCAGGATTCCATCCAAGGGGAGCCTCTACTAGATGATGAGCCAACTCCCTTAGAAAGTGAAAGAGCTACTCAAACTATTCTTGAGATAATAACTGACATCAACCAATTAAATTTCCCTATTGAGAATGAAGTTCAGACTGGCATATTATCTGATGTTAATCAACAACCTCAGATTCATAGTCAACCCCAAGATGTTGTCATGGAGGACACATCTGTTGTAGATCAAATGGTATCTGATCAAGTTGTTGATGAGATAAGAGTTTCTCCACCCCATCCTCAACAAGAATTTACTTTGGAAGAGTTGTTCCCAGACCTTCTCCAAACTGATTTTGAGAAAGGAAGTGCTGCTGCTGAGGGGGAGAAAGTAATTATTCAGGGGGAGCAAGTGGAGAATATAGAATAAACTGCAGGAAAAGAGACTGAGATGCCAAAAGATGCTGAAGGGCTACAAAGGACTGAGAAGGAGTTACCTCCAAGCCCTAAGGACAGGGTTGATATTGCAAGCACATCTGCTTCTGAAGATGAAGAGGCTGCAAGGGCCAAGAAGAGAAAATTTCAAGTTTTCAAGAGAAGAAGCCAGTCATACAAAAAGGCTTTACAAACAATAGCACCACAGCCTGCACCATAGCCAGCACCATCAACATATTACAGTTCATTGATGGTGGCTTTACAAATTAAGCTTGATAGCAAAGGCAAGCTCTAGAAAAGTATGTAGATGAAGGGAATAAATCTCTACAATTTGATCTTGCACAAGATATTAAGTCCATCAGATTTGAGATGAATCTGAATAAGAAAGAGATGACTGACTGCTTTCATAAGGGAGGAAATGCAGTAGTCTATCTAGCAACTCATCAAGAGAAGATCAAAGCTCAAGTGGATGAACTTGAAGTGAAGCAAGGCTATGAACTGGAGAATCAGATAAGAATGAATGATAATTTGACAGCTTCCCACAATGCTATTGTAACTGAACTAAAGAATATAGCAACTGCCTAGAATGCAGCCCTGACCACTGCCAAAGAAGAATTTGACAAAGCATTGCAAGAAAGACTAACTGCTGTTAAAACTGCTATTGCAGACTCTCAAAAGGCTATAACTGACAAGCTCCAAAGGTTGAAACCTTTATTTAAGGATGGAGTAAACTATTTGGATGCACAAATAAGATTTCAGAAAGATGATCTGAGGGATCACATTGTTAGAGAAGTCATAAAGGGGGAGAGGGTGTTAGTCAAAGCAGGCTCTGATCATGCAAAATGGATTTCAAATTCCATCAGAGCCACCCTTGGATATCCTCCATTATGTGATGATGATAATGTTGCAGAGTCTGGAATTAATCCTGCATATCTTGGAGGGGAGCAAGCTGAAGTGGCTCAAGTAATATACCCTCCACCAGACTTTGATATGATTCATGCAGATATACAGTCAATGTATAGCCAACCTGAGGGACATCAGAAGGTCATCATAGAGAAAGTAGTTCAGCCAGTGCCAGAGGCTATACTGAAAGAACAAGAGACTCAATTGTCTAAGAAGAGATTCAGAGAGCAAGCTGAACTCAGGCCTGACTTTGAACAATGGAGCCCCACTTCTAGGAATATCATTCTGACTGCATGGAAGGCTGCCACAGATAATATCCAAGATAGAAACAAGTGGTATTCTAAACTGGAATGGAGGAAGCATGAGTCCACGCAAGAGGCAATTGTGTAATATAGAAGAAAGGCTAAGATGGGAAAGCTACCTCCTACTGCCCAGGAGCCTAGCAAGTACTTTCCTAAGCCTTATCATTACTTTGAAAGGCAAAAAATCAAAGCTGAAGAACAGAAAATGAAGGATCCTAAAGGGAAGAAGCCTGCTGCTGCTGAAGATGCTGAAGCCCCTGTCCAAGCAAAGATACAATCTGGAAAGGGCATAGTGATCAAGGAGCCTGAGCAGCAATAGGATAGAATTTATCTTTAGTTTACAGTTGTAATCATTTGATATTAAAACTTTCTGTAAACTTTTGAATGATGAAAATGTTGAAGTGGTTAGAACTATGTGATATGTGCTAATTCTATTACATTATTGTTCTGAGATATCTGTATATACATGTTTTGATTATACATGTTTATGTATTTACCCTGTTATATAATCCTGTTTTACATCATACTGTAATTTTGTTATGTATGGTGTATATCATTGACTAAGGGTTATGACTTCTCCAAATAGGGGGAGATTGTTGGGTACATTGGAATAAATGTACCTGATTTGAAGAAGCCTCACCCTACTCAATCATATACATCAAAATGTATTTGATGTGTTTTGAGTTTAGTTGTGCAGGTTAAGTATTTGCAGGGAAAGCTGAAAAGTTTCTAAGTCCATGTGTTGACACCCAGAAGAAAAGTGTCGACACTTAAGAAGACTTGTGTCGACATCCAGAGAAGCAGTGTCGACACTTGGAGTAATTGTGTCGACACCTGGGATGCAGAGTCGACACTAGAAGGAAAGTGTCGACACATACAGGCTGTGTCGACACTCAATGAAGAAATGTCTAGAGAAGTAGTGTCGACACTTAGAAGCAGTGTCGACACCCAGAGGAACTTTGTCGACATCAGAAAGTGTTGACACTTGGAGGCTGTGTCGACACTCAGCAAAATTCAACAGAGTCTAAGTACAAGTGTCGACATAATAAAGAATGTGTCGACACTCAGCAGAAGACTCAACACATGAAGAAAGTGTCGACACTAGGAGGTTGTGTCGACACTCAGCAAAGTTCAACAAATTCTAAGTACAAGTGTCGACACAAAGGAGATGTGTCTACACTCAGCCAAAGTATCAACACAAGAAGAATGTGTCGACACAAGGAGCTATGTCGACACTCAGCAAGTATCAACACATAAGGCATGTGTCGACACTAAGAAGATGTGTCGACACTGAACAAGTTCAACACAAGAAGATGTGTCGACACAAAGAAGGTGTGTCGACACTTAGCAGAATTCAACTAAATACTGAATAACAAGGAGTTGTGTCGACACACAATATCAGTGTCGACACATGTTGAAGAAGCAGTGTCGTGAAGTAAATTCTACAACACAAGGAGTTGTGTCGACACCATGCAGGCTAGTGTCGACACTTAGTCTACTTGTGTCGACACTTAGTCTATAAGTGTCGACACTTAAAGACAGACTGTCTCGACACTTTCAGACAGTTACAGAAAATTCAAGAAGTGACTGGATGACTTAACAGCTGCCATTCCAGCCGGTCTACTGCAACTGTCAGAGTTGTCAGAAAGATGTTAGGAACCGGATCAGCCGGTCACCATGAAGAAGGCATATATAAAGGCTTATTCTGTCAACAGAAAAAATAGATTTTTAAGAAGAAGATCAAGCAATTCATTGAAGAATCAATTCAAGTAAAGATCTAAGTAGTTGGAGAGAGAGAGTTCCTTCCAAGAAGACAGCTGTTGGAACCAGGCTGTGAAGAAGGTTTCAGATTGAGATCTGAAACTTAAGTTGTAGTGATTGAAGATCAGCTGCAGAGAGACTCAACCCTATTGTGTTCTACATTCAAGAAGCTTTGAAGAAAGCCAAGTGAGGTTGATCTCAGCAGAGTTCTTTCATGAACTTATCAAGAAACCTGTTAACTCTTCTCTCTTATTCTGAGTTGTAGGCATATACATTGTATTCTTAATTTCTTGTAGGATCCTTAGGGATCTGAGTTGTAAGCCTGAAATTATAAAGGCTGAGTGGTAGGGCCTGTGTGCCTGAGTGTAGGAGATTCATTTCTCTGAGTGTAGGCCTTATGGCTGAGTGTAGGTCTTTGTGAAGACTGAGTGGTAGGGCTGTGGAGCCTGAGTTGTATGAGTGGGATCACTCTGAGCTGTAGGAACCTGGTTGGGGTTCTGAGTGTAAGATCTGAGGATCTGAGGTATAGTGGAGGAGTTTGGCCGAATCTAGTACATTACTAGATAGGCGAAGGGGGAAAGTGGATGTACCCAAACCTTGGGGAACCACTATAAAACTGTGTGTACTCTGTGTATGTGATTGATGATGTGTATGCTGTTTATAGTTCTGTGAAATCTGTGATATAATCTGCCTAAAAGTTTAAAAAGCTTTAGTCACCTATTCACCCCCCCCCCCCCTCTAGGTGATTAGGTATAATTTCTTTCAGGTTCACTGTCTCCTCTTCTGATAGTCTGTTTGAAATGTCTGTGGTATTAATTCTCACTTCCCTTAGGTTAGTGTTATGGATAATTCACTCAGGTTCAGGATAAATAGTGCTAGCCCAGAATTTATGCCCTTGGTCATAGACTAACAGACTGCAAAACAGAGATTAAGCGATATAATTATTCAAATACTAATCTACAACTATTAATTACTAAACAAAAATTGGTAGATTAATAAAATTTAGACTTTCGAAATATTGAAAACGTCCCTGACAACGGCGCGAAAAACTTGATGATTGCTTTGCTTAACAAGTGATAAACTTGATACGGATTCATTCTACACTCTAGTCTGAACTATGTATATGGGCATAAGCTAGATTGAATTATCTTTCAGGCAAGTGCACCTATCAATCATAGTATAGGAGAAATCTACATCTCGTGTCATATTCCACGGGGCCTTTTCAAGCATTCGTACTCACCCTCACTTTATTAACGTACTTATGATTAAAAGTGATTTCTAACCTAAATTAACCTAATTATGACTATTTAGACTATCAAATTTGTTGTATTGTAAAGGTTAAATATTTATCAAATTCTATCTCGAGCAATTCAAAATCTAAATCTAAGTTAGTAAATTTTCTCTCGAACAATTTACAATACTCAAATTTGCATTAAATAAAACACCCTATCTATTACATAAATCCATGAAATCCTATCTTTAAAATATCATGAATTCATTTATTTGTAGTCCAATTATCCAAATAACATATCTCTCGATCATGAAATTCGAATTATAAAGAGATCTCACACCAAAATATGAACATGTAAATTTCATCACAAACATCCAATTTCTCACTCTAGAGATTTGCAATTCATGTAAGATAAATAAGTAATTCATAATTAGGATAAAGCTCTTTGTTTGTAAGCCTACATACGAATAAAATACTACAAATTTGATGTAAACAATGCGAGACATGATTAACAAATTGTTCCAAAGTAAAGTTCATGCAAAATAAAAGATAAATCAAGATGAATCACCAAGAGAAGGGGAGATTAAAAGGGATTAATAAAAGAATAAAAGCATACAAAAATACCCTTCAAATCCTCCTCCTCTTGGAAGCTCCACTTCGTTCTCCAGAATAATCCTAATGCATAAATGATCCAAAAGTCCTCCTCTAATTTTTCTACAGGAAATATATAGTCCCTTTGCAAACAGGTCGGACACGGGTTCCAACACAGCCATGTGTCAGGCCGTGTGGACGGTTCCTAGGCGGTTCCCCACGAACAGGCGTGTCTGGTAGTGGATCGTGTCAGATGACACAGGTACTGACACGGCCGTGTTGTTCTTCACGTTCCTCAAACACGGGTTGGTCGGCAGTCGTGTTTAAATATGACACGGGTAGGCACACGGGCGTGTTCCTACCCGTGTGAGTCTCTGTCTCCTGCGTCCAATTTCTTCAGCTCTAGGGTACATAGGACACGGTATTAACATGGTCGTGTGTCCACCCATATGTGCCAAATTTTTGTCCTGTCATCAGCCATGTTGACTCCGTGAACTCCTCTGTTTGCTCCGAGACTTTTAGTTCCACGGGTTAGCGCTACTTGCATATAAAAGTGAAGGAATAAACTAGATAGCTCAATATAAGGAATAACAAAAATCCTAATTGTGCTCTCCTAATCATGATAAGACAATTCTTTGACTTTTCTCGTGAAATTACTATAAAAGGAGGTAGAAATAGTAGACATGATTACAATTATGATAGTAAAAAGCTTATCATAATCGCACTCATCACTTTTTGAACTATCTTCTTATTTTGGTGTGTTGTGACTTAGTGTTATGTTAGCTTTCAAGAATACACAATCAGCACATGGGTATTTATAGTGGTTTCCCAAGGTTTTGGTACATCCACTGTCCCTCCCACCTTTCTAACAGTGTGTTAGACAAGGCCAACTTCTCCAAACTCAGCTCCAAGAGCTTACAACACAGATCCATTAGGATCTCTCAAACTCCACCAAGTCTTACCTCAAGCCAGAGCCCTACCACTCAGAGCAAATGATGCTCCTACAACTCAGTGATCCGCAGATCACCTACCTCAGACTTTAGCCAAAGTCCTACAGCTCAACTAGGAGGATAGCCCTACACTCAGATCCATAGGATGATCTTATACTCAGCCTTTATAAATCTGGCTTACAGCTCAGATCTGTTAAGATCATACAGAGAGAGTATGTTGTTGATGATGAAATAACTCTAGAGAAAATGTTCTATGAGTCTTCTCTTTGGACTGAGATTGCTCAGCTATATCTTCTTCTCAGCTCCAAGATAGCAGATCTTCAGGAAGTTTTAGCTTAATCTAGGAAGAACTCAGAAACACAAGTTCCTGAACTTGCTGAAGATGATCAATGAGTTTTCTATTCTTTGTGTGTCTTCAATCAGCAACCTTTGTCTCAATTTATTAGGCAATCTCTTGATGAACTAATTGTTGAGTATTTCTCCGTTTCAGGAAGAATATGAGTTGATTCAAAAATGTCTCTACAAAAGTTGCATTTTATTTCTCAAAACTCTGCACTTTGTATTTTGTCATCCAACGGCTCTTTGAGCAGTATGGACCACTAGAGTTATTAGTGTTGAAACCAAAAAAACTCGGTCTCTGAGGAGTTCACCCTTGGGGAAGGGGTGATTGCACACTTACTTCCCTCTCGCGAGCCAAAAGACTAAGGAAAAAGAACAGGGGATAGACCCAAGAGCTCAGCGTAGAGGACCCACCACACACCCGGAAGATCTCAGAGCGCTTCCCCTTCTTAGCCAAATATCGAGCTAAGGTGCCTCAAAAAGAGCTAGAAGATCGGGGCACCAGTAAGCATGCCTTCTGAGGTGCCCCCTTGGGTCTATTTATAGATTTTTTGGAGATGGCCTGCCAATAACGCAATCCCACTGCTCTAAAATTACTGTAATACCCTAGGGGTGGTCTACCAATAGCTAAACTCTATTGTTCTGAACCGCTGTGGGCAGTCCAGCGGGGCAAAATGGTAAAGAAACATCACAGAACTGGGCGAGTGTCCCTCTGAAGCCTCCACTCACCTGGGGTGGCGAGTGCCCGATGGAGCTGGCACTTGCCACCTCCCCTTGGGTCTGGGTAAGTACGGGCACAGCTGGCCCTGCTCGCCTGCCGCTTGCTGAGTTATTGTTGGAACCCCACCTATGTTTAGGGTTGATTTGGGCTAGGTTCACTATTAGGATTATTAGATGACCCAACATGTATAGTCTATGGTGATAGGTTTTTATCAGGGTCAAGGTCAGTCAACAACCTAGATTGATTGGTTCTCACATTCAGAAGACTTACAGACAGAAGACCTTCAGAGAAAAGCAGATTTCTAAGAGACAGAAAGTCGTTCAAAGATTAGCTGAACAGAGCTCAACTTTCGTCGATCTCAGATCGACAAACTCAGATTTCTTCTCTGAGCTGAGTTCGATGAAAGCCTTGTTGAGATCGACAAACTCCGATCTCACCTCAGTAGTTCAGCTTGACGAAAGAATTTCTCTGTTCGACGAACTTAGAGCTCAGATTGGCAAGTTAATTCTCTGTTTGACAATCTTGGAGCTCAGCTCGACGAAGGGGAGGTTTCAGTTTGACGAATTTGGATCTCAGGTTGACGAGAATTTGCTGAGTTCCACTAATTTCTCCCATTTTCAGTTCGACTATTTCTCTGATTGATTTCAGTTCGACTAAGCCAGATGAATTCCAAATTATATTATAATATGCATGTAATGCTCTGATAATTAATGCACAATATTTTTGTGAATATAGTCGTTCCATGGCAGCATCAATTATGGTTTCACATAGTTATTACTTGGCTTATTTTATTGGGACAGTTGGGGAAACTCATTAAAGACAAATTCTAGCCGTTCAACTCCTAGAATTTCTACTGTCAGTTAAGGAAAGGAATTCAAAATTTAAAGGCTGAAATATGCATGAAATATATATAAGGATTATTTTCTTTTTCAACATAGCAGGAAGGAAGTTAGTAAGCTGTGACAGAAAGAATAATATACAGAAAACTGAAAGAAGAATAGCTCTCATACAACTCAAGTTTTTCATCACTTTTTGCTTCAGGGCTTTCAAGAGACAATCCATCAACATCTGTCTAAAAGCTTCATGAAGATCAACAAGCAATCTGAAGGCCTACACCATGAGAAAAGCCTCCATTCTCCTGAACTATTCTGCATCTCAGGGGGGGCTTTGACAATAACAATCCACTAGTCTTCTCAGAACATTGAGAAAGAGAAGACGATATCAAATTTCTTTCTACTCTACTGTAAAAGTGTTTTTAACTCCCTTCAAACGTTATCCCTTTGTTTGTTATGTCTCCTGATCAAAAGACTTAGTTTAGTTTTTGGGCACCTGATCAAAAGCTCAAAGGGTTGCTAGATCTCCCTTGAAAATAGATCTTGTGGTGAAAGGGCACCTGAGCAAAAACATATGGTGGCAAGGCACCTGATCAAAAACCTGTAGTGGATTCCTATCAGGGTGGTAGAAGAGTGGATGTACCCAGGTTTATTAGGGAACCACTATAAATTTTCTTATGTCATCTGGTTTACCTTTATTTCTTTGTTTGTGTGATGTGGTATTTTCTCTTTATACTTATATTTATATTATTTACTTTAATTAGAAATAAAAATAACTTAATAATTTTTTTATACTCTATTTACCCCCCCCCCCCGATTGTTCGACCTCGCCTGGGCGAGTCGGGGGTTGCCGAGCTCTGGCCCCCTGGGTGCTCTCCCGAGACATGGACAGCTCGGCCCATGCAGATCTGGCTCCTGCATACCCTACTCACCGGATATGGGTTGTACACAATCGCCGCACTTTGCGAGGTTGGAATAAGCTCAAAAAGAATCATCCAACCCCACATGATTCGGCGAGTGAGGCAGGTGCCAGAGGGAATATTCGGGTGGGATACACCTGCAGCTATATATATACGCATGTGTACCTGGGTGACCTTTGTCATTCCTTTTCCTCTAAAACTGCCAAGATGCTTATCCCCAAAGAGATCCAAGAGAGTCTTGGCCGAGCTTGCAAGGCTGCCACTGCTCGCATTGTCGGCTTGACTGACGTGTCCATTAGCAAATAGTCGAGCACTCTGGCAGACACCAACCCCGCCAAGAAAATTAAATAGCTTCCAAAGGCGGGTGATCCCATCTACCAGGAGCTGAAAATTGTCCTGGATGAAGGGGCTGGCTCCTCTACTCGGCCTCCCCCTCAGCAAAAGGGGAAAGAAATCATTTACCTCTCTGCCGACCCGGACAGCCAACGGAATGATGGTGAGTCCTCCCTACCATGAACAGACACCCTTCATAACAACTCACGACCTAAAACTCCAGACACTTGTCTGTGGGACCCTCCCCCACCCCCCTCGGGACCCTGGGGTTGGACTCGTAGAAGTCGAATCCGCCAGCTCGCACCTCTTCTCGGCAATCTTCTCCTGCTCTCGATCTAGCGGGGAGAACTGGTGGAACCATCCTGGTCCCAGGCTTTGACCTTCTCTCCCCGAGAACTCATCGCCCTGGTCGTGGCAAGTACCTGGGGTTGATCCCTCTTCGCACCTCGCTGGGGGAGCCGAGCTTGCTAGGTACGTTTCTGCCTATATTACTCCATCCTGCCCAATTTCCTTGTAGTACTTGACCCTCATGTAAGGTTAATTAACTTTTACAGATGCCCCCAGCTAGCCTGATGCCAATGGCTCCTCAGAGTCAGCTCTCTACTCGCCCCTTCCTTCCCCCAACTCAATAGAGGCCTTCTTGGGCCCTCTGGTGGAGAATGACGAGCTGACGAGGCGAGGGATTGTGCTCTTCAAGAAGTTGGTGTGCAGGCTGCGCACAGTCCAGGAGGACAATGAGAGGCTTTAGCGAGACTATGTGCAGCTCGTGTATGGGGTGAGGGCTCCCCGGCAATCGAGTTGGAGGGAAGCCTGGCGGGCGAGGTGGTGACTCTTTCTTCACTCATGGATGAGATCATCGAGAATCTCTGGGCTGCTCAGAAGAACCTAGAGCTGATACAAGAGCTCCATAAATCTCACCGTACTGAGGGGAAAGGGATGCAAGGCGGGGGTAGGTAGAAACGGCTCCCCTATTGAGCCTACTGGTACTCGCACCCGGCCCCCTCATCTCCCGCGCATGTTAGATACCCCCTTTTTCTGCATTTGATTTCTTCATTCTGTATTTCCAGCCCTGTCTGTAAAAACTTGTAATATTCTTTAGATTTTAAGTGTTTGCTATTTGAATAAGATATCGGTCTTTCGACTCATCTCGATGTGTAATTGAATAAGCCTCAGAAGTTGGCGAGCTGGGGTTGGCGAGCTGGGGCAGGCGATTCGGACTGATCGGTCGGCTCGGCCTCAGATTTCTTTTTCTATAAATAGGCCCCCTCACCAATCCCGGTCCACCACCTTTATTGCTTTTGTACCCCCACCTTTTGCCCTTTCCATTACCTGTACTCGCGCCTTGATAACCCTGCGAGCATGGGCAAGACAAACCCTGACACCGATGGCAGCTCCAAGTTTGCTCAGCATTTTACCGAGTACATTTTTTTTTGAGGGCAACACTACCGATGGGGAGCTCGCAGAGTTCGTAACTGGCTACATGCTCCCTGGTTCTGAGGCACGTCGACCCAGAGAGGGCGAGTCCATCAACTCCTTTTACCCCGACAAGCTCGCCTTCCCCATCTCATATTTTGAGGTGGGGTTGCGCCTCCCCCTCTGGCCGGAAATTCGTCAGATCTTCAAGTACTACGGCGTGTGCCCACGCAACTGAACTCGAACTCCATCGCTATGATGGTCGCGTTCGCGTGCTTCCTCTACAGGGAGCGGATCGAGTTCAACTTGACCGTCTTCAGGAAGCTTTTCACCTACAAGGCGACTCCCGGTGGCGTCGCCTACTTCGGGGGCTCCTTCATCAAGGTTCGCGAGATCGCGAACAAGCAACACAACTAGATGGCGAATATCATCTTCATCAAGGGCGACCTCGACAACGTACCCTACTCCCCCCCCCCCCAATAGAAAGGAGAGGAGGTGTACCAACCCCCTGTGGTGTCTGGCAACGATGTCGAGCTCCACAAGTCTTCCTCCACAAGGATTTAGTGGTCGCCTTCCTCCGAAGGGGCCTCGACTCGCTCCTCCATGTCCTTCCCGGTGAAGGTATACCTTACACACTTATCTTCTTACCGAACTCGCCAGATTAGCAAAAATTTTTAACCAAGTTTTTTCATGTAGGAGAGATATTAATTCCCAAGAACCCGCCCTATACGGTCTCGGTACTCTCCACCGACCCACTCGCATGCGAGAAGGAAGTCACTGCAGCCTGCCGAGATGAACTGACGTCCTACAAGCCCTCATCCAGCAAGAAGCGACCGGCTCATGTGGGGTCCAGCTCGCCTTACTGCCCATCGCCACCAAAGAAGATGAAATGGGTGGCGGTGATCCCCAGGGCGAGACGACAACAACAATAACAAAGCCCAAAGTACATGAGCTCGTCCGAGCCCTCTCCCGGCGGATCGTCGGAGAGCCTGCTGAAGGAGGTGTCAGAGAAAGGGGAGGGAGGTGGCGAGCCCTCCGCTCCTCCTGCTGCATAGGAGGCCACGGTCCGCGAGCTACGCCCGCTGAAGAGCCACCCCCTCTTCGATTTTGGGGGAAAGGTGAAGGACCCAGCCAGTGAGCCGATGGTTTGATGGGATGAGCAGACCCACAGGGTCTCCATCTCATCCCAACACCCCTCCTGATCAGACCGCCTACCCTCCTTCGGTCACGCCTATGCCCTCGGCTTCAGCCTGTATGGTCACAAGGATGTCGAGGCCTACAAGGGCGCGACCCTGTGCTAGCACGACCATGAGGTCATGCAAGGCCAAATGCAGGCCCTGGATCTACACTACATGGTGATCCGCCGAGGCTTCAACCTCAGCCACCTTCTGCTAAAAGATGAGTAGGAGCGTGACCTGGCCAAGGATAAGGCTGCTAATCTGTAGAGGAAACTCGGCATTGCCGAGAGCCTACTCTCCAAAGCCGTCGGCGGGTTGGTAAGTACTAGGATCCTCCTTCTCTTTTTACTTGAGATTTTGTGTAGTGGAAATCACTGACCTTTTCGCCTTATAGGATGTCGAGGCCGCGAGTGAACTGCGAGCTCGCGCTATCGGGTTGGAGGAAGAGAACAACCAGCTATGTGCCCGCGCTGCCGAGCTACAGAAGGCGAATGAGGACCAGCTGGCTCGCATCGCCGAGCTAGAGGCAGACAATGAAAAGCTGAAGGACCGGATCAAAGGGCTCGACAGCGAGATCATCCGCCAGGATAATGCCTTCCTTCCCTCGGGTAGCGGCGACCCCTCTCTCCCGTACAAGATGCCGAGAGTCTTTGGCGAGGCTGAGGTCACGGAGTGACTGCGGGTCAACTCGACCGAGTCCACCGAATGCACCCTGCACATCATGAAGGAGACAGGGGTGCTGGGGGAGGGCTGCGAGGAGATCTTGGTCCGGGATCTTATGTCGAGCCTGTTCCCGCCGTCTCTGCCAGACGAGAGGGAGGAGAGCTTTGGCTCACTCTTCGAGACATCCAAGGACTTCGAGGGTGGGCACAAGTCCGGGGGTCAGGCAAATCGCCAGTCTTGGGGAGGAGGCGAGAGCTGACGTGCACCCCTTTCTTTTTGTAGTTCTTTAATTTTCTCCCCCCCCCCCCTTTTGTAATCTCACTGAGGCGAGCTCCCCATTGTAATATTATTTCGCATAATGAAGAAAGGATTTAACATGAATTTTTCTCTTCCTTTTTTTGAACTTACTGTATTTGCCTGTGAGCTTTCCCCCTGGCGGCCCTCGCTAGGATAGAACTCGCCGCTAGAATGCATGTGTTAGGATTCGTACATGTGAGTTGACCTTGAGAGCTCGCTAGCCCTAGGCAATCCGGAGGTAGACCACTCGCCATGCCGGACTCGCTGCTACCCAACTCGCCCGCGAGCTGCCACTTTTCTTACCCATGTTAGACTGACATTGCCAAAAATTCCCAAGTAATATCCGAGTGGGGTGGAATGCATTTGCCAACGTTACCCGACTCGCCGCTTGCCGAGCTACGCCCGCGAATCCCATCTCGCCGAGAGCACCCCCAGCTCTCCCATTGTCGCTTTCCAAGGTGATGAGTACAATTATTAAGTTCTTTTTACTATCATAATTGTAATCATGTCCACTATTATCTACCTCCATTCTTTATAATTGCTTGAAAAATAGTTAAGAACTTGAATTATCATGAATAGAAGAGCGCAATATAAATTTTCTTTCATTTTCCTTATTAAGTTATTTATTTATTTATTCATTAATATTTTTAATGCAGGTATTGCAAGTACTTGGAACTAAAAGTCTTTGAGCAAGCAGAGGTGTTCACGGATCCAAGACGACTGATGGCAAAGGCCTTAGATTGGGCATCACACGGGTAGTGACACGCCCGTGTCACTACTCATGTCCTTATCAGGAAGGATCAGACTTGGTGCCATGATGAACACATGGCCGTGCTACCAGCCGTGAAGAACACACGGGCATGTTACTAGCCATGTCAAATTATATGGCTCACGATCGGGGGTGCCTTTTCATTTCAAAAACCGCTCAGATGCACTATTTACACTCTACATGTCCTGTGACACGATCGTGTTGGAACCCGTGTCCGACATCTATTTGCATGAAGACTATAAAAACCTGCAAAAAGAATTAGAAAGGGACTTTTTTGGATTGAAGGACTTGGAGAACTTCTGGAGGACGAAGTGGAGCACTCAAGCGAAGGGGAAATCGAAGGAGATAATCCGTATGGTTTTAATCTTCATGTATCCCTTTTAATCTTCTCCTTCTCTTAGTGGATCTAACTTTATTTTTACATTTCGCATGATACTTATTCTTTGAAATGATTCAGTAATCATGTATTTTGGTTTTTATATCAGATTTGTGGTATTTTATTCGTATGCGTGGTTTCAAACAAAGAGATTAATCCTAGATTTGAAGTTATTATTTGTTTTATATGAATCTCAAACTTCTAGATTGAGAAATTGGAAGGTTGTGATGATGGCTTGTAATTTCATTCTCTGGTGTTCTTTCTCTTTGTATTTCAAATTTCAAGATCGAGAGATATGTTGTTTGGATAATGGCAATACGGATAATGAGATTCGTGGTATCTTAGAGATAGGATTTCATGAATTTTTGTATTAGCCATGGGTACTTTGTATTAGTACAAACTTGAGTGTTGTGAATTGTTCGAGAGAAAATTTACTCAACTTAGGTTTAGGAATTGGATTGCTCGAGAGAGAATTCGATAAAGATTGAACCCTTACAATATAATGAATTTGATAATATTGTTAAAACGTGACTACATAGAGTTGAATTAATGAGTGAATATTCTTATGTGAATGCTCTTAGACTATCTGCTTTTTATAATCCTTAATCCTCAAATGTCACTTTATCCAATTAGTCCTAGTAATGCTTGTTTAGATTAAACAACCAGTCTTAAATATAGGTACGATAATAGAGCGAGAGTGAGTACGAGTACTTGAAAAGAACCTGAGGAATACGGCACGAGATGTAGAATTCTCCTATACTATGATTGATAGGTGTACTTGCCTGAGATTAAAATCAATCCATCTTATGTCTATCTATATAGTTTATACTAGAGTGTAGAAAGAATTCGCTTCAAGTTTTTTAAACAATCACAAGGCCATCCTCCTGGTGCTACTACTGGCCAAATCAGCTAAGTGAGAGCCTGATGGCGGGTGTCGAACATCCTCCGAGCTCAACCCTCCAGGGTCATAGCAATGTTACTCGACACACGGGCCCTGCCAGCTAGGTGGGAGCCTGACAGCGG
Organism: Platanthera guangdongensis; assembly: GCA_039583875.1. Classification (NCBI taxonomy): domain Eukaryota; kingdom Viridiplantae; phylum Streptophyta; class Magnoliopsida; order Asparagales; family Orchidaceae; genus Platanthera; species Platanthera guangdongensis. The sequence goes on from CM077161.1 coordinate 36,919,445, forward strand.
GAGCGTCTTGGGACCTAACCCCAGAGCGAGAATACTTGCCTTCACTCAGCCATCGGGTGCTACCACCGGCCCAATCAGCTAAGTGAAATCTTGATGGCGGGTGTTGAACATCCTTCGGGCTCAGCCTCTAGGGTCATAACTATGTCACTTGAGGCTCGGGCCCTTCCAGTTAGGTGGGAGCCTGATAGCGGGAGCATCTCGGGACCTAACCCTAGAGCAAGAATACTTTCCTTCACTCAACCCCCGGGTGCTACCACCGGCCCAATCAGCTAAGTGAAATCCTAATGGTGGGTGTTTAACATCCTCCGAGCTCAGCCCTTTAGGGTCTTAATGACGTCACTCGAGGCTCGGACCCTGCCAGTTAGGTGGGAGCCTGACAGTCGGAGCATCTCGTAGCTTAATCCCAGAGCGAGAATACTATCCTTTTTTCCCCCGAGTGCTACCACCGGAGCAATCAGCTAAGTGAAAGCCCGATGACGGGTGTTGAACATCCTCCGGGTTCAGCCCTCCAGGGTCATAACGATGTCACTCGAGGCTCGGGCCATACCAACTAGGTGGGAGCCTGACAGCGGGAGCGTCTCGGGACCTTACCCTAGAGCGAGAATACTTTCATTTTCCCCCGGAGTGCTACCACCGGCCCAATCAGCTAAGTGAAAGCCTGATGGCGGGTGTTTAACATCCTATAGGCTCAGTCCTCTAGGGTCATAATGATGTCACTCGAGGCTCGGGCCCTGCCAACTAGGTGGGAGCCTGACAGCAGGAGCATCTCGGGACCTAACCCTAGAGTGAGAATACTTTCCTTTTACCCTAGGCCTACCAGTTGGGCGGAATCCTGGCAGCAGGAGCTTCCAGGATGTTGAAGTATTAGACCAGGCGGCCTTGCGGTCTTGTCTGGCGGGTTGTTGACTGCGCGGTCTAGCGGTTCCTTTCCAGCGGTTTCATATTCAGACTGTTGTTGTTTGTAGTCTGAGCGGTCTGGCGGTCTCACTCAGAAGCTTGGAGACCGGGCGGTCTATCGATCTCCTATTGCGGCATGTTCTCTTCCTGCTGGAGTTGTCGAGCGGTTAGCCCATCTGTCTAACTGCGCGGCCTGGGCAGTCTCTTTAATTTCTAGCCGCTCAACCCTGTACATTTTTAGTCCCACATTGTTTGTTTGTACTCTCTCATATCTCCTCCATTCTATAAAAGGGAGGTCATACCTTTGTAAATGATATCTTCTTTGGATAATAAAATTTCAATTATTCAATTTTTTGTCTGTTTCTTAGCTGTGTGTTCGCTACTTTTACATGGTATCAGAGCACTCGGTCCTTTCCTCCTGACTGAGCTCTATCTATTCTCGCGGCTTGTTTTCTCTTCTGTCCGCTGCCCTGTTCGCGCGACTTCTCCCTATTCGCGCGACTTTCTTTAGGCTGTTCTCTTGGGTCCCTTGCTTCCTCTTCTCTTCTGTTTGCTCGGCCTCTTTCAGTTCGCTCGACCTCTTTCCCTGTGCCTTGGTCTGCTTCCTGGCCGCTGGTGTTTTGCCACCGTGCCGCTGCAGCTTCTTCTCTTTAGCCCGCTGCGGTTTTGTCCTTGTTCGCTGCGGTTTCTTTCTCGTGTCCCGGCCTCCTCCTTAGGTCGTGCAGCTTGCTCTCCTCTTTATTCTCTCCCCGCGGCTTTTCTTCTTCTCGCGCGGTTTCCTGCCTTCTCTATGGCCACTTCCAGTCTCTCCACCCCCGTTATCTCTACCTCCACCACTCTTGTAGCTCCTCCTCCTCCTACTCCTTCGGGCAACCTTGGCACGCTTTCTAAACTTGTTGGCTCCAACTATCCCGATTGGAGCGTTTATTTCACCTTTCTTCTTCGCTCTCAGCGCAAGCGTCATCACCTCACCGATGACCCTCCTCCTCTTAACTCTCCTCAATTTGATGACTGGGATGCGAGTGATGCCCTTGTCTGCACTTGGCTAGCCAACAGCCTCTCTGATGAGTGCCTTCCTATCATTCGCCATGATGAGACGGTCAAGGCCGCTTGGCTTCACCTAGCTGCTCTCTATTCAAAGGGGGGTCTGACGTCCCGCATTTAAACTCTTTATGCGGACCTCTTCGCCCGCCCTTCCATGTCTCCTGCTACGGCTTATCAGCAGGTACAGGCTCTTGGCGCAGAGATCCTCCAGAATCGCCCCTTCTCCGCAGACTTGGCCGACCAGCACAAACACTTCCAGGAACTCCTGGTTGTTTGTTATCTTCTCCGTCTTCCCGATTCCTACGATATGATCCGCCAGCAGATCTTGGGTGAGGCAAAATCTCCTACTTTGGATGCCACCGCGGCTCGCATTACTGTTGTTATTTCACTACTCCAGCGGCCTCTGTTGATCTCCCCCCCTTCCCAGGACTCCTATGCTCACCAGGCTCAGCGGGTGGGCCCTAGTAGCCGCAGCCACTCAGGCGGGCGTAGTTCGTCCAGGTTCCTCTGCTCTCACTGTGGTCGTACCGGCCATTCTATTGACCGCTGCTGGTAGAAACATCCTCATCTTCGCCCTTCCGGTGATGCTCCTTCCTCGACCTTCGCCTCCTCTCGGTCGTCTGCATCTGTGGCCACAACTTCAGGTAGTGCCCACGTCGTTACCCAAGGTAAATGGCTAATTGACTCGGGTGCTACAAATCATATGACTAGCAACCCTCATTGCTTCTCTTTCCTTGAAACGCATGACCGGCTGCCCCCGGTTCGTATGGCGGATGGTTCACCATCCCCGGTTCTTGGGACGGGCATGGTTCAAGTCACCCCGTCGCTTCGCTTGGAGGACACTCTCTATGTCCCGAAGTTCCCGTGCAAATTACTATTTGTTACTACTTTATGCCGGTAACTTCAGTGCTCCGTCTTATTCACTCCCACTTCTTGTTCTTTTCAGGACCCGAGGACCCAGTGGATGATTGCTACTGGGATTGAGAGCGGCAGCCTCTACTTCCTCGACAACGTTTCCGCTCTGTCCGCCTACTCCTCCTCCACTACATATCTGCTTCAATGGCATCTTCGCTTTGGACATCCTCCTCCTTGGATTCTTCGACAGCTTCTGCCATACTTACCTCTGACCAGTTCTCCGCTCAACTGTGATGCATGTCAGCTTGGCAAACATCATCACTACTCCTTCCCGCCGAAGCAAGGCCGTGGCTCCTCTCGCTCGTTTGATCTCATTCATTCTAATGTCTGGGGTCCTGCTCCTACCCTCACCGTTGGTCGGGGTAGTTCCTACTTTATAACTTTTATAGATGATTTTTCTAGATGTACCTGGGTGTATCTATTAACAGATCGCTCTGAACTCTTTTCTATCTGGCAATCTTTCTATTTTATGATTAAAACTCAATTTGACATTTTTATTAAAGTTTTTCGCTCTGATAATGCTAAGGAATATCTTAGTCATGAGTTCTCCTCTTTCTTTCTGCAACATGGTCTTCTTCATCAAAACACCTGTGTTTACACCTCCCAGCAAAATGGGGTGGCGGAGCGTAAAAACCGTCACCTCCTTGATGTCGCTCGCACTCTCATGACGCAGATGCAAGTTCCCCGCTCCTACTGGGGCTACGCTGTGCTCCTCGCCTGCTATCTCATCAATTGTCTTCCCTCCACAGTTCTCCACGGCCAGACCCCCTTCTCTATTCTATACCCCCGCAAGGAACCTTTTCCTCTCCCTCTCCGTGTCTTTGGGTGTACGGCCTTTGTTCACGCTCTATCCTCTACCCACGACAAGCTTTCCCCCGTTCCACCAAGTGTGTCTTTTTGGGGTACTCTACCACTCAAAAAGGCTATTGTTGTTTTGACCCCGTTCTGCGCAAACAATTTGTCTCCGCAGACGTGACATTCTTCAAGAATGCATCCTACTTCTCTCTTGACTCCCCTCTTCCTCCTGATGTCTCTGCTTCTCCACCGCCTCTCTCCGTTCCTTCCATGCCTATCGACGTCTCCCCTCTTCCCTCATCTCCTCCTCAGTCTCCTTCTTTGTCCGTCTCACCCCCTACTCCTCCTCCCACTTCTCCGCAGTCATCTCTCTCTAGTCCCGGGCCATCCTTCTCCGCCACGGACGCTGCGGTCGCTGAGGCACGCGTCGACCTGTATCTTCCCATTGCTCTTCGCAAAGGGGTGCGGGCGTGTACTCAACACCCGCTTGCGGCAGTTGTTTCCTATGAGCGGCTTTCTCCTTCTCACAGGTGTTTTGCCTTGGCTATCTCCGCTGCTACCACTCCCAGCACCTACCAGGAGGCTCTTGTTATTCCTCATTGGAAATCTGCCATGGATGAAGAGATGGCTACTATTACTGAAAGGGGTACCTGGACTCTTATTCCTCCACCAGTGGGTACTGATGTGGTTGGCTGTCGCACGGTATTTGTTGTGAAATTTCGCCCCGACGGCACTGTGGATCGCTACAAGGCCCAGCTGGTGGCCAAAGGCTTCACTCAGACTTACGGCATTGATTACTTTGATACTTTCTCTCTGGTTGCTTGCCTCAGCACCATCCGGGTTCTTCTCTCTGTGGCTGTTAACAGGGATTGGGCTATTTCCCAGCTTGATGTCAAGAATGCCTTTCTCTATGGAGATCTTCAGGAGGACGTCTACATGGAGCAACCTCCTGGGTATGTTGCTCAGGGGGAGACACGAGTATGTCGGTTGAAGAAGGCCATTTATGGCCTAAAGTAGAGCCCTCGGGCGTGGTTCGACAAGTTCAGTGGCATTGTGGCTACCATTGGCTTTGCAAGGAGTTCGGCCGATCACTCCATATTTATTCGCAAAACGGCCTCGGGACTGGTGGTTTTGCTAGTGTATGTGGATGATATTCTTCTTACTGGCGATGACCAAGCTGGGGTGGACTTGACGAAGAAACACCTCCATCAACACCTGGTCACGAAAGATATGGGCTCCCCGAAATACTTTTTGGGGATAGAAATCTATCGGAAGCTTGACTCGTTGGTTCTCTCCCAACAGAAGTATGCCCATGATCTTCTACAAGAGGCAGGATTGACAGGTGCCAAACCGGCCCAGTTTCTCATGGCTATTGGAGAAGACAAAATATGGACGGATGACTCACCTCTTCTATCTGATGTCACAAGGTACAGACGTTTGGTGGGCAAACTCATCTATCTCACGGTGACCAGACCCGATATCTCCTATGCCGTAGGCAAGGTCAGTCAGTTTATGCAAGCTCCCGGGGAGTGCCATCTTCAGTCTGCCTTGAAGATTTTAGAGTATGTCAAAGCAGCACCGGGCAAAGGGCTAATCTTTCAGAAGAATGGTCATCTGATGGTTGAAGCCTACTCAGATTCAAGCTATGCGGATGATAAAGGCGATCGTAAATCCACATCATGTTTTTGTACTTTTGTTGGAGGAAATCTTGTGACTTGGAAGAGCAAGAAACAGTCTGTTGTCTCCAGATCCAGTGCCGAAGCCGAATACCTGAGTATGGTGTCAACCACGTGTGAGTTAAAGTGGTTGCAGGGTCTCATGCTTGACCTAGGAGAGGTTTATGACTATCATCTTCCTATGTTTTGTGACAACAAGGCCGCTATATACATATCCAAAAATCCGGTCTTCCATGAGAGAACAAAGCATATAGAGGTTGACTACCACTTCATTCGGGAAGAGGTTTTGAAGAAACAGATTTGTACTCCGTTTGTCACCTCTGACAAAGAATTGGCAGATATCTTCACAAAACCGGTCTCTACTTCCTTCTTCCACATTTGTGAATAGCTGGGCATGATTGATATCTATGCTCCAGCTTGAGGGGGAGTGTTGAAGTATTAGACCGGGCGGCCTTGCAGTCTTGCCTGGCGAGTTGTTGACTGCACGGTCTAGCGGTTCCTTTCCAGCAGGTTCATATTCAGACTGTTGTTGTTTGTAGTCCGAGCGGTCTGGCGGTCTCACTTAGAAGCCTGGAGACCGGGCGGTCTATAGGTCTCCTATTGCGGCATGTTCTCTTCCTACTGGAGTTGCCGAGCGGTTGGCCCATCTGTCTAACCGCGCGGCCTGTGCGGTCTCTTTAATTTCTAACCGCTCAGCCCTGTGCATTTTAGTCCCAAATTGTTTGTTTGTACTCTCTCATATCTCCTCCATTCTATAAAATGGAGGTCATACCTTTGTAAATGATATCTTTTTTGGAAAATAAAATTTCAATTATTCAAATTTCTGTCTGTTTGTTAGCTGCGTGTTCGCTACTTTTACACAGGACTTAGCTTCACAAATGATAAGCTTAATCTGCAAAAGATTTGGAGCATCAAACGATTTCATGTTTATTGAAGAAGTTGATGTATATATTTTCACTAATAGAAACGCTTTAAGTCATCAACACTCCATGTGTGACTTAGGATCTTGCCCTCCACATTTCGGAGATGGTACCCTCCCGACCTTAGAGCTTCTTGGACAATATACGGGCATTCCCAGCTGGGGTTGAGCTTCCCCACTACTGCTGACCTTCCTACTACATCCACCTTCTTCAGGACTAAGTCCCCTTCCATGAACTGTTTAACTCTGACGTGCTTGTCAAAATACTTAGCCATTCGGTGCTGGACCTCTTCTTGCTGGATGGCGGACAGATCACGCTGGTCCTCTATCATATCAAGGGAGAGTTGCAGCTCCTCCTCGTTCTCGGCTCTTAACTCCTCCCTACCTTCCTAGGCCTCTGCCACCCGAGGTGTCTGGACTTCAAATTCTATGGGGAGTACTGCTTCGCAACCATGGGAGAGCTTGAAGGGGGTCTCCCCTGTGGCTATGTTGGGGGTTGTCCTCGGAGCCCAGAGGACTGAGGGAAGCTACTCCACCCAGCTCCCCTTCAAGTTTTCAACTTTATTCTTCAAGAGGTTCACGATGATCTTGTTTGCTGCCTCCACCTGCCCGTTGCTCCTAGGGTGATGGACAGACGCGAAACTGAGATCAATCCCGAGCTATCCACAAAACTGATAAACTCGGCGCTGGCAAACTTAGGCTCGTTGTCTTTGACAATGGCCCACGGTAACCCATGCATGCAGATGATATCCCCCCATACAAAGTTTCTGATTACTTGGGAGGTCACTTTGGCCAGCTCCTTCACTTCTAAGCACTTAGAAAAATAATCAATCATTACTAATAGGAACCTCCTCTGCCCGCTGACCTGGGGGAATGGCCCTACCATGTCCATTCCCCAGATGGCAAAGGGCTAGGGGGTTGTGATGCTTCTGAGGCGCTGGGCTGGTTGCAGTTGGAGGGGGAAAACAAGTGGCACTTGTGGCACTTCTTCATGAACTCTGCAGCATCGTGGCCTAGGGTAGGCCAGAAGTATCCTTTCCTGACAATCCTTCCTTCCAGGGTCCGACTTCCGGAGTGACTCTCACACTCCCCGGAGTGGACTTCTTCCAAGATTCTCTGGACTTGCCTCTCTGCCACACAATGAGCCAACAGCCCTGAGAGAGTCTTCTGATACAACTGTCCGTCACGGATGAGGTAGTATGCTGACTTGTACTTGAACTTCTTTTTCTCCATCCCCTCTGGATATTTCCCTGTGGAAAGGAACATTGTGAAAGGGTCCATCCACGAGGGGTTTTGATCCACCTCCATCAACTCCACCTCTTCGATGGAAGGGCGGAATAGATCAGTGATGGTACCCCACCCCGCCCCCCCCCCCCCCTCCCACCCGGGGACCATGCTTGGCCAGTTGATCAACTTGTTCATTTTCCTCCCTGGGCGCGTGCCGGATGGAGAAGGTTTTAAACATGCCAATGACCCCCTTCACCTTTGCTAAGTACAACTGAAGGGTAGGCTTCCTTTCCTAAAACTCCCCATTGATCTGGTAATAAACCACCATGGAGTCAGTGAGGACCTCCACGTCAAGCACTCCCAGTTCCTTGGCCAGGCACAGCCCTGCAATCACCGCCTCGTACTCAGCCTGATTGTTACTAATAGGAAAATGGACAACTATTGTTTGCTTTATCTTTGTTCCTTGGGGGCTTTCCAAGATCACTCCCACCCCCAAGGAATGCTTACCTGAGGCACCATCCATCATTACCTTCCAAGAAATTGGGCGAGTGAGTTCTGCCTCGCCACCTCGACCACATAATCGGCCAGGAAGTCGGTCATTGCTTGTGCCTTGATCGAGAGGCGGGGGATGAAAGAAATGTCAAACTCACTCAACTCCACTGACCATTTCGCCAACCTCCCTGAGTGCCCCCACCCCCTCGAAGATGTTGCGGAGGGGATGTTCAGTCATCACCCGGATGGAGTGTGCCTGGAAGTAGGGTCGGAGCCTCCGGGCTGAGATGACCAGAGCAAAGACCAGCTTCTCCAAGATGGGATATCGGAGCTCCGCCTTCCTGAGGACCCGACTCACATAATAGACGGTCAACTGCCTCTTCCCCTCTTCCCAAACCAGGATGGATCTCAGGGCCTCGGCTCACACTAAAAGGTAGAGGGACAAGTCTTCCCCTTCCATTGGCCCTTGGAGGAGCGTAGCCTGGGTCAACTGCCTCTTCAAGGCTTGGAATGCCTCCTCACACTCCTCGGTCCACTCGAACTTCTGGCTCCCCCTCAATGTTTTGAAGAAGGGGGAGCACTTCTCCCTGCCCGGGAGAGAAACCTGCTCAATCCTGCCAACTTGCCCGTCAACCATTGTACCTCCTTAGAATTCTGAGGCGACCCCAACTCCATGATTGCCCGGACTTTGTCTGCATTTGGTTTTACCCCTGCGGGGGTGAGGAGATGGCCTAAGAATTTCCCCCTGCTAGCCCCGAAAATGCACTTCAGGGGGTTTAACTGTATCTTGTACTTGCGCAGGGTGGTGAAGGCTTCCTCCTGGTCTTGGAGGTGAGAGTCCACATCCTGACTCTTGATCATAAGATCATCCGCATACACCTCCAGGTTCCTTCCCTTTTGTTCTCGGAAGACCCTTGCATTCTTCAGCCCAAAGGGCATCATTTTGTAGCAGCAGTATCCATCCCCTGTGATGAAGGAGACATCTTTTATGTCGGTAGGTGCATCCTAATTTGGTGATAAACTGAAAATGCATCTAGAAAGCTCATTATAGGAAAACTGACGGCTGAGTCAACTAGCGCAGCAATCCGAGGCAAGGGATAACAATCCTTAGGGTATGATTTATTAAGTAAAGAAAAATTAACATACATACGTCATCGGCCGTCTCCCTTTTTGACCATGATTACATTGGAGACCCAAGAGGGGTATTGTATTTCGGATACAAAACCAGCCCTGAGGACCTTGGCCGCCTCCTCCCTGTTGGGCTCGGCCATCTTAGCCGCAATGGACCTCTTCCTCTGCTGGATGGGGCGGGCTTCTGGATGCAGGTTGAGGCGATGGCAGGCCACGTCCGCATTGATCCCTGGCATCTCTGCAGTGCTCCATGCGAAGATATCCACATTTTTCTGGATGCACTCCAGCATCCTGCCTTGGTCCTCTGGGGTTAGTCCCCCGCTGATGCGTACCTTCTCTACCCTGCCTCCGAGGGTGAGAATTTCCATCTCCACCACCTCCTTCATAGCCTCCAAGCGGGACTGCTCTCCCCATTCTCCAACATCCCCTTCCCCTGGGATAAGGACCTCCTCCTTAGCCTCCTCCACGGCCATTGCCACGGCCGGCTCTTGGACTTCCTCCGCCACCTCTACCTTGGTGCGGTTTTCCTCCACTTCCATCTCCATCCAGCCTTCCTCCTACTCTGCCACCTCAATCCTCTGCTCCATCTCCTCGGCCCACTCCTGCCAGGAAATGGAGTTCACTGTAGTGACGTAGCATTCCCCTGCCACCTTGGGGTCTCCCCGGATCCGGACCTGTATCCCCTCGGCATTGAACTTTAAGCACTGATGAAAGGACGATGGGACACAGCCAAAGGCACTGATGAGGGGTCGCCCGAAGATGGCATTGTAGTTGTTGGGGGCATCCACGATGACAAACATGAAAGTACGGGACGCCCCCCCCCCCCCCCCCAGAGTGACATGGAGTCCCACTCCTCCTTCCACTTCTTTCCTCTCCCCGAAAAATCCAAACAGAGGCCCATCCGAGGCTAGCAACCTATTAGCCTCTACCTTCATTGCGTTGAACCCCTTCTTGAAAATGGCATTGACCGAGCTCCCGTTATTGATGAGGATCTGGGAGACAGTGAAATTTTTGATGGCTGTCTGGATGACCAGCACATTGCAAAAGGGATCCTCATGATCTGGCATGTCACTTCTTGAGAAGGTAATCCTCTCCTCCAGGGGTGGGGTTTGGGATGTGGAGCTAACACTCTGGCGAAACATGGTGTGGAGGATCGCCTTTTGGGAAGCCTTGACTCCCACCCTACCCCACCCCCAACCCCACCCCGTGGATCACTTTAAACCCACCTTGGGCTCCAACATCAGCCCTGTCCTCGCACCTATCCTCCTCTACCCTAGGTAGGATCTCCTCAATCTGCACTCCCTGGCAGTCTTGATGCTGCTGTTGCCCCTATCTTCCCTCATCTCAAGGAACTCGGGGCATGTGGCAGTTGCATGCCCCTCTTCTTGGTGGAACTCACAATAAGGGAGCTCCACCATGGCTTCCTGCCTTCTCCTCCTCCATGCTCTCCTCCTCTCCCTCATGGTTATTGCCATAGAATGATTCTGGTCGGGGAGAGGTGGTCTCTGGCCCTGCCTCCCACCTGGAGGGTAAAACTGACCCTGGCCCCCTGGCGGTTATCTCCTCCATGGAGACCTCTTTGTGGCCCCTGGTCCTGCCACTCTGGCCTCCAACCTAGTTGATGGTTTGGCTCGTAGCGCCCCCATCTTGGCTACAGCTATTGTTGTTCCCTCTACTGAGGTTCAGCTCACCTCTCCTCCTGACCTCTGCCACCTCTTGGCTTCTCTTCCTCCGTGGCCCACCTGGCCAGCTTCCAGGCAAACTCTGGGTTCGACGCCTCCATATTGACCTCCCTTGCCGCTCTCTCCATCAGCTCCTCGTAGGAGAGGGGTGGCACCCTCTTCAACTCCATCCTGAAGAAACCCTGCTGCATCCCCAGGGTGAAGTCCATCATCAAGGTGTGCCCTGGCGTCTCCTATACCTGGAGAACCTCCTCCTAGAACCTGTCCAAGTAGATCCCCGAGGTCTCGTTCGCACCCTGCTTGATGCGGAACAGAGAGTCGGACTCCTTCTTCCTCTTTTTTGAAGTGGTGAATCTCAACATGAACCCCTGGCACATGTCCTCAAAATACAAGACGGGGACGGCCGGGAGCTGGTGGAACCAATCTCTTGCCTTCTCCTTGAGGGTGATGGCGAAGAGTCTGCACTTGAACCCATTCAATATCCATCGGATCGTGACCACGTCCTCAAATCACTAGACGCCCTGAACTGTGTCGCCCTTCCCTATGTAGTAGGACATCTCCAACTCCTGGAACCCCTCTGGAACTGGGGCTAATGAAACAAACTCGCTGAAGGGGCTACCCCACTCTGTTGGGGTAGTAGGGGTATCTTTCCCCCGCATCTCGCTGAACCGACCTTCAAATGTCGAGCTGGGGAAGAGCACCCGCCCCTGCAGCTCGCGCTCGCCTCCTCCATCTGCTACCTCCTTCCTGGCTTGCCTGTCAGGTGCGTCGTCGCCCAGGGCTGGGGGTGACTACTGGAATTTCTGGTGTCGAGCACTCGACGCGAGTGCCGATTGCGAACATGACGAGACTCCGCATCTCCTGCCTGAACTCATCCAACATGCCGACAGTGGCGAGAGGGGGAGGTGGGGGTGGCACGTTTCCCTCGCCTGAACCTTGGCCTTCTCCTCCAGTCATCGAGCTCACTGAAGATTTTTGATGCTGACTATGCTCTACGCGCACCGCACTAAAATGTTGAAACCAAAAACTCGATCTCTGAGGAGTTCACCCTTGGGGAAGGGGTGATCACACACTTACTTCTCTCTCGCGAGCCAAAAGACTAAGGAAAAAGAACGGGGGATAGACCCAAGGGCTAGGCGTGGAGGACCCACCACACACCCGGAAGATCTCAGAACGCTTCCCCTCCTTTGGTTAATGTCGAGCTAAGGTGCCTCAGAAAGCGCTAGAAGATCGGGTCACCAGTTATCATGCCTTCTGAGGTACCCCCTTGGGTATATTTATAGATTTTTGGAGATGGCTTGCCAATAACGTAATCCCACTGCTTTAAAATTACTGCAATACCCCAGGGGTGGTCTGCCAACAGTCAAACTCCGATGTTCTGAACCGTTGTAGGCAGGTCAGCGGGGCAAATGGTAAAGAAACATCACAGAACTGGGTGAGTGGCCCTCTGAAGCCTCCAATCTCCTGGGGCGGCGAATGCTCGATGGAGCTTGCACTCGCCACCTCCCCTTGGGTCTGGGCGAGTATAGACCCGGCTGGCCCTGCTCGCCTGCTGCTTGCCGAGTTGCATGGGGAGAGTGCGAGCACTCCAGCTCTACCCCCCCCCCCCCCCCCCGATGGTTCCACCTCTCTTGGGCGAGTCGGGTTTTGCCGAGCTCTGGCCCACTGGGTGCTCTCCCAGGACCTGGACAGCTCAGCCCATGCCGGTCTGGCTCCTGCCGACCCCACTCACCAGATACGGGGTTGTAAAATTAGTTGCACCACAAATTTTGCATTAATTACTATACAATAGGCAAGCAGTGCCTTTTGTCTTGTAGCAAGACGATCTCGCATTGTTTGAAATTCTGCTGACGTTAGCATGACTCAGCTCTTGTGGACTTAGCTAAAATTCATGTAATTCTGCTTGGGCGTTGAGTGAAGCCTTGTCACTCAATGCACTAGTACTTAGTTGAATTCTGACTGGTGGCGTTGAGTGCATTGAGTAATCTTTTATCACTCAACGAATGTAAATAATTCTGGTCTAACTGCTTATGTGTCGAGTGAACCTCCATCACTCGATGCATCTTGACTTAGTCGAATTATTCTGTGTAAAGGCGTTGAGTGAGGCTTCCTCACTCAACGCTTTCAGAGTTTTGCCAGTTTTCTTGATGAGGCATTGAGTGGTCTTTCTTCACTCAACACTTCTGTCCTTAGTAGAATTGTCAGCTGAGGAGGCGTTGAATGAACTGCCTCCACTCAACGCTTCCGGACTTTGACAGATTTCTTTGACAACAACCCTGCGGCTTTGACTGCATGTTGTCCTGTTGACACTTTTGAATCTAAGCGTTGAATGAACTACCATCACTCAATGTTTCTGGACTTAACTAGATATCTGCCTTGGCAATACTGAGGCTTTGACTGTCTTAGAATTAGTCGACTCGGTTAGCCTCATGGCGTTGAGTGAACTATCTTCACTCAATGCTTTTGTACTTAACCAGATTTCTGCTCTGCCAGCATCATGTCATAAGTCCATCTGACTTTGTGCCTTTGACAATATGTCAAACAAATTCACCAGAGAACAACCTACATACATTGAAATAATGATATGCATCAAATACGTTCTTGTATATACCATTGACTTGTGGGCCTTCTTCAAATCTGGGACATTGTGATCAATGTACCCAACACTAACCTAAAACTAAAACACAACTCACCAAAGATGGAAGAAAGTCCATAAAGATAAAAAAACCTATTCACCCCCCCCCCCCTCTAGGTGCTTAGCTACTCTAGAAAACAAAGAATTTCAGCTTATGGTCATGATAATTTCATTAGTCTTTATTTGCTATCTGTTGGAACCTAAGACCGGGCGGTTAGCCTTTATATATGCAGCGGCCTGTCTAGTCAGGGGTCTGGCGGCTTGGACTAGCGGTCTATTGGGTAGCCTTCACAGTGGCTTGGTAAGAGTTCGCAGCAGCGGCCTAATGGCGGTCCGCAACAGCGGCCTGGATATTAGCCCCAGTTGCGGTCTGGTAGTTTGCCGCAATAGCGATCTGCAGGTTAGACGCAGCAGCGATCTGGAGGTTAGCTGCAGCAGTGGTCTGAAGCTTATCCGCAGCAGCAGTCTGGTCAGCAGCGGTCTTATCATTAGCCATAGAAACAGCCTGGTGGATAGCCGCAGTAGTGGTCTGAACATTAGCCATTGTAGCAATCTGACGGTTAGCCGCAGTAGGTGTTTAAAAGCCTCCCAAGAGATTGTATTTGTTGTATAGTCTGGCGGTTTGATAAGGACAAACCGCCCAGCCCACGCGGCTTGTATTTAGTCCCATATTGCTTGTTGCATTCTCTTATCTCCCCCGTTTCCACAATTAAGGGGGCATACCTATGTAATCTTTATCTTTTTGGAATAATAAAAAGTGCATTTATTTAGCTCTTTTTACATGGTATCAGAGCTAACCGATTCGTTGCTCCTTGTTGCATGTGGTTTGTTTTTTCTAACCGCATGGTCTTCTTCCCGCCCTGCCCTCCCTTGTCTCTTTTCTTGCAACTTCTTCCTTTGCTTTCTTCTGTGGGTTGGTGTTTCTTCCCACACGGTTTGTTCTTTTCGCTCATTCAGTCTCTCTTTTTTTATTGTTCGCACGGTTTGTTTGGTTAAACTGTGTGGATTGTTGTGATTCTTTATAGACATTCCATCTTCTTCTTCCACTTTGCTTGCTCCTCTCTCTCTTTCTTCTACTTCTACTTCTGGCAATTTTGGTACTGCTTCGAAGCGTACAAGCCCAAACTACCTAGAATGGAGTATGTCTTTTATTTTCATGTTACACTCTCAGTGTAAGCGTCATCATTTGACCGATGATCCCACTCATTTTGGCTCTGCTTCTTTTGATGATTTGGATGCAAATAATGCGTTGGTTCATAGTTGGTAGGACAATAGTTTGTCTGATGAGTGTCTTCTTGTCATTAGAAATGATCAGTTGGTCAAGGTTGTCTGGAATCATCTTACTGCTTTGTACTCCAAGGGAGCACATACTTCGCTCATTTACACTTTATATGCGGATCTTTTTGCTTGACCTATCATTACTCCTGATGTTGCTTATCAGGAGGTTCAAACTCTTGGTGCTGAACTTCTTCAGTATCGACCATTTTCTGTTGATCTTGCTGAGCAACATAAGCACTTTCAGGAGCTTCTTGTGATTTGCTACTTACTTCATCTCCCTGACTCATATGATATGATTCGATAACAAATTCTAGGAGAGGCAGATACTTTGACTCCGGATGCTACTACTGCTTGCATTTCTGCTGTTATAACTCTTCTTCAGCGTCCTTTACTTCCCTCTCCTTCTACTGATGTTGTTGTTCATCCAGCTCGTCATGATAACTCTGGTGGTCTAGGTGGTTGTACTGGTGGTCGTGGATATTCTAAGTTTCTTTGCTCTTATTGTGGCAGATTTGGTCACTTGGTTTATCGTTGCTGGACCAAACATCCTCACCTCCGCCCTGCTTCAGCTGATTCCTCCAAGAAGTCTAGTTCTTCTCTTGCTACTTATAGTGTTGCTCAGTTGGCTACTGTGAGTAGGTGACTCATTGACTCTGGTGCCACTAATCATATGACGGGGAATTCTCATCTTTTCTCTTCTCTTAACAAGAGTAACCTGTTACCTCCATTTTTATTGATGATGGTTCTCCATCTCCGGTTCACGGGTCTAGCACGGTGCATGTTACTCATTCTCTTCAGCTTTAGGACACTATCTTTGTCCCGAATTTTTCATGCAATCTTCTTTCTGTCACTGCTCTTTGCAAACAGTTGAAATGTGAAACTGTTTTTACTGCCTCTACTTGTGCTTTTCAGGTTCCTCAATCCAAACAGACAATTGCTAGTAGGAATGAAAAGGTGGCTTGTTCTACCTTAATACTTCTTCTAACTTTTCTGTCTCCTCTTCTTTACTTCAGTGGCATCTTCGGCTTGGACATCCTCCTCCTCGGATTCTTTATCAACTTCTGCCTGATTTACCTCGGGGAGAATCTTCTCTTCATTGTGAGGCTTGTCAATTTGGCAAACATCATCAGTCTACTTTTCCTGCTAATTATGGACATAGTTCTTCTCATCTTTTTGAATTTGTTCATTCAGATATATGGGGTCCTGCTCCTATTCAGACTGTTGGTATGGGTAGTTTGTATTTTGTTACATTCATTGATGACTTTTCTCGGTGTACATGGTTATATTTGCTCCACGAATGCTCTGAAATTTTTTTTATTTTTATTGTATTTTATAATGAGATTCATACACAGTTTGATACTCATATTAAAATTCTTCGAACTGATAATTCTAAGGAGTATCTTAGTTATCAATTTACATCACTTTGTATGCATCATGGCATTGTTCATCCAACTACTTGTCCTTATACGCCTCAATAGAATGGCATTGTTGAGCATAAGAATCGCCATCTTCTGGATGGGGCTCGTAGTCTTATCACTTTTATGCATGTTCCCAAGTCATATTGGAGTCATGCTATTCTTATCTCAGCTTTCTCATTAATCGAGTTTCATCGTTGGTTCTCAGTTGAAAGACAATGTTTTCTATCTTGTATCCTGATGTGACTCTGTTTCCTTTACCTCCTTATGTCTTTGGATGCAGAGCGTTTGTCCACTCTCCTTTTTCGGGTCATGACAAACTGAAAGTGATATCAGATAACCACTAATACTAATTGAGAGTGATACCTTGATACCACTTGATAAAGGATTGATCTAACTAACTCTAGAGGGGGTGAATAGATTATTTTAAAAACTTTAAGTTATTTTTACAGCAGATTAAAAATAGGTGATATATATATATGTATAGAGACAAAGAAAATATATAAGAATAGAAAATATATCACAGCATAGAAAATAAGAAAGTAGAGCACAACCAGACAACATAAGGAAATTTATAGTGGTTCCCCAATAAATCTGGGTACATCCACTCTTCTACCACCCTGGTGTAACGACTCCATCCGTTCACAGGTATATACTAGAAGGACCGGCAGGGGCCCCACGGCATATACCATAAAATAGGTAGGGAAGTCACGTTGTGATACCAGAGTTGCGCATCCTAACTCATTGCATTCTAGCAGAAGCCTATAACACGAAGCTGAACTCACACACAAGAATGTCCATTATATAAAAGCTCCACATGTATATAAACAGGAATCATAGCAAATACAAAGTCAACTGGCCTTATGGCCTTACAGGGCTTTACACAACAGTGGCCTCAAACATTGGTGCGCAGACTGGCCACGTATAATCAAACATAGTATTTTCATTTAGCCTTCGAGGGCTAGCAGTAGCAGCAGCAGTAGGAATCCCAGCCTTTATGCGTCCCGCTTGGCTCTCCAGCACCTGCACAGGGACAGCCCACCCAACGGTGGCAAACAGGCAACGGTCAGCATTCAGCTGACCAAATTATAATGACCCCACCCCATTCTCGGGGCGGTGGTATTCCTTCCCTACAGGCATAGCATTTCACAGGCAAATATGTATATCATACATTGTGCTCTCACATACATACATGTCATCACAACTGTTAGCCACGCAGCCCAACGATCCGTGCACTCAGGGCACATTCTTTGTGTACCGGTGAATCAGGGTCCAACCACTGTATCAGGGTCGTAACCCAACGGTAACTATTGAGCATTTTACTTCATGGCATGCAGTGATGCGGGTTAAAACTCCAAAATTATTACGAGATCGCGGCGCCCCGGGCGGTTTTATTTGAAAAAAGTGGATTTGGTTTTATTTGGAAAACGGGGCGCGCGGATTTATTATTTGGATATAAAACAGTGAAATCGAGTTTTAACGAAAGGAGGCAAGTGCACATATCGTGTGTAGTACAGGATATTCCGGTGTGGAATATCGAGGTCGTATTGTTCTCGGGGTCGGTTCGATTATTTCTACTCTTCCCTGGAGGAGACTATTATTTTACCAATATTTACTTGTCGGGTAATTTTTTATATATAATAAAAAGGCAATAAAAAAAAGCAAGTAAAAAAGGTGGAGCCGATGAAGAGCTTAGCTCGAGGGCACCGAATAAAATTGAACTAAAATAAACTTTTAATAAAAAGAGATCCTAAATTTCAAATTAATTAAGGCGGAGACTTGGCCGTGGAGGTTCCACTAAAATGAGCTCACCTACCTATAGGAATATCGCTCACCTGAACGCTAAGACTATTCGACCGGGCTCTCGTCCGACGAAGGATTCCTCTTAACGTCCGCATTACGCTAAGAACCCCGCTATTGGGTGGGGAACCCAATCCGGTAGAGTTTGCGCGCCTCCTCTCTCGAGTGTTAGTGAGGAACTCTCTTTACCCAGGGGTGATCAGTCCATATGCACGGCCTCTCGGCTAGCTAGAGTATGGACTACGGAAATAGGGCCCACACATCGATTATGTGGTCCTACGTGTCGTAAA
Source organism: Platanthera guangdongensis (assembly GCA_039583875.1). Taxonomy (NCBI): domain Eukaryota; kingdom Viridiplantae; phylum Streptophyta; class Magnoliopsida; order Asparagales; family Orchidaceae; genus Platanthera; species Platanthera guangdongensis. Next base: position 36,937,641 of record CM077161.1, read on the forward strand.
CACTAGGCAAACCTTAAGTTAATTTTAATTAACTAGAAAAACAGGATCTTTTATTATTTAAAGCAATTTTATTTATCCCAATGCTCTTCGATACCAAGGGCTAAGAACGGTTAGCCACTCATCGGAATGGGGACGGCTTGCGATGAAAAAGCAGAAAATTAAAGCAGTAAATGAAAGCGATAAAAGAAAGCAGTAAAAGGAAAGCAGTAAATTGCAAGTCCTACTCAAATGAGCAGGACTGAAATGAAAGCAGTAAAATTACAAGTCCCGGCTCAAATGAGTGGGCGGGATAAAATAAAGTGAGTCCTACTCAAACGAGTAGGAGAAAATAAATGCACACACTCATGCACTCTACTGAAAATTAAAACGCACGCACATAAATTCTACTCAAATGAGTAGGAGAAAAATTAAGTCCTGTCATTTAACTCCTATCGAGTAGGCGGAAATAAATACAAGTACAAGTACTACTTAAATAATTACAGAATAAAGACATGTCATTTAACTCAAATAAGTAGGCGGTAAATAAAATCCTGCCATTTAACTCTTAGCGAGTAGGCGGAAATAAATGTTAACACTCACGCACTCTACTTGAAAGTAAAACACACGCACACAAGTCCTACTCAAATGAGTAGGAGAAAATTAAAGCACGTCATTTAACTCTTAACGAGTAGGCGAAAATAAATGGTACACACGCACACACTCTACAGAATTGAAATAAAGCTATAAAGTCTAACTCATACACGCACGCACACGTACGAAAAATAGGAAAAACTAAGTTGCTGGAAAATTAAAACAACTACATTTCTACCGCTAGAATGCGGTAGAAATGCATAAAAAGTGAAAATAAAATTTAAAGGAGCAAAAGTTTTTGAAAATATGAGCAAAATGGAAGTGCTCGAAAAATTAAAACGATTACATTTCTACCGCTAGAATGTGGTAGAAATAACTAAAATGAAGAAATAAAAATTAAACGGGGAAAAAGGTTTTGTAAATAAAAGCAAAAAATGAAATGTTTCAAAAAGCAAAACTACGACTTATTCATTCTTATAATACTATAAAAATAGTTAAAAAAGTGGAAGAACGAGTAAAATAACGAAAAGTTTTACAAGAATAACAATTAAAGACAAAGAAAATAAGATCAAAAACACTTTTATAACCATTTTTATGGATGTATAAGGATGAACATTAGAAGTACGGAAAAATCCTAACACTAACCAAAATCTAGTAACAATTACGAAAACATAAAAGTATAACTTTATACTCATACACACACACACTCATTTTAAAGACAGGAAAAACAAGATTAAACAAAGGAATAAAGATAAGATTGCATAAGGTGTGTTGCTTAGATTCATTCCAAAACCACATCAAGGGAAAAAGAAAAACATTTTATGAAGTAAAAACAAGGGTTACCGAGGAACGAAAACAACAAAAAAATCTAAGGAGAGGGGGAGAAAATCTCTTACATTGCATTGGAATTTATCTACGCAGCATAACACTTATACAAAATGGTTCAAGGGAAGGGAATAGAAATCCTTACAGAAGCTGGAAATTAATTGACAAAAATTTCATGGGACACGGCCTCTGACACGGGCATTCGGGGGGCGTGTCGGCACTATTCATATGGCGGCTGACGATTTGATTGGAGAGTTGATTTTGCGGCTGAAAACGCGACGGTCACGCCCTAGGTCATGGGCGTGACCGTGGGCGTGTCGGGGAGGTTGAACTGGGCGTCATTTGCATCGAAAGTTGCCGGCGGCAATTTGTCGGGCCAGGTGGTGGCGGACACGCCCGTTTCGCATCTTGACACGGGCGTGTCGGCTTGGTCGACGATCGTCAAGCGAATTGTGTGGAGACTGAAATTGTCGAGCGGAAAATGTCGAGAGCAAGTGACACGGGCGTGTCGGGTTGGATGACACGGGCGTGTCGGGTTGGATGACACGGGCGTGTCATGTTGCTCGATGAACGTCGAGGGAATTTCGTCGAGCGGGATGGACACGGGCTCGGGACACGGGGCGTGTCATCCGACACGGGCATGTGGTCGTGCGTGTCCATCAATTTCATCCAAAAATTGCTGATTTACTGAAATTTGACGGCACATGCCCTGGTCACGGGCGTGACCAAATTTACACGGGCGTGTCACATGCATTTTATTGCAATTTTTCCTGAAATTTACATGAAACAAAAATAAAGTTAAGTTAGAAATATTTACAAAAAAGTAGTTTATTGAACAAAATTAAGTAAACATAATGAAAATAAATGAAAACGACTTAATTAATGTACATAAAAATACGCATATTTACAACTCATCATGCAGCCAGAGACTTTAGTCTTAATGCACCGGGATGGGCCCGTAGCCCCCCATTATGTCATGGCGCGTAGTCCTAAGACTCTTGCTATGCGCTCCAACAGACCGCACTTTCAGGTCTCACATCGGACGGACATAGCGCAGGTCGGATCATCCACCCCCCGTTGCTCAAGTCGCCTTGCCATCACCGAGTACGGCGTACTCGCGGCTACATAAAAGGCGTGGGTAGGTTTCACCTTGCTTGTTTCCTTTAGGTGAACTCATCAGTTCACACATAACCAGCCCATTCTCACAGGACTGGCTTCACATTCATTCGTTACTTAGGAGCCACGCCTCGCGTTAGCGACAGAACTCACTTTCCATCCCTAGGCTTAACCGTACATCACTTGAGGGTATTTTCCTGGATTATCAAGCCAGTACTTCCTGCTACTCCCCTTCGCAGGCATAACCCACCAAGCATTCCAAGCATCAAGGGTATTTCCTTGCTTACCATGCCAGTACTTCCTGTTACTGCCCTTCGCAGGTACAACCCAACAGCACAAGCATTATACGGGTATTTTCCTGGACTACCACTCCAGTACTTCCTGTTACTGCCCTTCGCAGGTCTAACCCGTCGACTCCTTAACTACACGTTTATCATGTAGTCTTCTCCGATGCGTATATGCAACACCACCAATCCAGACCACCCTGTCCAGATGGGTTTCACACAGCATGCCTATTCCATACTCCTTTTCCGGATATATATGTCAAATGATTGGAGATTCCACGAATCAACCCAAGAGACTCCCAAAACACGCCACCCTCTGGTGGGGGAATTATATGCACATGCCAAAAAGGAAGCCTTCACATGGCTAGTAAGAAACGTTGTTACCCTTGAAGTTCGCTTCGTCGCCATGAGCTCCTAGCTGGCTGGAAAGAACCGCAACGACTTTTCCTCCCGCTGGCCTCAGATCTCTTGTCGAAACTCCGCAGCACCACCAGTGGCCAACTCCTCTTCCTCCTCCTCATTATTCCTCTCTTTCTCTCTCTAGGACTTTAGAAAGAGAAGGCCAAATGACAAATTAGAATTCCCTTCTCATCCACGGCCATAAGGAAGCAGGGAGGCACCTCAGCCCTTGGATCACAGGTGAAGAAATGGAAAGCCACGATTTTGCCACAAAATCATATTTTTTTTGCCTGACACGGCCAGTGACACGCCCATGTCCCTGGTCGTGTACCTCAGGCGATGCTCAACCAACTTATCCAATCCCGTACACGCCCATGTGACATGCCCGTGTCACGGGCTATGTCACTTGACACGCCTCTAGACACGCCGGTGTCTGTGGCCGTGTTCTTCAGGTTGCACAAAATCGAGATCAGCCCGAGAGGGACACGGCCTGTGATATGCCCGTGACCCAGGATGTGTGCCCATACATGTCACTAGACATGCCCCAGCTCAACTTCGTCGAGCTGAACTTCGTTGACCCGCGAGGACACGCCCTGTGACACGCCCGTGTCACAGGTCGTGTACTCTGCAATCGACGATCGTCGACCGAATTTTGTTGACCACTCGTCGACTGCTCACTCATGAAGGACATGCCCTGGGACATGCCCGTGTCCTAGGCCATGTCACCCAATTTTGCCAAATTCTGGGATTTGGGGTGTTACAACCCTCCCCTCCTTACAAAAATTTAGTCCCCGAAATTTGCATAAAGTAAGGACTCAAATAGAAGGATTTTAGTACACAAACGTTCAGTACAACTCGATAAACACTGCATAATAGTTACACAAAGAGCTCGGGAAACTCAGCTCGCATGGTCTGCTCTCGCTCCCATGTGTGTTCTTCACGAGCGCAATTGTCCCACCGGACTTTGACCATCCCGACCATCTTGTTCTGTAACTGTTTCTAGGTACGATCCTCGATCCGAATGGGCTTAACCTTCGTCATTAGCCCATACTCCACCGGCACATGATCCTTCTCGATCACTTGAGCTGGATCCTTCACGGCTTTCCGCAACACTGAGATGTGAAACACATCATGTAATCCACTCAAGTATGCCGACAGAGCTAGCCGATATGTAGCTTCCCCGACTCGCTCCACCACTTCAAATGGACCAAGGTACCATGGACTCAACTTTTTCAGACGTCGAATCCTGGATACGCCTTTGAAGGGTTTGATCTTCAAGTATACCCAGTCGCCCACCGCGAACTCCACATTCCGGTGCTTGGCATTGTATTATTTTGCTTGATGATCTTGGGCTATCAGTAACCTTTCTCGAATAGTGTGTATCGTCGAGTTTGCTTCATCGACTTCATTATGCCTATACAACTTGGATTCACCTGCTTCTACCCAAGCCAAAGGAGTACGACACTTCCGTCCATACAGAGCTTCATACTGTGTCATATCGATACTCGCTTGGTAGCTGTTATTGTAGGCAAATTCCACCATGTAGAGATGATCTTCCCATCTCTTCCCAAAGTCCAGGGCGCACATTCGGAGCATATACTCAATCGTTTTGTTGGTCCTTTCAGTTTGGCCATCTGTTTGGGGATGAAAGGTCGTACTGAACATCAACTTCGTGCCCAACAGCTGATGGACCAGGCTCCAATCATTCGAAGTAAATCGCCCATCTCGATCGCTCACGATGCTCCGAGGAATACCATGTAGCCGTACAATCTGTTCAACATATAACTTTGCCAACCTTTCTACCGAATCGTCCTGCCTATTCGGAAGGAAGTGTGCCACTTTCATCAGCCGATCGACAATTACCCAGATGGAATCATTTCCGCGCTAAGATCTCAGCAACCCGTGCACAAAATCCATGGAAATATCATCAAATTTCCATTCCAGAATTGGCAACGACCGCAAGAATCTGCTAGGTTTCTGGCATTCCGCCTTCACCATGGCACAAGTTTGGCATTTGGCCACATAATGAGCAATATCTTTCTTCAGTCCTGGCCACCAGAACAACTTTTTCATGTCTCTGAACATCTTTGTTCTCCCAGGGTGAATTGAGTACTTCGAGTAATGCGCTTCATACATCAGCTCTTCCCTCAATTTTCCCAAACTTGGGACGCACAAACGGCATTCTTTTCGCAAAAGCCCGTCATCCCAGGAGAATTTGCCCTCTGGCCCATCCTTTGCATAGCGTTGGAGACACTCATCTAGCTTTGTTGCTCGTCGAACTCTATCCGCAAGGTCACACAGCACCTTCATCCAGTTCAAACATGCATCGGTTGTAGCATGCTTGTCAACACAAGAAATCTCTAATGCTTCCAACTCCTGGATTAGACATTCACCATGCCTCTACAACCAGCTTACCCTTGCCGGAGCTCTCTGACTCAAGGCATCCATGACAAAATTGCCCTTTCCGGGCGTATAATGAATCGCAAAGGTGTAGTCCCCAAGGAACTCCAACCACCTTCGTTGTCGCATATTCAGGTCCTTCTGCTCAAACAGGTACTTTAGGCTCTTGTGGTCCGTATAGATCTCCACCTTCACGCCATACAGATAATGCGTCCACAATTTCAGTGCAAATATCACCGTCTCCAACTCTAAGTCGTGGACGGGATAATTTCTCTTGTGCACTTTCAACTGGCAAGAGCCAGAAGCAATCACTTTCTCATTTTGCAGAAGAACGTAGCCTAAGCCGCTTCCTGACGCATCACTGTAGATTTCAAATCCAACAATACTACATGGCGACGTCAACACTGGCGTCGTGGTCAATCGACACTTCAGCTCTTCAAAAGCTCGTGCGCACTCTGGCGTCCAAACAAACTTCTGATCCTTTCTTGTCAGTATGGTTAGAGGCAAAGCAAACCGCAAGAAGTTCGCAACAAATCTTCTATAGTAGCCTGCTAGTCCAAGGAAGCTCCTGACTTCAGCCACAAAAGACAACACTGGCCACTCCTGTATGGCCCTTATCTTTGTCGGATCCACTGCTATACCCTCTCTGCTTACCACATGGCCCAGAAAAGCCACCGACGATAGCCAAAACTCGTACTTCGAGAACTTGGCATAGAACTGATTCTTCCTCAACGTCTGCAACACCAACCGCAAGTGGGTTTCATGATCGGCTACAGATCGAGAGTAGACCAGAATATCATCAATGAATACTATCACGAACAGGTCCAGGTACTCTCAGAACGTTTTGTGCATCATGTCCATGAACACCGATGGCACATTGCACAGCCCAAACAGCATCACTGTGAACTCATAGTGCCCATAACGTGTTCCAAATGCGGTCTTGGGAATGTCACCTTCCCGAATCCTCAACTGGTAGAAAAAAGACTTCAAATCCAACTTGGAGTAGACGGTTGACCCCACTAGCTGATCGAACAACTCATCAATCCGGGGAATCGGATACTTATTCTTCTAGGTCAGCTTGTTCAGTTCGCAGTAATCAATACATAACCGCAAGTCGCCGTCTTTCTTCTTCACAAACTGAACAGGCGCGCTCCAAGGTGACATGCTTGGGCGAATATAACCCTGCTCCAACAACTCCTGCAGTTGGACTTTCAACTCCGCAATTTCCTTTGGCTCAATGCGATATGGCGAGCGGACCACAGGTTTCGCACATGGCACCAACTCGATCATGAAGTCAATCTCTCGCTAGGGTGGTAGTGATGGAGACGACGACCCTCAATATGTTGAAGACGATGACGGCGTGCTTACGGAAGATATTTCTCCACCTCCAGATAAAGACTTGCGGCGTCGTGATGACCATGTGGAGCGACGCCAAAATATCTGCCCGCGGCGCAAACCAATATATTAATAATTAATAATAAGTTATTATTAATTATTAAGTCACTTTTTATGTTTTGTTTTATTATTATTTTATTTTGCAATGTTATTTAATTGCATGTATGATGGGTGTCTATAACCATCAATTGTTATCTTTATTTAATGTCTTTAATTATTGTTTTGTTATGACATGATGGGTGTCATTAGCCATCATGAGTGGTTTAATATTTTATGGTGGAGATTGAGTGGTGTAGCCTATATATAGGCCTTTTCATGAAGGATTGAACAGAGAATGAAAAAATTGAAAACCAAGGATTCAAAATTTGAATTCCCCCCCCCCCCCCCCCCACCCCCTCCTCACTCTTCCCCTCTTGGAAAATTTGTTTCCTCCTCCTCTCCTCTCCTCCTCTCCAAAATTTTGGCATCCCCCTTTCTTTCCCCCCTCTCTACCTCCTCCTTTCAAATATTCGATCAAAGCCTTCAATACCTCTACCAAAACCGGCCCCTTCATCAACCACACCAAGGACGGCTATCCTCCTCAATACAAACCCGACCACCACCTTCCCCCTCACCAAAAAAACAAAAAAAAAACGATCAACCCCTTCCTTGAAGAAATTCGGCCAAGGCCAGAGGCTTGCTGTTGTGGATTCTTAAACCCTGGCATGAAGAGACGAAGGAGGACAAGTTCCACTCCATCCGGCGTGACTCCGGTGGAGGAGTTGAAGGTCGAACCAAGTAGGGAGTAATCGGAATCATCCATTCTGGTTGGGTAACGAATATATCTTCTACTCTGTGATTTTCCCTCTTGATAGATCTTGTGGCATATGTGTGTTGCATGGCTTGTGAAACACTTGAATTTTCGTGGTTAATTTCTTCATAGATCTCGTTGGTGTTTTCTTTTTTCGGTTTACGTTCATGAGGCGTGGAGGCCCTTGTTTTATTTTGTTGGTAGAGAACCACCCTTGTCCGAATCTTTCGTTTTCGGTGGATTCTCTTTTGGTATAACAACGCTCGACCGAACAGTGTAGGTTCCTTTCGCTTGAGAGGACCTTGGCCTATCACCTTGGTATTATCCTGAAGGGCTTTGCGAACTCTCCGTTATCTCTGAATATTGAAAACACAAATTGTGTTGTTGCTGTGTTTAAGTCTTGAGCGTGGTGTGAGGGTTATCGGAGTACATTGCGTTAGTTATGCCGATCACCATAACGCCCAAAAGGACTAGCCTGCATAAATTTGGTATCAGAGGGAGGTTCACGTCAATTTCTTAATTGGCACCCTCCCCCTTTTATTTGCACGTCGGCACGTACGTTTCTAGTTCGTTTATTTGAAAATTTAACAAAAATAAAATTTGTGGTCTGCCAATAACGGTGTAAATTTCTTATTTTTCAGTCAAATTTTAAAAAAAATAATCAACCTCATATTTTTTCGAGCAAGAAAATCTATTTTATATAATTATAATCTTAGTAGCTAAGCGGGAACAATTCTATCTTTCCTAGAATTAGTTGTTCAGGTACCCTTTCTTTGCATTCGCACAAAATCCGGATCGAGTGTCCTCTCCGGTTCACACTGAAATGGCTTTCGATGTTAACGCTTCCAATCGTCCCCTGACTTATCTACACACTAATATTTTTATCTATGATGGTTATGGGGATCCCAAGTATTTGAGATACTGGTTTGAGGGGGTAGAAACCTATTTCGAATATAACCAATTGGGCGAATACCTAAAGGTTAGTGTAGTCCTAGAGCGGTTAAGAGGTCGAGCCCGCGAGTTTTGGCTGAACGAAGAGAAAGAGCACGGTGCTGGTAGCTATCCTTATGCTTGGCAGCACATGCGTAGAATTCTCTCAAAGAAATTTGATTCCCCCTACCGCCTTAGTACTAACCCGACATCCGATAGCCAGTATTGTTATGGCACTAGAACCAAGCCAGATCATAGGAGTGATATATTATCCCAAGATAGGTCCTTTCCCCAGGTTGGTAGAGCTACCCCTAGCGTACCTGCACCCACCTATAGAGGAAGGTAAACGGTAAGGTCCCCTATCCAGAGTTCTGTACATGTGACTGCTACGACTGCCATGAGCCCGCGGGGTGAGAGTAGTCCTACCCGTAAAGGTAGGCAAACGATTACGACATATCTATCAAGTGGCGCTCCTGATCTTGGCTCTATTAAGCATCCTATCCCGATTACGCCCTTAGTCCCTATTAAGTCTCTCCCTGAGTTGCCTGAATTAGTTGTTGACTCTCCTATTGAGTCTGAGGCAGTGTCTAGGACTGTGCCCATCACTGAGCATGAGGCTGAATACGCTGGCGATTTGAGTGACGATGAGGAGATTGGTTACCCTAGTGACCTGGACGAGGATTTCTCCTGTGAGGAATCATCTCCTCTTCCTTTCGGCGATGTTTCTGAGGCGTCTCCCTTGATAGTTATGGAGTCTTCTGATGACCCTGAGTTAGAAGACATTCCGGCTGAGTCACCCTATGTTGAGAGCTTACCTGTTACTGATTTAGGTGACGACCTGCTAGAACACGAGCTAGTTCCTTCTAGCCCGGAACATATTGAGGTGCCCATTTATTTAGCTTCCTCGTTAGATCAATCCAGTCGGATAAGTGCGAGTGAGGATCACAATATTATAATGATTGATCCAGGATTGGTAGATGTTTCAACGGTGTTGGAAGAGTCACATTGGGATGGATGTTTATCTTGGGATAATCTTAGTGGTGCACATCCGGGAGATAGTTCATTGATATTATCATCGTTGCTTGAGGGTCATACTAATTTAGATTCTCCCCGGGATTCGATTTGCCCAACCCTCCATCATTATTTAGACAATGTACCTACTTCGTGGGAAGATTTGGTTAGTGAAGGATGTGATGTTTTGGAAGATTTACCCTGTGTGGGAAGGTTATTTGTGGATGACGGTAGCACTGAGGACCCGATAGACATTTCTTTGATGTTAGCTCCTTCGCCAGAAGCCCAAAATGGATTAGAAATTTTGTCGAGTACGACTTTGCCTACTTTTGAGACCAATACTGATTCTGATTTGGACGAATTATCTAGTGGGTTGGATGACATGTCGGCTGAGTTAGTAGAGTCACCCCGTGATGAATGTTTATCTGATAGTGAGTTAGATGATGACAATTCGACTGAGTTTTCAGTAAGGACGAATCTACTGTTTGATTTTTCCTTTGATTTTGATGGCTTGCACCCGGAGGAGTTTTCTTGGACATTAAATCCGTGTTTTGACGGTGAGTATGATTTAGTTCCTCCTCCGGAATCGACCATGTCGACTCCTCCTCCGGTTAACTTGACTTGATTAGATGACTTGTTAGGGAACGAGCTTGTCATTTCTAGCCCGAGATATTTGGAGATGTTTATTTATCCAGCTCCCCCATTAGACTTACCCAGACGGATGTGTGTGAGCGATTTGTTAGTTTTCACGTTCGGTCTTTCCACTACTTTTCATAGATCTGACTATGTTGTTCCTCGGGTGGACCGTTCATCTGACCGCTTGGCGTTGGGTAAGGCTTCGTTTTGGACTGCTAGTGATTCCATGGCGATGGTACGTTTTGATGTGGTGTCCCCTAGACACAATTATTTGCCAAGCCTGGTCGCTTGCATTTATCCTCCGCCTTTTGATGATCCGTGCATGCACACTTTAGTGAACGTAGTTGGGTATGTTGAGTTGTGTCTCCCGCACTACCTTTCAACTCCGGGAGCATCCAACTATATAGTTGGTGATGAGCGTTTTCTGCAGGCATTTCTTTGTGAAATTTTTAAATCAAAATTTAAATCTAAATTTAAAACTACGACGTTGGACTCCACGGAAATCGTTAATGAATTTAAAGCACCCGTGCCACCAGACTTAGTCCCGTTATTTTCTACTGTTAACTCAAGTCATATTGCACATGGGTTCACCCCTCACGGTTTTAATTTAATTAGGAGCATTCTTAACATCTTAGTTTATCAAAATGCATCCTTTAAATTACTTGCTAGTTTGTATCGGAGAGCCTCCCACCGTTATGTGGATGATTTGGTTTTGGCTTGTCTCACCCCTAAACGGATGCCCCCAGGCACCTTAAAAATATTAACGAATCGGCAAGTCCATCCTTTGTGAATCTTAAGGGAGTTTGGAAACATGATATTTCTTTTAGAATTTTCCACTGATTTGGGGCATAGCTTCTATTTTCATTGTTTCATATTTTACGCTTCATGCTTCTATGCCACTTGAAATATCTACCTTTCCGTACATATTTTCCACTTTGTTCTCTTTGGGTCTGGGTAGTGAGTTTATGCTTGGATCGCTATCTTCATCGGTCTTCACTCGAGGTACGTTGGTTGTTGATGATGAATTTTGTTTTCCTTTATTGCCTAATGCGTTGCCAAGGTTCCCTAGGAACATATTTTTGCATGACAGGATACTCCAGGTTGTTGTGCCCTCCTCTCCTAGTGATGATGTGTGTCGCTTTGTGGTTCTAATGGATGATGCTTTCCCGCACATGTACAATCAGATCTACTCATCGGTGATGAGTACTTTTGAGCGGGGAAGGATTTATGGAGACGACTTCCCTCAACATGTTGAAGACGATGACGGCGTGCTTACGGAAGATATTTCTCCGCCTCCAGATAAAGACTTGCGGCGCCGTGACGACCATGTGGAGCGACGCCAAAATATCCGCCTGCGGAGCAAACCAATATATTAATAATTAATAATAATTATTAATAAATTATTATTAATTACAAAGTCATTTTTTATGTTTTGTTTTATTATTATTTTATTTTGCAATGTTATTTAATTTCATGTATGATGGGTGCCTATAACCATCAATTGCTATCTTTATTTAATGTCTTTAATTATTGTTTTGTTATGACATGATGGGTACCATTAGCCATCATGAGTGGTTTAATATTGTATGGTGGAGATTGAGTGGTGTAGCCTATATATAGGACTTTTCATTAAGGATTGAAGAGAGAATGAAAAAATTGAAAACCAAGGTTTCAAAATTTGAATTCCCCCCCCCCCCCCCCACTCCTCACTCTGCCCCTCTTGGAAAATTTGTTTCCTCCTCTCCTCTCCTCCTCTCCAAAATTTCGGCCTCCCCCTTTCTTTCCCACCTCTCTACCTCCTCCTTTCAAATATTCGATCAAAGTCTTCAATACATCTCCCAAAACCGGCCCCTTCATCAACCACACCAAGGACGGCTATCCTCCTCAATACAAACCAGACCACCACATTCCCCCTCACCAAAAAAACAAAAAAACGATCAACCCCTTCCTTGAAGAAATTTGGCCAAGGCCATAGGCTTGCTGTTGTGGATTCTTAAACCCCGGCGTGAAGCGACGAAGGAGGACAAGTTCCTCTCCATCCGGCGTGAATCTGGTAGAGCCGTTGAAGGTCAAACCAAGTAGAGAGTAATCGGAATCATCCATTCCGATTGGGTAACGAATATATCTTCTAATCTGTGATTTTCCCTCTTGATAGATCTTATGGCTGTTAAATTTACTCAAAGTGGTCAGCAAGATAGCCCAAAGCCAAATTAATATTCTCAGCACTACCCAGTTCACACTTTGATCTAGAGGAAAACCAGGGAGCAAGCTCAACACACCAAGCACATGGAAGAACAAGCAGATCTTATATTCATTATACTTCATTACAAGATGAGGTATACATAGCGAGACATGATTTCGCTAGTACAATAGCTATAATAGAAAGCACAAAAACAAGCCGATCGGGCAGCACTGGAAACCGCCGAGACTGCCGAAGTCGCCAAGTCCACTGAAGCCGCCCGAGCTGAAGCTGCAACACGCCGAATAGACACGGAGTCCGCCAAAGCCGCGAGGCCACGCGGACACACCATTATTCGCCTACTGCTGATGAACTGAGGAACAGACCGCCTACCCGCCTGAGACTGGCGGACAGGTTATTGGAACTTGCAAAGTTGAAGCAGAGAACTGACAAGTCGCAGAGCGACCTGCTGAAACCGCACACTTCCAAGTACTTGACCGAAGTCAAAGCCAAACTCCTGGCTCCTTGAAGCTAGTCGCGCGACCTATACACAGCAAATAGTTAACTCTGATTCAATCCGCGCGGACAGAAAACTGACACCGCAGCACTTTGACGAGCCCCCACTTACTGTTCACTCAGTTACTGTAGACCTGCCGGGGGGTCCTATTTATAGGCGAGGTGAGGAGTGTGGTCACTGCCCTAATGGATAGAGACACCGCCCCAGCCCGCGCGCTAACAAACACTCGTCCGCTGAGTCCGCAAGGACTTAGCCGGATTCCAAGGAACAACCCGCCAGGAGCAAGGCACGGATCACAACAAGGCGGACTTGCCTCACACTATGCGGACTAGGTATAGTCCGCACAGTCCGCACATTCCACAGAGTCTGCAAAGTCTGCAACATCACCATATGGACAGCCACAACCCCATCAGCAACAGTCTGCACACTAAAGAGGCAGTCTGCATAGTACATGACCAAAGCCTCCATCTGCCACAAGTCCACGACCAAAGGCAGGGTTAGCAACAGTCCGCCCGGTCAACAGCGGACTTGGCGGATGCAGCGGACACACTGGACTTGTCACAGAATGTGACCAAGTCCAGTAAATCACACCGGGCCTAACGCGAGCTTGGAGGGCAAGGCTCAGTCTGCCAATCACCCAAAGCGAAAATTCCAACACTCCTCCAGAGTTAAGGTAGCGTACGCAAGCAAACTCGCACGGCTGCCCAAACGTCCAACTGTCGGACTCCACACACCAGTTCGCCACAACAACAACACTTGTACTATCAGAGCTCGGGAAGGCCACAGCCAAACTCCTAAGGCCAGTCCGCAATAGCGAACACCGCGGACATGCCAGTCCGCAAGCCTCCCGCGGATAGGACCCACTCCGCGAGATAACACAAGCTTGCAACACGGCCACTAAACAGAGCACTTCCTACAGCCTACAAACCTCTGTCCGCTCAGGCCGCTCCTCAATCAACCAAGCCTCTAAGGAAGCCAACACCCTATCCGCAGACAGCAATTCGCCCAGGCTGCGGACACAAGCCGCACAGGCAGCTTCTTAACCAGCCAAGCCAGCACCCAGAACGCAACCAACAGTCCGCCCATGCCGTGGACGTAGACCGCTCAGGCCGCTCAACAAGGCTAGGCTAGCAAGGCAGCCAACGCCTTATCCGCAGACAACAGTCCACCCAGGCCGCGGACTTAGTCCGCACAAGCCGCTTAGAAGAACAGCCAGATCCAACTAGTCCTATCACCAGGCCGCATAACAGCAGTCCGCCCAGTCCGCCCAGTCCGCCGACTATGTCCGCTCAGGCCGCCCGGCCTGCCCATCAACCACTTCCACTTCACAACTTTCAACACTCCCCCTTGAAGTGAGAAGTAGTGATTAAGCCCAGCAAGCTGCGCAACCGCTCAAAAGACCCCTTCGACAGTGGCTTCGTCAAGATGTCAGCAAGATTATCTTCACTCTGAACATGCCCGACCAGAAGAGATCCCTCCAACACCTTCTCCCTTATGAAGTGGTGATCGATCTCAATATGCTTGGTCCTAGCGTGACACAATGGATTGTTTACTAGCTTGAGAGCACTCTCATTGTCACCCCGGAGTAAAGTTGGTCCTTGCACTTCTTCATGCACATCCTCTATAAGCCTCCTCAACCAGATAGCTTCCCGAGCAGCCAAGGCCTAAGCCTTATACTCTGCCTCCGTAGTTGAGACGGACACCGAGTCCTGCTTCTTGCTACACCACGAGATGCTAGCTGATCCGCAAGTGAACACATAACCTGAAGTTGACCTTCGATCATCCGAATCACCGTCATAGTCAGTATCTGTGTACCCAAGCAAGGCAAAGTCTGAGTCCCTTTTATAGAGAAGTCCCTTGTCAGAAGTTGTCTTGACATACTTCAGAATGTTCTTTGCCGCCCCTAGATGAGACTTCCTTGGTTCAGCCATAAACCGACTTACTCGGCCAACAGCATAAGCAATGTCTGGCCTTGTAATCGTCAGGTAGATCAAGCTTCCAACAAGTGCTCTGAACACCAAGGGGTCGGGAAGAATCCTTCTCTCATCTCGTCGAAGCTTCAGCCCATGTTCTAGTGGAGTAAAGCAACTCTTTCCTTCACCCATGCTGAATCACTTCACAATGTGATCTGCATATCCTCTTTGGCAAATGAGTATACCACTCTTCTTCCTCTCCACTTCAAGATAGAGAAAGTGATGAAGCTCTATCCAGTCTTTCATCTCGAAGCATATAGCAAGCTCAGCCCTGAGCCTTGCTACTTCCTCCTCCGAATTCCCTGTGATGATCATGTCATCCACATACATCAGGACCAGGACTTGAAGCTCCCCCTTCTTCTTGACGAACAAGCTAGAATCTGATTTGGAAGCAAGATAACCGCAGAATTGCAAATACTCTGCTATCTTCCCATACCAAGCTCTAGAAGCTTGCTTCAACCCATAGAGAGCCTTCATGAGCTTGCAGACATAGTCTAGATGAACTTCAGAGACAAAACCAAGTGGTTGATCCATGAAGATGTCCTTGTAAATCTCTCTGTAAAGAAAAGCATGCTTCACATCAAGCTGTCACATTCTCCATCCCTTGCTAGCAGCCAAGGCGATCACCACTCTAACTGAAGTCATCTTTGCAACCGGACAAAACGTCTCCTCATAGTCTTCTCCATACTGTTGTGAGAATCCTCGAGCAACCATATGAGCTGTGTATCTATCAATGCTCCCATCAGCCTTCTTATTCAACTTAAACACCCACTTACAAGTCACCGGAGTAATGCTATCAACCTTGGGCACAAGATCCCGGGTTTCATTCTTCTTGAGAGCAGCAATCTCTTCCTTCATGGAATCTTCCCACTCCTTGACTCCAGTATCCTCATTGAAGTTTGTAGGCTCTCGCTCATCCAGAGGACCTGCAAAGAAGCAGGAGATAAAGCTCACTGCATTCCCATCACAGTAACGAGCTGGTGGCTTAATAACCATCTTCGATCTTCGAAAGGTCTGCCCCTTGCTTACTACCTCTGTTGCTTCTTCAGGCTCAACTCCTACTTGGGGCAAGCTTTAAGCAATGCTCCCCCTGCTTCCTGAGCCAGAAGGCTCAGCCTTAGAGTTTGAAGCAACAGGAGCTGCTGGTGAAATAGCAAGCTCCTCTTCCAGGCCTTCAGCAGCCACCATCAGTTCTTCATCAACCTTGCTTCCGGTTAGCTCAACCGAGCCACCTCCATATGACGTCAGCTCGTCAAAGACAACATCTCTTGACACAACAAACTTTTTCGTCGCAGGGCCCATGCATTTCCATCCCTTCTTCCGCTCATCGTAGCCAACAAAAATAAGCTTCCTTGCCTTTGCATCCAGCTTAGTCCGAGAAGCATCCGGGACATGCACATAGCAAGTTGAACCGAACACCCGAAGGTGTCCCACATTAGGATTCTCCTTCAGCAACAACTCAATAGGAGTCTTCATGTTGATCGGGCTGAGCGGCATCCGGTTGATGACATAAGAAGCACAAGACATCCCCTCTGCCCAAAAGGACCTTGGAATGTATTTTGCATGAAGCCAGCATTTGCAAGTCTCCGTCAAATGATGGATCTTCCTCTCCGCTACTCCATTTTGTTGTGGAGTGTGAGCACAAGTAAGCTCTTGTTAGATCCCGTGCTTCCTGCAGAAGTTAGAAAACTTGGAGGAGATAAACTCACCACCATTGTCTGTTCTAAGCTTCTTGATCTGCAAGCCAAGCCGACCTTCCACCAACTCCTTGAACTCCACAAACAAATGGAAGGCTTCTGACTTCTCCTTCAAGAAATAAACCCAAGTGTATCTTGAGTAGTCATCAATCAAGACAAGCATGTATCTACTTCCACCAAGGCTGGCCGTGACAGTTGGTCCCATCAAGTCGCCATGAATGCACTCCAATGGTTGCTTGCTCCTTGTTTGTGATTTATCAAACGGAAGGCGATATGCCTTACCGTATTGACACCCCGCGCAAACATGCCCGTCACCAAAGGAGGATAACTTAGGCAAACCTCTCACCAAGCTTCTACTAGCCATAGCCTTCAGCTTGTCCATTCCTACATGCCCCAGCCTCTCATGCCAGATAGCAGCGCTATCGTTGGCTCTCATACGATCAACATAAGAATTAGTTGCAAGAACAAATAAGTTCTTAACTCTTCTTTGAAATAAATAGTGTCTAACCACCTAGAGGGGGGGTGAATAGGTGTACTTTTTCTTTTTACTTTAAGGCAGACAAACTGGTTTGTACTTTAAGCAGCAAATGCAAATTCTACAGCTATCACAACACAGCAACCACAGAAACAAAAATTCACAGAGCGCACACAGTGTTTATAATGGTTCCCCAAGGTCTGGGTACATCCACTTTCCCCCTTCGCCTATCTAGTAGTGTATTATATTCGGCCTAACTTCTGCACTTCTCCTCAGATCCTCAGATCTTACAGCTCAGAACCCCAAACAGGTTCCTACAACTCAGAGTGTCCCCACTCCTACAACTCAGGCACAAAGCCCTACCACTCAGTCTTCAACAAGACCTACACTCAGGCTAAACAGCCCTACCTCAGCCTTCAACAAGCCCTACACTCAGAGAATTGATTCTCCTACACTCAGGCTCAAAAGCCCTACCTCAGCCTTTATAAATTTAGGCTTACAACTCAGATCCCTTAGGATCCTACAAAAAGATAATAAAAAGTTTTTAGATCACCACTCAGTTTGAGAGAATGAATAGGTCAACCTTCTTGATCAGTTCTTGATAGCACTGATTCCTGAGATCAACTTTGTCTTCGCTTTCTTCAAGGCTTCTTGAGTCTGAACTCAGTAAAATTGATCTTCTTGAAGTAGACCGGCTGGCAACTTCCTTCTTAGGATGGAGAATTAAATCTGGATCCTACTTAGCAGTTTGGTTCAGAACCGGCTTCTTAAGAGATTTGATTAACAAGTCTCTTTCTTGACTTCAATTACTGGAGTTCTCTCTCCAAGTAAATATGAAGTTTCTTCAAAATACTGATTTACAGTTTTCTCTGGATCTGTATTGATCTTCTTAAATGTTAATCTTCTGATTGATTGATGATTTTTTTTTGATTAATTCATCTCTGTTGAAGGAGAAAGACCTTTATATAGTCTTCCTCCAAGGTAACCGGCTGATCCGGTTTCTAACGAACTTCTGACAGATCTGACAGTTGTAGTAGACAGGCTGAAATGGCAGCTATCAAGTCATCCAGTCACTTCTTGAAATCACTGTCTCTGTCTGAAAGTGTCGAGACTGTTCTTCATTATGTGTCAACACAAATAGACCAAGTGTCGACACAAATGGACTAAGTGTCGACACTAGCCTTGGTGGTGTCGACACAACTCCTTGGGTTGTTGTAACAGCTTCTCGACACTGCTTCTTCAGAATGTGTCGACACTGATTCTGTGTGTCGACACAAGCCTTATGTTGAATGTGTCAACACTGATTCTGTGTGTCGACACAAGTACTTCTTCTTTAAAATTTAGTTGAATTATGCTGTGTATCGACACATCTCCTTTGTGTCGACACAACTTATTTTGTTGTTGATACTAGCTGAGTGTCGACACATCTCCTTTGTGTTGACACAAGTACTTCTTTACTTTAACTTTGTTGAAACTTGCTGTGTGTCGACACAGTTGATGTCGACAATGCCTTCAGTGTGTTGACACAGCTTCCTGGTGTCGACACATTGGATGTCGACTAAGCTTCTCTGGGTGTCGACACTGCCTCTAAGTGTCGACATGATATATGTTGAGTATTCTTCATAGTGTGTCGACACTACCTGTATGTGTCGACACTTTTCTTCTGGTGTCGACTCTGCTTTTCCTGGTGTCGACACAAATACTCCAAGTGTCGACACAGCTTCTCTAGATGTCGACACAAGCCTTCATAAGTGTCGACACTACATCTCTAGGTGTCGACGCATGGACTTAGAAACTTTTTTGCATTTCCTGCAATTACTTAACCTGCACATATAAACTCAAAGCACATCAAATACACCTTGATGTATATCATTGAGTAGGGTAAGGCTTCTTCAAATCTGGTACACATTTTCCAATGTACCCAACAATCTCCCCCTATTTGGAGAAGTCATAACCCTTAGTCAATGATATACATCATTCATAACAAATACTCAATATGATGTATAATAGTATTATATGACAGGGTAAATACTAAACAAAACATGTATAAACAATCTTCTCAGAATAACAATATAATAGATTGAACATTAAACATTATTTTATTACAACTTCCAATAGTTTCATTAATCAAAAGTTTACATGGATTTTAATGCAAATGATTACAAAGTTGTAAACTTAAGAAAATTTTATTCTATGGCTGCTCTGGCTCCTTGATGACAATGCCCTTGCCAGATTGAATCTTGGCTTGAACTGGAGCATCAGTGTCATCAGCAGGCTTCTTGCCCTTAAGATATTTCTTCTTCTGTTCTTCATCCCTTATCTTTTGTCTCTCAAAATAATGATAAGGCTTAGGGAAATACTTGCTAGGTTCCTGTTCATTAGGAGGTAGCTTCCCTAGTTTAGCCTTTCTTCTGTACTGTACAATAGCCTCTTGACTGGCTTCATGTTTTCTCCATTCTTGGTCAGAGTACCATTTACCCCTCTCTAGGAAATTATCATTTGCAGCCTTCCAAGCAGTCAGAATAATATTTCTAGAAGTTGGGCTCCACTGTTCAAAATCAGGCATAAACTCTGCCTATTCTCTGAACCTCTTCTTAGATAATTGAGCTTCTCGCTCTTTCAAAACTTCCTCAGGCACAGGCTTATCTACTTTCTCAAAAATAATATTCTTGTTGGGTTCCATCAATGCCCCCGGTGTTGGGAGGAACGGCGTGATGCGCTACGGCCCACACTAGTCGAAACAGAAGGGTGTGTCCCCTGGGGCCTAACTGGCCGCCCCGTGGATCCTAGGGTAGCCAGCTCCATAAAGGAGTGGTAGCGCCGTCCTCAAACAGTCCGAGCTTTTGGGCGAGTTGGTTGCGCCATATCCCTACAAGTGGTATCAAAGCAGGTCACGGGTTCGAAACCCCGGGGTCGTTGCTGGGGGGGGATTGTTGGGTTCCATCAATGCCCCCGGTGTTGGGAGGAACGGTGTGATGTGCTACGGCCCACACTAGTCGAAACAGAAGGGTGTGTCCCCTGGGGCCTAACTGGCCGCCCCATGGATCCTAGGGTAGCCAGCTCCATAAAGGAGTGGTAGCGCCGTCCTCAAACAGTCCGGGCTTTTGGGCGAGTTGGTTGCGCCATATCCCTACAAGTGGGATATGGCGCAACCAACTCGCCCAAAAGCTCGGACTGTTTGAGGACGACGCTACCACTCCTTTATGGAGCTGGCTACCCTAGGATCCACGGGGCGGCCAGTTAGGCCCCAGGGGACACACCCTTCTGTTTCGACTAGTGTGGGCCGTAGCGCATCACGTCGTTCCTCCCAACACCGGGGGCATTGATGGATCCCAACAATCCCCCCCCCCCCCAGCAACGACCCCGGGGTTTCGAACCCGTGACCTGCTTTGATACCACTTGTAGGGATATGGCGCAACCAACTCGCACAAAAGCCCGGACTGTTTGAGGACGGCGCTACCACTCCTTTATGGAGCTGGCTACCCTAGGATCCACGGGGCGGCCAGTTAGGCCCTAGGGGACACACCCTTCTATTTCGACTAGTGTGGGCCGTAGCGCATCACGCCGTTCCTCCCAACACCGGGGGCATTGATGGAACCCAACAATCCCCCCCCCCCCAGCAACGACCCCGGGGTTTCGAACCCGTGACCTGCTTTGATACCACTTGTAGGGATATGGCGCAACCAAATCGCCCAAAAGCCCGGACTGTTTGAGGACGGCGCTACCACTCCTTTATGGAGCTGGCTACCCTAGGATCCACGGGGCGGCCAGTTAGGCCCCATGGGACACACCCTTCTGTTTCGACTAGTGTGGGTCGTAGCGCATCACGCCGTTCCTCCCAACACCGGGGGCATTGATGGAACCCAACATAAGACTCTCTAGATGCAGAAGAAGTTCAAGAGGTGCAGCTAAATGAGGAGGCTGGAGGTGTACAACCTGAAGACAGACTACCACCAGCAAATAGACACTTAAAGGATCATCCAGCCAATCAGATAATTGGTGATCCCAGACAAGGAGTGCAAAAAAGAAGCATGAATCTGAGTACAGTTCTTTACTCCAGTTTCCTATCACAAGTAGAACCAAAGAAATTTGAAGAAGCAGTTCTAGACCCTCATTGGATTGATGTCATGCAAGAGGAGCTGAATCAGTTCAAAAGATGCAAGGTCTGGGAGCTAGTTCCTAAACCAAAAGACCACAACATCATTGGAACTAAGTGGATCTTTAGGAACAAGTTGGATGAGAATGGAATCATTATAAAGAATAAAGCTAGACTTGTCGCAAAAGGATATAGGCAGGAAGAAGGTATTGATTTTGATCAAACCTTTGCTCCAGTAGCAAGACTGGAGGCAATCAAGATGTTCCTTGCCTATGCAACATATCAAGGGTTTAAGGTATTCCAAATGGATGTTAAGTCAGCTTTCCTAAATGGAGATCTAAATGAAGAAGTCTATGTAGAGCAGCCCTCAGGTTTTGTTGATTCTCTTAAACCCGATTATGTTTATAGACTTAGGAAAGCATTATATGGGTTAAAACAAGCCCCAAGGGCTTGGTATGAAACCCTGTCTAGTTTCCTCATTGAGAACAAATTCTCAAGGGGGAAAATAGACAAGACTCTATTCCTTAGGGAATCTAAAGGCAAGATTATTCTAGTCCAAATATATGTAGATGACATAATATTTGGGTCTACAGAAAGTAATCTTTGCAGAAAGTTTGCAAAACTTATGCAAGGAAAATTTGAAATGAGCAGTATGGGGGAACTTAAGTTCTTCTTGGGTCTTCCAGTAAGACAAACTGAAGATGGCCTGTCCATATGCCAATCTAAGTTCACCCTAGAGTTGATAAAGAAGTATGGTATGGAATCATCCACTACCATGAAAACTCCTATGGGGTCAAGCATGTCTCTAAGCAAAGATGTAACGCCCCCGATTTTTCAGTGATTTATTTAATTTCTTATTTAACGTATTATGACGTCAGAGCGTTATGTTAGCGCGTGTTGGTCATGTGACGTTGTTAGAGCGTGCTCTTAGCTCTTTAGGTTCCCTGCGTGGCTTGGTGATGCCTGGTAGCAAGATTCCCTAGCGAGCCGGAGTCTGTTTGGTGACTCGGTGGAGCCTCTTGTGGAATGCTTGCGTTTTAGCTTCGGGAGAAATTTGCCCGAGTTTTGTTCGTCGGATTTTGTTACCGACTTTGTCGTTAGCGCGTTTTGCGTTCGTTAGGTTTGACCGGCCAAGTTTTGGGATTTGCGTCGGGAGTGAAAAATTTTATATTAGGAAATTAGATCGGCTAATTTTAGACTTGCTCGTCAAGTTTCGTCGCGATCCGAGCATTTTTGGAGCCTCGGCGCACGATTGAAGTTTGTATGTTTTCGCGAACGCCGTTAACTTTAGAATTTATTATCTCGAAAACGGTGCGTCGGAATTCGATTTCGACTTCGCCGTTGGTTTCGTAGCGTCGTCATTCGCCTACGGTGCGAATTTCGTTCGATTCGGTGCGCGTTTGGCCCTCCGTAACGATATATGTTATATCATTTGTTTTAAATAAGTATAAATATTATTAATTTATATATAAAGAAATAATTTTAAAAAAAAATAGAGAATCGGTGAGAATGATTCTCACTGAATCATGGATTCGGTGAGAATCATTCTCACCGATCAGCCCTTTGTCTTTTTGCCTTCCCGCCGATCGTGCAGCCCCCCCTTTTTTATGTTATAATTATATATAATAAATATTATGTTATATTAATAATAAATATAATATTATTATTATTATTATTATTATTATTATTATTAAGTATATATATATAAGATAAAGAAGAAAAACCTTCTCCTTCCTCCGAACCAGCAGCCCCCTCCTGTGCGAAAAAAATTAGGCGTGTGCGGAACCTCTCATTCGCGAATCTTCCGGCGGCCGCCACCGCCGATCCGGTGGACGGAATTTCGATCCGATCGCGGCGTTGGAAAGCTCTCGGCGAGAGCTTCGAGATCGCGGTAAGCTTTTCCCTTTTCGGTGACCGTTTCGCCATAGATTTTTTCGGCCCTAACCCCGGTTGTCCGTTTTTTCGTAGATCTCGTCTCCGCGTGCCCCCTTTTGGACGGATCTACGTGGTGGAGTATTTTGGGTGGACGTTTTCAAGAACGATTTGAGGCAAGTGGATTTCTCCCCTCTTGCGTGCCTCCATGGGTTGTATTTCGCTTTATTAACTCTCCTTGTCGTAGAATACCGGAGTAATATAGGTGAGATTAGAAATATTCCTAGGTTAGGGCTTGTGGTCGGCCTAAACTAGGAAGTTATCGGAATTTATTTTAAATAATTCGGCGGGTAGGGGGAAATAATTCGGCGGGTAGGGGGAAATAATTCGGCGGGTAGGGGGAAATAATTCGGCGGGTTTTGGTTGTAGAACTTGGTAGTTTCTAAGTGGTGTTGTCGGCTAGTTTTGGCGCCGAATCGTGGATCCTTAGCATGTGGTAGCTGGGTTTCTGAAGGAGTATGGTACCGGGGGAGTTCGAGCCGTGGCCACCACCATTCCCTCCTTTGGACATTTTGGGTTCCTGTAAGAGGTTGGAACTCTATGTGTGTGGACCCTGTGGCGGCCCCTTTAGTACTCTTGAGACACCTGGACCTGGTTGTTCGGTTGTGACTGTTCTTAGTCTCCGACACAGGTTTGGGATTTGTGCCAGTGCTAACGATTTACAAGTTTAGGACTGTTAGTTCCTTTCATACTGTTCATTTGATGCATATTGGTTCCCTTTTTGTCTCTGCAGGCTTGAGCGGAGTTTGGTACGTTTTAGTACTTGTTGCATTTCTCTCACTTTTCTTATTGTTTTACTTACATTTTGTCCCTTTTTGGATTCTTTAGCTGAGATTTTCAGCATCTCCCTTGCAGGGTTGGTAACCCTTATTCTTTCTGCTCTTTTCATACTGTTCAGGTCTGTAGTCGGCTGTACGGCTAACTTCAGGAGTTCCCTTGTGGACTGCATTGTGGCAGTGTTTTCCTCACCTGTTGAGGTAGTTCTTTAGCTTTGTAGTAGTACAGACATACATGCTCGCCAGCGAGTTCGTGTCAGGTTGTTGACGCTCGTTGGTGATTTTCCTTGGTGATACTAAGCCTTTGCTTAGCTGCTAGTTTACCTGTTTTGTGGTAGTTTCACTTGCTCTCTGGGAATGTTTTATGCTAGGTTGCTAGTTACTTTGAAACCTATAAAAAAATTACTATATGTATTGCATGATCAGCATGTTTTGTAAAAGCTCAATCATTATTTTTCCAAATGCGTAAAAAGATTGTTTTCTTTATAAATATTATAAATTGAAATCTAGGGTTTTGCATAGTGTAAGTTGTCCTCTTAGGACACTTATGCGCTCTTTTAGGATGTTAAACATAAATGAAGTATTTTTCCGCTACGTATAAAAATAGTGTTCAAACCGTGGACTATCTGATCCACTGAGCCGAGGGATACGGCCAATCAATTAAAAAAAATCAGTTTTCTATTCATTTTAACTTATGATTTGAAGGATTAGAGTGTTGCCTGAGCGTCAGCAGTTATCCCCTGCTTGACGTGGCATCACAGCTCGTAGTTATCTCGTGCTCTGATTTATTTATTAATGAGAAAAATGCGGGTTGTGACAGTTGGTATCAGAGGGAGGTTGCTTGACAAATTGTCGGGCAACCTGTCCCTGTAAGTGTTAGGTGTTTAGAGTCATATCATACACACACCAATATGTCATCAGCACGTCTTGGCTGAAGCACGAACACTACACTCATAGTATGACATGAAGTATACGAGGCATATTATGTAGTATGGGATGCATACTATGTGTTTGTATATGGATCCATCATAGGAGGCAACATGTGAGGGTTATGTAGTATGGGATGCATAACCTCACCACATGAATGCGGCTAGCACATTTTCTTTTTCGTTGCATGGAAATATTATGTAGTATGGGATGCATAACATTTTCATGTGTACGCCGCTCATAACATGCATTAGGGCCTTTTTAGAATGCATAGCACAATCATGCATAGCATAACATTGCATAAGCACAACGTGCCAAGCTAAAGATTTACAGGATGACATGTGTACACACATAATTTTTGAGTCAAAAAAGAATATAAATTCATGCATTCCCGATCTAGGCACAAGAGTTAGTGTGATGATAGTGAATCATCGTAGGATAAGCATAACATCATTATTGAAAATACCAGAGCAAGTTAGCAGCATGAGCAAGTACTTAAGTATATATTGTTTGTACTATGTTGTTTGGTTCTAGTGGGTGGGCTAGGTGTCTGATTAGTGTTTTGTTGTTCCATTGGAATGTCGAGGCGTCCTTGGACAAGGTTGACTCCCCAATCGGAGGGAGAATCTTCAGGTGCACAGAGCAGTGCAATGATAGAAGGTCTGCGACAAAGCAATGAAGCCTTGTCAAAGCAAGTAGTGGATTTGCAGTCTCAGGTCCAGTCCTTGTTAGCAGTTGTGGCAGGGCACATTCTGAGAGTTCAGGACCCTGTTGTGGGTCAAGCTGTCCCTGTTCCCCCCGCTCCTCTGGTGCCTCCGGTCGTGGTGCCACCAGAGATGACCTTTATTTCTCAGTTTCAGCGACTTAGGCCTCCGACGTATGATGGCAAGACAGATTACATGGTCTTAGACGATTGGATGATATCAATCGAGGAGATGTTCTCATACTCCGGGATCACTGATGATCAGAAAGTGATGTTAGCCGCATATCAGCTCAAAGGGTTGGCAAAGGGCTGGTGGCTGAGGGAGAAAGAAGGTCTGAAGGACGGGTGTTCCTGGGAGTCCTTTAAGGAGCTACTTCTGAGCAAGTTTCTGCCATCGGTCGAGAGGGACCGTCTGATGAATGATTTCCTGCACTTAAAGCAGAGGCAGCTCACGGTTAGTGAGTACGAAATCGAGTTTAGTAAGCAAAGCCGATTTGCCCCAGACTTGGTGAGTTCCGATGAAAATAGAAGCAAGAGATTTCTGGCTGGGCTAAGGAGTGACGTCCAGCAATTAGCAAGTGCCTATGCGACCTCAAGTTATGCTGGTATGGTGGAAGCTGCCTTAAAGGTATAGGCAATTGATAACGCCAAGAATCGAGGTCAACAACTGAGAAAAGATAAAAGAAAGTCTGATGAGGGTAAGAGTACTCAGGTCCCTGACGCTGCTCCGAGGAAGAGAAACAAAGAGGTATGCAGTTTCTGTGGCCGACCGGGCCATCCATTGGAAAGGTGCTATCAAAGATTAGGAGCTCAGAAGAAAGAGCAGATTCATGCGATCCAAGGTATCCCAAAGAAAGACTTGCTTTGTTCGGTATGCAAGAAGCCGGGGCACGATGTTACCCATTGCTGGAAGAAGGCGAGAAGTTGTTTCTTGTGCGGTCAAGAGGGTCATCTCAAGTATCTGTGCCCGCAAGCTCAGCTTACTCTGCAGCCAGTTCCTCTTCGGGCTTTGCCGCCGCCGCAGCGAGTGGACAAGGGAAAAGGGAAGTTGAACGTGGTCTCTATAGAGGAAGCTCAGGCGTCCACGCAAGTGATATCAGGACGATTTAAGGTAAAGAACCGCTGGGCGCGTGTTCTGTTCGATTCCGGCGCTACCCACTCATTTGTGGCTAGGGCCTTCGTAGAGCGTTACCGTTTGGATCTCGATCGTGTTGGTGATGCGTTCTGTGTCAAGTTTCCTTCAGGCGAATCTGTAGTTTCGGATCAGGGTATTCAGAGTTGTCCGATTTTACTAGGCGATTTTCTCACGATTGCTGATTTGAAGCTGTTGGATCTGGAAGACTTCGATGTGATCCTAGGCATGGACTGGTTGTCCAGATATGATGTTGTGATCCAATGCAAGGGTAAACGCTTGGACTTCAGGATGGACAACGGTCAGCCCGGGAGTGTTTACGGTTATCCGCGCCAGGATTCCCCGACTATATCGGCGGTATGTGCTCGGAAGCTTGTAGATTCCGGATGTTTTGCGTGTTTGGTTTCGGTTTTAGAAACCAAGGTTAGTTTGCCGTGTTTGGAGGAGATCCCGGTGGTTCGTGATTTTTCTGATGTCTTTCCAGCAAATCTTCCTGGTCTCCCGCCTGATCGAGACGTGGAGTTTGTTATAGATTTGGAGCCGGGTACGCGTCCTATTGCCAAGGCGCCTTACCGGATGGCCCCACGCGAACTGGAGGAGTTGCGTATCCAGTTAGACGAGTTGCTTGAGAACGGATTTATAAGGCCGAGTTCTTCGCCTTGGGGTGCTCCCGTTTTGTTCGTCAAGAAAAAAGATGGATCGATGAGGTTGTGCATTGATTATAGAGAGCTAAATAAGGTAACGATCAAGAATAGGTATCCGTTGCCGAGGATAGATGATTTGTTTGATCAACTGCGAGGCAGCGCCGTGTTCTCTAAGATTGACCTTCGTTCGGGCTACCACCAGTTAAGGATCCGTGAATCAGATATCCCGCGTACTGCCTTCCGTTCCAGACATGGTCATTTTGAATTTTTGGTGATGTCGTTTGGCTTGACCAACGCACCTTCTGCTTTCATGGACATGATGAACCGGGTCTTCAAGGACTTTCTGGACAAGTTTGTAGTTGTATTTATAGACGATGTGTTGGTGTATTCACGCAATGTTGAGGAGCATGACCAACATTTGCGTCTATTTTTATCTGCCTTGAGGGACCATAAGTTGTTCGCCAAGCTAAGTAAATGCGAGTTCTGGTTGCCTCAGGTTTCTTTCCTGGGTCATGTGGTTAACAAGGACGGAATCTCTGTCGACCCAGAAAAGATAGCCGCAGTTATGGAATGGACGAGGCCTGCCACACCCAAAGAAATAAGAAGCTTCCTAGGGTTGGCTGGCTACTATAGAAGATTTGTAGAGGGTTTCTCTACATTATCTGCGCCATTGACCAAATTGACGCAGAAGAATGCAGCATTTGTGTGGAGCGATAAGTGCGAAGAAGCATTCCAAGAGATAAAGAATAGATTGTGCACTGCTCCGATATTGACATTGCCTACGGAAGGATTAGACTATGTCGTTTACGTGGACGCATCCCACGTGGGTCTTGGTTGTGTGCTGATGCAAGAAGGAAAAGTGATTACGTATGGGTCAAGACAGCTTAAGATTCATGAAAGGAACTACCCTACGCATGACTTTGAATTCGCAGCAGTTATTTATGCATTGAAATTATGGAGACACTTGTTGTATGGCGCGCAGTGCAAGATTTATACAGATCATAAGAGTTTGAAGTACGTCTTCACTCAAAAGGAGTTGAACTTGCGCCAGCGCAGATGGTTAGAGTATGTGGCTGATTATGAAGTGGAGATCATATACCATCCGGGTAAGGCTAACGTGGTAGCTGACGCCTTAAGCAGGAAGACAGGGAAAATTTTCAATCTCTCCACTGAGTTGTTAGTAGAAGAGTTCCTTTTAATGGATATTTCAGTTGGTAGATGTGACTCGTCAAGCAGTTTGGAAGTGTCTGAGCCTTCATGGATTTCTCTTACGAGGCTTCATCAAAAGGACGATCCTGATCTACTGCACCTTCATAATAGAACTGAGAAGGGGGAGCTGCCTGACTTTTCGATCGATGACGCGGGTACTCTAAAGTACCGCGGTTGATTTTGCGTCCCCAATTTTCGAGATATTCGAGTTAAGTTGTGCAGTGAGGCACACGGTTCAAGTGTGGCCTACCATCCAGGGTCTACAAAAATGTATAAGGACTTGAAACAGATTGCCTGGTGGATTGGGATGAAGGGTGACATTGCAAGGTTTGTGTCAGAATGTTTTACGTGCAAAAGAGTTAAGGCTGATCATGGAAGGCCTGGTGGAAAATTAGCGCCTTTAGAGATTCCAACTTGGAAGTGGGAGAGTATCTCAATGGATTTCATTACTGGTTTGCCGAGATCTCCCCGAGGGCATGACTCTGTTTGGGTGATTGTTGATAGATTACCAAAGTGTGCGCACTTCGTACCCTTTCAGATTGGTTACTCGATGAAAAAGATAGCGGAACTATATTTGAATGAAGTTATCAGGTTACATGGAGTACCCGTAAGTATAGTATCAGATCGAGACTCCAGGTTTACGTCTCGTTTCTGGAAGAGCCTTCAAGAAGGATTGGGAACTGACTTGAGATATTCTACCGCATATCATCCACAGACCAATGGTCAAACGGATCGTGTTAATCAGATTGTGGAAGATATGATCCGTTGTTATATATTAGACCACGGAGGAGCGTGGGATGAACGCTTGAGGTTGATGGAGTTCGCATACAATAACAGTTATCAAGAGAGTCTACAAATGGCTCCTTTTGAAGCGATATATGGAAGACGATGTAGAACTCCTCTATTTTGGGCTGAGGTTGGTGAGAGGCCGATATTAGGTCCAGATGCCTTAGAAGAAATGGAAGTCTCTGTAAAGCTTATTCGAGAGAAGCTTCGGATAGCTCAAGAGCGATACGAGAAGAACGCCAATCGGCGTAGGTCCGTTTTGGAATTTTCTGTGAGGGACATGGTATTCCTTAAGGTTTCCCCGATGGTTGGAGTGAAGAGGTTCGGTAAGAACCATAAGTTGGACCCAAGGTATGTGGGACCATTTGAAATTGTGGAGCGGATTGGTGTGTCAGCCTACAAGTTGAAATTGCCCGCAAATTTTCCTGGCGTGCACAATGTTTTTCACGTGAGCCAACTGCGGAGGTGCGTGCTAAGTGACAGACAGGTTCTGGATGCAGTGCCCCAGTTGGAGCCTAACCTTTCCTACGTGGAAGTTCCTATTCGTGTTCTGGATGTGCAAGATCGAGTGTTGCGGAGAAAGACAATACCGATGGTAAAGATTCTGTGGAAAAACCAAGACGTGGAGAGCGCGACTTGGGAGTTGGAGTCAGCTATGAGGGAGGCGCATCCTCATTTGTTCTTCTAGCTGTGCTCGGTAAGCATTCGATAACCCTTGGTTATTTTCTTTTCCTTCTATGGTAGAAGTGTTTTATGCGTAAAGTTTCGGGACGAAACTTTCTTTTAGGGGGAGTGACTGTAACGCCCCCGATTTTCCAGTGATTTATTTAATTTCTTATTTGATGTATTATGACGTCAGAGCGTTATGTTAGCGCGTGTTGATCATGTGACGTTGTTAAAGCGTGCTCTTAGCTCTTTAGGTTCCCTGCGTGGCTTGGTGATGCCTGGTAGCAAGATTCCCTAGCGAGCCGGAGTCTGTTTGGTGACTCGGTGGAGCCTCTTGGGGAATGCTTGTGTTTTGGCTTCGGGAGAAATTTGCCCGAGTTTTGTTCGTCGGATTTTGTTACCGACTTTGTCGTTAGCGCATTTTGCGTTCGTTAGGTTTGACCGGCCAAATTTTGGGATTTGCGTCGGGAGTGGAAAATTTTATATTAGGAAATTAGATCGGCTAATTTTAGACTTGCTCGTCAAGTTTCGTCGCGATCTGAGCATTTTTGGAGCCTCGGCGCGCGATTGAAGTTTGTATGTTTTCGCGAACGCCGTTAACTTTAGAATTTATTATCTCGAAAACGATGCGTCGGAATTCGATTTCGACTTCGTCGTTGGTTTCGTAGCGTCGTCATTCGCCTACGGTGCGAATTTCGTTCGATTCGGCGCGCGTTTGGCCCTCCGTAACGATATATGTTATATCATTTGTTTTAAATAAGTATAAATATTATTAATTTATATATAAAGAAATAATAATAAAAAAAAGAAATAGAGAATCGGTGAGAATGATTCTCACCGAATCATGGATTCGGTGAGAATCATTCTCACCGATCAGCCCTTTGTCTTTTTGCCTTCCCGCCGATCGTGCAGCCCCCCCCCCCCCCCCTTTTTATGTTATAATTATATATAATAAATATTATGTTATATTAATAATAAATATATTATTATTATTATTATTATTATTATTATTATTAAGTATATATATATATATATATAAGATAAAGAAGAAAAACCTTCTCCTTCCTCCGAACCAGCAGCCTCCTCCTGTGCGAAAAAAATTAGGCGTGTGCGGAATCTCTCGTTCGCGAATCTTCCGGCGGCCGCCACCGCCGATCCGGTGGACGGAATTTCGATCCGATCGCGGCGTTGGAAAGCTCTCGGCGAGAGCTTCGAGATCGCGGTAAGCTTTTCCCGTTTCGGTGACCGTTTCGCAATAATTTTTTTCGGCCCTAACCCCGGTTGTCCGTTTTTTCGTAGATCTCGTCTCCGCGTGCCCCCTTTTGGACGGATCTACGTGGTGGAGTATTTTGGGTGGACGTTTTCAAGAACGATTTGAGGCAAGTGGATTTCTCCCCTCTTGCGTGTCTCCATGGGTTGTATTTTGCTTTATTAACTCTCCTTGTCGTAGAATACCGGAGTAATATAGGTGAGATTAGAAATATTCCTAGGTTAGGGCTTGTGGTCGGCCTAAACTAGGAAGTTATCGGAATTTATTTTAAATAATTCGGCGGGTAGGGGAAATAATTCGGCGGGTAGGGGGAAATAATTCGGCAGGTTTTGGTTGTAGAACTTGGTAGTTTCTAAGTGGTGTTGTCGGCTAGTTTTGGCGCCGAATCGTGGATCCTTAGCATGTGGTAGCTGGGTTTCTGAAGGAGTATGGTACCGGGGGAGTTCGAGCTGTGGCCACCACCATTCCCTCCTTTGGACATTTTGGGTTCCTGTAAGAGGTTGGAACTCTATGTGTGTGGACCCTGTGGCGGCCCCTTTAGTACTCTTGAGACACCTGGACCTGGTTGTTCGGTTGTGACTGTTCTTAGTCTCCGACACAGGTTTGGGATTTGTGCCAGTGCTAACGATTTACAAGTTTAGGACTGTTAGTTCCTTTCATACTGTTCATTTGATGCATATTGGTTCCCTTTTTGTCTCTGCAGGCTTGAGCGGAGTTTGGTACGTTTTAGTACTTGTTGCATTTCTCTCACTTTACTTATTGTTTTACTTACATTTTGTCCCTTTTTGGATTCTTTAGCTGAGATTTTCAGCATCTCTCTTGCAGGGTTGGTAACCCTTTTTCTTTCTGCTCTTTTCATTCGATTATTATCTGATGTTTCTTTGCCTCCTGTTTTATTATTTCTTGCTGAGGTGTTCTTCTTTTGAATGTCTCAGGTTCAGGTCTGTAGTCGGCTGTACGGCTAACTTCAGGAGTTCCCTTGTGCACTGCGTTGTGGCAGTGTTTTCCTCACCTGTTGAGGTAGTTCTTTAGCTTTGTAGTAGTACAGACATACATGCTCGCCAGCGAGTTCGTGTCAGGTTGTTGACGCTCGTTGGTGATTTTCCTTGGTGATACTAAGCCTTTGCTTAGCTGCTAGTTTACCTGTTTTGTGGTAGTTTCACTTGCTCTCTGGGAATGTTTTATGCTAGGTTGCTAGTTACTTTGAAACCTATAAAAAATTACTATATGTATTGCATGATCAGCATGTTTTGTAAAAGCTCAATCATTATTTTTCCAAATGCATAAAAAGATTGTTTTCTTTATAAATATTATAAATTGAAATCTAGGGTCTTGCATAGTGTAAGTTGTCCTCTTAGGACACTTATGCGCTCTTTTAGGATGTTAAACATAAATGAAGTATTTTTCTGCTACGTATAAAAATATTGTTCAAACCGTGGACTATCTGATCCACTGAGCCGAGGGATACGGCCAATCAATTAAAAAAAATCAGTTTTCTATTCATTTTAACTTATGATTTGAAGGATTAGAGTGTTGCCTGAGCGTCAGCAGTTATCCCCTGCTTGACGTGGCATCACAGCTCGTAGTTATCTCGTGCTCTGATTTATTTATTAATGAGAAAAATGCGGGTTGTGACAAAAGATGATGCAGGGAAACCTGTAGATGAAACTTTGTATAGAGGGATAGTTGGCTCCCTACTGTATTTGACTGCTAGTAGACCAGATATCATGTATGCTACATGTGTCTGTGCTAGGTACCAAGCATGCCCTAAAGAATCTCATCTGACTGCAGTCAAAAGGATTTTGAGATATCTTAAGGGCACACCTTATCTAGGCCTTTGGTACCCTAGGAATGGAGATTTTGTACTGATAGGTTATTCAGATGCAAATTTTGCAGGCTGCAAGGAAGATATGAAGAGTACTACAGGAACCTGTCAATTTCTAGGTGGAAGACTGGTGTCTTGGAGCAGTAAGAAGCAAACCAGTGTGGCCATCTCCACAGCTGAGTCAGAATATGTTGCTGCAGGAAGCTGCTGTGCACAGCTTTTATGCATTCAACATCAGCTAGTACACTATGGTATTTAAGTAAGTAGAACACCTTTACTTTGTGATTCTACAAGTGCAATTTCTATAGCTAATAATCCTGTCTCACATAGTAGGACTAAGCACATAGAACTTAGATACCATTTTCTTAGAGAACATGTAGAAAAAGAGGACATTTCCCTAGAATATGTTAAAATAGATAATCAGATTGCTGATATGTTTACCAAGCCTCTAGATGAAACCAAATTCAATAAGTTTAAAATTGAATTAGGGATGTTAAACTTAGAATAGTTTAAAAAATTGGCTAAGTAAAATAGTGTCGACACACAGAGTTGTCTGTGTCGACACATAGAAGTGGTGTCGACATTTTAGAGAAATGGTGTCGACACATCTAGAAAGTCTGTGTCAACACTTCAGAGAATTAGTGTCGACATATCCAGAGTAGGTGTCGACACATCCAAGGTGGTGTCGACACTTAGATTTAACACTAATTTTGTCGAGTAGAGTTTCGACTAATCGTCGAGCTGAGATGTATAAGTGTCGGCACATATATTCTGTCGACTATATTTGTGTCGACACATAGTTATCGAGACATTAGAAGTAAGTGTCGACACTTTTCAACAGTGTCGACACATTTCAAGTATTTCGAAGCGCCTTTTCACCTTCGATTTTAGAAAGGTATAAATAGGTCATCCACATTGTTTGTCGACACGCTCACCATAGTTTTGAGACCAAACTTGTGTGTCGACATCTCTCTTCTCTAATTTCAATATTTCTCCAAACCCTAATGGCGCCCAAGCTAGAAGAGAACATCAATGAAGGTTATGAGCTAGTGCGCCATGCCTTTGATGACGCGGAACCAAAAATTCAAGGTGTTGTAACCCTAGTTGCAGAGACTGGGTTAGAGTATCTAGTTTCAGAGCCAATCAAGATTTGGAAGAAGGAGGTCCTCGAATTGTTTAGTGCAGCTACCCTTGATGAAACTGGTTTTAAGATTAAATCCAAAGTCCATGGAGTTAAGGTGAAAGTCACCTAGAAAAGTCTAAGAAAAGTTCTACATCTACCTAGAACTAAAGAAGAGGAAGATGTACCTACATCAAAGATAAGGGAGGCACTGCAATGGTGTGGACTAGTTTCAAGCATGAAGATTAGATCAGTTTTTAATAGGAAAAGCATGAACATGCAAGGCAAGTTCTTTTCTGAAATAGTAGGAAAGGTGATTCTGAGCAAGCCAGGTGGGCATGATAGAATATCAGCTCACATGTTCAGTTTAATGACAAGGATCATTTTCAAACTCATAACTGATTGGTCAGCAGTGATGTTTGACAATATTAAGGAAAGTCTGAAGAAGCCCAATCTGGGTAGGATTATGAGTTTGTTCTTAGCTGGAACTATTCCAGAAGTGATGAACCAAGCTGCTGTATCAAAGATAAACCATATGAGGAGGATGGATATCAGAATTATCTCAAGGTGGGATAGAGTGTTAACCAAGGACATGCCTACTCCTGAAAAGGAAGTTTCTCAACAGAAGAAGAAGAATAAAGCTATACTAGCTCCTGAATCATCCAGTAGCTCAGAAAAGTAAGTAGTTTTTAGTTCTGATGATGGAGAGGCTGGAATTGTTGGACAGTCACCAACAAGAAATGAAGATGCATAGAGGCAGGGGGAGCAACCATCTGCTAGCCCTATCCACCTGGATCCACTCCAGGGGGAGCCTCAACATGTGGAAGAGTCAACTCACTTGGATAGTGAACTGGATACTCAAACAATCCTAGAGGTAATACATGAAGTTAATCAATCTATTTTTCATATTGAGGATGAAGTATTAACTGAGTCTTTAATTGATGTTGATCAACAAACTCAGTTAAATAGTAACCCACCGATGTTGTCATGGAAGACACATCAGTTGCTGATAATGCTCCTGAGATAAGAGATTCTCCAGTCCATACTCAACAGGAATTTACTCTAGAAGAGCTGTTCCCTGATTTATTACGGACTGATTTTGAGGGAGAGAAAATAGCTTTTGAGGGGGAGAAGGTCAATCTTGAGGGGGAGCATGTAGAGTTTCAAGAGGAGACTGCAAGAAATGATAATGAGGAGCAAAGGATGCAGGGGAGTTACCTAAGAC
The DNA here is from genome assembly GCA_039583875.1 of Platanthera guangdongensis. NCBI lineage: Eukaryota > Viridiplantae > Streptophyta > Magnoliopsida > Asparagales > Orchidaceae > Platanthera > Platanthera guangdongensis. The sequence continues at coordinate 36,973,149 of CM077161.1, forward strand.
TACACAGGACTTGCATCTTAGTCCTAAAGATAGAGTAGACATTGCCAGTACTTCTGCTTCTGAGGATGAAGAGGCTGCTAGAGCCAAGAAAAGAAAGCTATAGGTCTTCAAAAGGAGAAGCCAGACCTACAAGAAAGCACTGCAAACCATTGTTCCACAGCCTGCCCCAATAGCTGATTACAGCTCCTTGTTGGTGGCTTTGCAGATCAAGATGGATGAGCAAAGGAAGGCTCTAGAAAAATATATGGATGAAGGACATAAATCACTTCAATTTGATTTGTCTCAAGACATAAAATCTATAAGATTTGAAGTGAATCAAAATAAGAAGGAAATGACTGACTGTTTTCATAAAGGAGGTAATGCAGTGGTTTATCTGGCCACTCATCAAGAGAAGATAAAGACACAGGTTGATGATATGGCAGTGAAACAAGGATATGTCCTGGTAAATCAGATTAGGATGAATGATAATCTGACTTCCTCTCATAATGCCATTGTAAGTGAAATGAAAAATATTGCTAATGCGCAAACTGAGGCTAGAACTACAGCTAAAGCAGAGTTTGTTAAGCAATTATAAGAAAACCTAACTGCTGTAAAAACTGCAATTGAAGATTCTCAAAAAGCTATTACTGAAAAGCTCCAAAAGTTAAAACCTTTTTATAAAGATGGTGTTAACTATCTGAATGCTCAGATCAGATTTCAGAAGGATGATCTTAGGGATTATATAGAAAGAGAAGTCATAAAGGGGGAGAGGGTATTAGTTAAAGCAGGCTCTGACCATGCTAAATGGATTTCAAACAGCATCAGAGCTACCCTTGGATATCCACCCTTGTGTGATGATGATAATGTAGCAGAATCTGGGATAAATACTGCATATTTTGGAGGTGAACCAGCTAAAGTTGCACAAGTAATCTACCCTCCAGCCGATTTTGAGATGATACATCAGGAGGTACAATCTATGTATAGCCCTCCTGAGGGTAATAAGAATTGAAAGTTCACCTAGTGTCCACTATCTTCACCTATGGGGGGGATAGGTGACGTGCAGCGTTTTTGCAGAATTTAAAATGGTACTTGCACAATAAAAACAAACAGCACAGCACACAGAATACGCAAGCAATTTATAGTGGTTCCCCGATTTGGGTACATCCACTTTCCCCCTTCGACCTATCTCCCAACAAGGGACGACTCGGTCTCTTCTCCAACAGGATTGAAATCCAATCCTTGCACTATCGGAAGGAACCCTTCCACACGTGGGAGTCAACACTCCCACAAAACGGGTTGCACCCAACCCTTACAACACGGAACCACCGTTCCTTTACAACAACAATAAAATAGAATGTACAAAAGATACAAACTACGTTTGGAGACAAGGTGTCCCTCTTCGTTGACGACGTGTTCTTGAAGTCCACGAAAAGTCCACAACCCTAGACTCTCTTGGAGAGGATCTCCCCGGAACCAGCGGCGGTAAGAAGGGCGGCGGCTAGGTTCACGGGATCGGTGGCGATGACGACGTGCGGCTGCTGTACTTTGGAGATCCAAACTTCGTAGCAAAGCTAGCTAGGTCTACCAACGGTCACACGAGGATCGGTCATCTCGATCGACTTGGACGGGGAAGTTTTTCCCGATCAACAAATCGAGAGACAAGGGATCTCTGGATAGACGCGTGAGACTCTAAGCTTGGCTAAGCTTCTGTCGCCGGAGATCGGGAAGAAATGTGATCAACAGCGGCGACCAACTTGCTCGAGCGACGACGGCGGCGGCGGCGAAGCGGAACTCGCGATTTTAGGGTTAGATCGTCCTCGGCTTCTTTTCTGTGTGTCTTCTTCCGTTCAAAATACCCGTATATATTTATACACTGTAGATACTAACAATATGACCGTTGTGGGCCCCACAAGTAGAAACCCGAAATCCGGTTCAAAATAGTCCAGCGGCAGAATCCGGTCCAGCAGCTTCCAGAGAAATCGCTAAGTAAAAGTCGGCGAGAATCGCAGGTGATTCTCGCCGAATCAGCGAGAATCAGTTAGTGATTCTCGACGATTCGTCGAGAGTCACTTGTGATTCTCGCCGAATCACTTGTTGATTCTCAACGAATATAACTTGGTATTCAGGATCTGCTCTGCGATGGGTTCGGCGAGAATCACTAGTGATTCTCGCCGAATCTTACTTGGCACCGTTTTGAGGTAGCCGGAAAGAGTCGGCGAGAATCACTAGTGATTCTCGACGATTCGGCGAGAATCACTAGTGATTCTCGCCGAATCGGCGAGAATCACTTGGTGATTCTCGTCGAATTACACTTAGACGAATTTTCGTCTTTCCACCCACGAGCTGCTCCTTGACCCATCCTTGCTCCTTGTCTGCTCTTGTATAAACACGGCCCTGTACTTGAAATTAAGTGCACTCCAATAGAGAGAGTACACGTAGGCCAACACACTGATCTGCTCAACGAGGGATTACGTCGTGCAGACCCGTGTATATTGACCTACTGCACCCTGACATTGGTGTGCACTTAGCGTGGAAAAACTGCAAGTACAACTTGAAAGATTTTATCAAATACATTGTCTATTGACCTTAGCTTGTCCAGGGGCTTCTTCAAATCAGGTACATTGTGGATACAATACCCAACAATCCCCCCCTATTTGAAGAAGCCTAAACCCTACAAGCTAAGGTGAATAGAGCATATGGGAATGAAAACCATAAACTTGAAATAGAGTTGAGTGAGTTATCCATTACTAATACCAATTTCTTGGGAACAAGCTTGGAGCCACCTTAGCCTTAGCCGAGAGTGTAATCTCCCCCTTTTCGGCTTCTGCAAATCGGGGTCGGTAGCATTTGACCCCTTGCTCCCCCTCAGTTCTTGCGTCTGTGCTCACACTTGAGTTCCTTGCTCCCCCTCAGATCGTGTACGAGCCTGGAGCTTCTGTAGTCTTCATTCCTCATAATTGAGCATCCCCAGTTCAGTCTTGAAAAGATTGAACTTGGCCTCGTCTAAGGGCTTTGTGAATATATCAGCAATCTGCTTGTCCGTGGGGACATAACAGAGAGAGATGTCCTTGTTCTCCACGTGCTCCCGAATTAAGTGGTAGCGCACTTCAATATGTTTCGTTCTGCTGTGCGATACCGGATTGTTGGCAATGGCAATTGCACTAGAGGAGTCGCAGTACATTGGAACTTCCTTGAACTGAAGGTCGTAGTCGGCTAACTGGTTTCTGATCCATAGGAGTTGTGCGCAACAGCTGCCTGCCGAGATATACTCAGACTCTGCTGTGGAGGTAGCTACACAATTCTGCTTCTTGCTGTTCCATGAGATAAGCCTTCTTCCGAGGAATTGACACGTCCCGGAAGTGCTTTTCCTGTCATCCCTACTCCCTGCAAAATCAGCATCTGAAAAACCTATTAGCTCGACATCATTGTTTCTCGGGTACCACAAGCCAAGATTGGGAGTACCTTTAAGGTATCTTAGAATTCGCTTCGCAGCGACATAGTAAGATTCCTTAGTGTTCACCTGATATCTGGCATAGACACATGTGGAGAACATGATATCCGGTCTACTGGCAGTAAGGTAGAGCAGGGATCCAATGATGCTTCTGTATTTGGTTTCATCGAAAGGTTTACCTTTCTCATCCTTATCCAAAGACATAGTGGATCCCATTGGAGTCCTCATAGAGGTTGCACTCTCCATACCGAATTTCTTAAGGAGTTCATTTGTGAACTTTGTCTGAGAGATGAAGATTCCATCCTCAGACTATTTCACTTGAAGTCCAAAGAAATACTTGAGCTCTCTCATACTGCTCATTTCAAACTTTCCTTGCATAAGTTTAGAAAACTTTTTGCAAAGATTGTTGTCCGTAGAGCCGAATATTATATCATCGACATAGATTTGCACCAGCAAAATCTTGCCTTTGACTTCCCTGAGAAACAATGTTTTATCTATTTTACCTCTAGAGAACTTGTTCTCAAGAAGAAAACTAGATAAAGTCTCATACCAAGCTCGTGGAGCTTGTTTCAACCCATATAAGGCTTTATTAAGAAAATAAACATGATTGGGATAAGTAGGATCGACAAAACCTGGGGGTTGAGCGACGTATACTTCCTCTTTCAGGTCTCCGTTCAAGAATGCTGATTTCATATCCATTTGATAGACTGTGAATCCTTTGTGTGAGGCATACGCCAGGAACAATCTGATTGCCTCGAGCCTTGCTACTGGTGAGAAAGGTCTGGTCGAAGTCAATCCCCTCCTCCTGTCTGTAACCTTGAGCCACCAGCCTGGCCTTGTTCTTTACGATGACACCATGTTCATCCAGTTTGTTTCTGAAGATCCACTTGGTGCCAATCACATTCTGCTTGTATGGTCTGGGAACTAGCGTCCAAACGTTGCAACGTTCGAATTGATGTAGTTAATCTTGCATGGATTGAATCCATGCCGCATCCTTGTTCGTCTCGTCGAACTTCTTTGGCTCAACCTGTGACAGGAAGCTAATATGCAATACTTCGTTAATAGTACCTCTTCGAGTTCTGACACCGACACGAGGATCTCCGATGATCTGTTCTCTAGGATGATCCCTCACGTGCCGGAGCTCTAGAAGTCTGGCGTCTGGAGCTTCGACTACTTCTTGGGCTTCTCCTTCTTCTAAGAGATTTGTTCCATTTTGATCTTCAACATTTTCAGATGACGTGGAGGTGGAAACTTTGACGTACTTAGGAGTGTCATCTTTAGCGGTCTCATCCAGACTCAGTTGTTCAAGTCGTGCACCTGCATCTTCAAGAATACCACTGGAAGAATTGATGTTAAGCAAACTTCCTTCATCAAATACAACATTTATTGATTCTTCTACCACTAGGGTTTTCTTATTGAAGACCCTATATGTCCGACTGTGGGAACTATAGCCCATGAATATGCCTTCGAAGCATTTTTCACCAAATTTAGTACGCGGGTGCTTCCCATTATTCAGTACATAGCATCTGCAACCAAAAATCCTCAAGTAGGACATGGTTGGTTTCCTGCCTTTCAGTAGCTCGTAAGGCGTCTTACGATGATGCTTGTTGATCAATGCTCGATTTTGTACATGACAAGCTGTATTGACAGCCTCTGCCCAGAAGTATTTCGAGAGAGAAGCATCTTTCAACATTGTCGTGCAGGCTTCAATGAGAGTTCTATTTCTCCTCTCCGCAACTCCATTTTTCTGAGGAGTGCGCGGGGAGGAAAAATCATGAAAGATACCTTGTTCTTCACGAAATTCTGTCATAGCACCAGATTCGAATTCTGTTCCATGGTCACTTCTGATTTTGACCACTGAGCAGTTAAATTCATTCTGAACCTGCTTGACAAAACTAGTGAAGATGTCAAACGTATCTGACTTTCATTTCAAAAAGAACACCCATGTAAACCGAGAATGATCATCAACTATCACTAGCGTATAGGACTTGCCTCCCAAGCTATGAACTTGCATTGGACCAAACAAGTCCATATGTAAAAGGTAAAGACATCGGGAAGAGTCTTTGTCTGCAATGCTCTTAAAGGTAGCCCGAGTCTGTTTGCCCATCTGGCATGCAGGACAGGGGCTATCTTTGATGCACTTGATACTGGGAGCATCCCTTACTAAGTTCTTAGAAAACAGCATGCTAATTGTCTTGAAATTAATATGTGCCAATCTTTTGTGCCATTGTTCACAAAGAGATGCACTGCCTGTTGCCACAAGGCATACGGGGGTAGATGAATCTAAACTGAGAAAATCTAAGCAGAAGATATTTCTGCTCCTAATGCCTCATAATACCGTCTCAGAAGAGGTACGTGAAATTATCAGACATTTATCCTTGCAGAACTTAACGTCATAACCTTTATCACATAACTGACTTACACTGATCAGGTTATGGTTTAACCCTTCAACATAAGCCACGTCGGTGATAGAGATTATACCGTTGGAAATCATACCGTAACCTCTGGTGACTCCTCGATCTGACCCTCCAAAGATGACCTTGGGACCATTCTCGACTGGAGTGTAATCACGCAGCAGGCTTCTTGTCCCAGTCATATGCCGGGAGCATCCACTGTCCAAATACCAGATTGGCGTTTTGGTGGCCTTTGGACATTCCTGCAAAACAAAATTAATTTGCCTTAGGAACCCAATCGAACTTGGGTCCTAGATTCCTGGTTAGCACACTCCCCCTCGGTTGGTTAACCCTACGAGTGGTCGGCCTCGCATTGCTAACATAGGGAGTCTCGTAATACCTTGGATTAAACCAACAATCCACGGCAAAGTGACCGACTTTGCCACAGCACCAACAGTCGAATCTGTTGTACCTCTTCCTAGGCTCCGGCCTTACCCTGGGAACGGTGGGTAAAGCTGGGGCCTTGGATCTGGAGGTGGAGGCCTCATGGTGACAGCAGTCGCATGACTTCGTCATCTTCTGTATAACAGGCTTGGCTTTTGGTGCCTGCTTTCCATTATGGCCGCTAGAGAATTGACCATAATTTCCCATGTGGATTTCCTCATAAGGTGCCTTGAAGGCACTCTCACCGAAGTTCTGGGGAAAGGTCCAACCATCATATCGGCTCTTTGGCTTTGCAACCGAGGGCCGGAAGTGATGACCAAATGTTGATTCAAAGTCATGTTGGTTGCAGGGAAAGCTAGGCTTTCTGAACGCAACAGGACTAAGAGGAGCCTTACCCTTTTCATCAGCAGAGGCCTTCTTGGCGGCCTTATTCTTCCTCCGGTTCCTGTTTCTCCTGGATGAGGAACCAGATACCCCTACATGCCCCAAGCCAGCTCCTTTGGCCTGAGCAGAGAAGGTATCAATGACTGGAAGAACTGTTTTTGGCATAGAGAAGCTCTTGACGATCTTCCTTTCTGCCGCAAGTTGTTCTTCCAACTTGTCGACTTCCTCCTGCTTAAGGTCAAGGAGCTTTAAAGACTCTGAATGCTTTGAAGTCAGGTCAAGGTGCTCCTGTCGGAGAGAAATCAAGCTAGTGACCTCTTCCCTTAGGGATACACACTCACCCTTAAGGAATTTCACTTCCTTCTTCTCAGCCTTCAGTCTCTTACGGCACTCCTCGAAAGTGTTGAGCAGAAGCTCATATTTCTCGAGGAGCTCCGCTTCACGGGCCGAAGGGCTATCCTCAGGTTCATCATCCTGAGACTCGGGGTCAGAGTCGGAGTCGGAGAGAGGAGTGTGAGCTTTTACCTTCCCAGTAAATGGGGGGCATTCTCCTTCTGAGTCGGAGCGACCCACCAGCCCGAAGTAGTCTTCCTCATCATCACTGGAGTCTGAGGAATCAGACTCACTCAGTGTCTTTGGCCTTTTGGCGATGTAGCTCCGCTCTTTCTTCTTATCTCTCGAAGATTTGTGCTCCTCTTCTTTCCCTTTTTCTCTCTTGCCTTGATAGCAGTCGGCCACGACGTGTCCTGGCTTATTGCATCCAAAGCAAATAATGTCAGAGGAGCGAGGTTTGTTCGGTCTAGAAGCATACTTGTCAGAAGAATAATTTTTCTTCTGATGCCTGGAGGAGGAGTCATCTCTCTTTCTTTGATTCCTCATCTTGAGGAACTTCTTGAACTCTCGAGTGATGAGGGAGAAATGCTCCTCCGACAGCTCTGAGCTGGAGGAGCATGGCTCGGAGTCCTCCTCCTCATCCTTTTTCCTGGCACGGTATGAAACTGCACCCTTGCCTTTTCTGGAGTGACTGGCTTTTAGAGCCACAGTCTTTTCTTTGGATGTAGCCTTCTCTGCTTCTTCTTCTGCTTTCCTAGTGTTCAGCTGAAGCTCATAGGACATCAGCTTCCCAAACAGAATTTGCGGGTCAGTCTCAGCTAGCCTGCCAAACTCTCGGATGGCGCAGATCTTTGTGTCCCATTCCTTAGTAAGGGACCTAAGGAATTTATCATTAAGTTCACCATTAGTGAATACTCTTCCGTATCCTTTGAGGGCGTTGACAATCTTGAGGAAGTTCTCGTAGGTGACTCCGATCTCTTCCTTAGGCCCTTGTCTGAAGGCCTCATATTTCTGGTTCAGGAGGGATCTCCGATCATCCCTCACTTCATCCGTGCCCTCCATTAGGATGATCAGGCACTGCCAGATCTCCTGTGCTGTCCTGCAGTTGCTGAAGTTTTGCATCATTGAGTCATCAACCGCGCTGACCAGAATGTTTCGCGCCTTCTTGTCAAGTCCTACTAGCACCATCTCGTCCTTGTCCATTTCAGAAAGTTTCTTTGGCACTTTCTGGGTAGGATTAATGGTGGATGCCTTAGTGGGGACATAAGGTCCCTCCTCCATGATCATGAAGAGTCGAGGATCAACTGCTTCCATGTAGAACCTGATCCTTTCCTTCCAGATAGGAAAGTTGAGCCTGGTGCACACTAGGATTTTGCCTGAGTACTTGAGCCTGTCCATAGTTGATGTTTGTCTTCTTCTTGACACTAGCGGCAGGATTCAACTGAAGGTGTTAACCTTTTTGATGAGTAACCTGGCTCTGATACCACTTGTAGGGATATGGAGCAACCAACTCGCCCAAAAGCCCGGACTGTTTGAGGACGGCGCTACCACTCCTTTATGGAGCTGGCTACCCTAGGATCCACGGGGCGGCCAGTTAGGCCCTAGGGGACACACCCTTCTATTTCGACTAGTGTGGGCCATAGTGCATCACGCCGTTCCTCCCAACACCGGGGGCATTGATGGAACCCAACATCTTATACTCCCCCTAGACAGCAGCCACCATCTTCCACTTGCTGAGTTGCAGTAGAACCTTCTGTAATGGTAAGCTTGTCCATCCTATTAGGTATACCTGTAGAGCTGCAAACACTACTTGGCAATTCATAGTTAATGAGTCTTGTTTCATCAAAGACTACATGTACAGACTCTTTTACAACTTGAGTAATCAAGTCGTAGACCCTATAAGCCCTACTATTATTGTTGTACCCAACAAAGATCCCCTCTTGGTATTTGGTAGCAAACTTAGTTAGATAAGACTTGCCATTATTAAGTATATAGCACTTGCAACCAAAGATCCTGAAATAGGATAAATTTGGTTTTCTGCCCTTCACAATCTCATAGGGAGTCTTTTTGTGGCACTTGGTGATAGTAGCCCTATTGATTACATGACATGCAGTATTTACTACCTCAGCCCAGAAATATTCTGGGAGAGAAGTGTCACTCAATAGGGTTCTACCAGCCTCTATCAATGTTCTATTCTTCCTTTCAGCAATACCATTTTGCTGAGGTGTTCTTGGTGAGGAAAAATACTGAAAAATCCCAAATTCTTCACACAGTTTTGTCATAATTTCAGACTGAAATTCAGTGTCATGGTCACTTCTGATTTTGACCACTGTACTATCTAACTCATTCTGAATTTGTTTAACAAAACTATATAAGATACTTGGGGTTTCAGATTTTTGTCTTAGGAAGAACACCCAGGAATATCTAGAATAGTCATCTACTACCACAAATGTATAGACTTTCCTACCTAGAATGTGAACTGGCATAGGACCAAATAGATTCATATGCAAGAGGTATAGACACCTCACTGAATCCTTGTTTTCAAGGCTATGAAAGGTGGATTTGGTTTGCTTGCCTTTTTGACAAGCTGAGCATATCTCATCCTTTATACACTTAACTTGAGGATCATTCCTCACTAACTCTTTGCTAAAAAGTTGGCCAATTGTCTTATAGTTAAGATGAGCCAGCCTCTTGTGCCATTTAACACAATGTGACACTCTCTCATCAGCTACAAGACAAATAGGAGAAACATTATTCTTACATACAAAATCAAGACAATAAACATTTCTCTTCCTATATCCTGTCAAAATGATCTTTTGATCACTTGACATTTTGATATGACAACCATTCTTGACAAATGAGATGTCGTATCCTAAATCACTCAGCTGACTTATGCTTATAAGGTTGTGTTTCAAACCTTTCACATAGGCCACTTGAGTGATAGTAATCTGATTACTAGAAATGTTACCAAAGCCTTTGATGATTCCTTTTTTTGAACCACCAAAGGTAACTTTAGGGCCATCCTTGATAGGTGTATAGTCCTTCAGCAACCCCCTTGTTCCAGTCATGTGCCTGGAACATCCACTATCCAAGTACCATATAGGGGCATGGCCACTTGGACTGACCTGCAAAACAGATTACTTAACCTTAGAACCCAAATAACTCTTGGGTCCTTGGTGCAAGTTAGTCTGACTTTTAACAAAACTACCTGTAGCTCTTCTAGCAGGCAGTTTGCTACTCTCCTTGACTCTTGAATTGTGCCAACAATCTAAGGTAAAGTGGCCTATCTTTCCACAACATCAACACTCAAACCTGTTGTACCTTAGTTTAGGTACTACCCTGGCTGAATTATCTACAGCAGGCTTCTTGTTTTGTGTTGGGGCTTTGCCCTTAGATTTGGACCTAGCGTCTAGGCAGGTTTTTTAAACCCTAATCCAGCCTTACCCTTTTGAGGTACAAACTCATCTATCAAGGGTAAAACAGATTTAGGTTTAGAAAAACTTGCTACTATCTCTTTCTCCTTCTGAAGTCTAACCTCCAGATTTCTAATCTGATCATTCTTGAAATTGATTGTGCCCATTTGAATAACAGTTACGCTTTTTCAATCTGGCAATCTCATTCAGTTTTTTGATCCAGTAATTTCTCTGAATCTGTTGCAGCCAACTTAAGACTAGCAATCTCCTTTGCTTGAGTTTTGGCCAAGGTTTTGCTTTTCTTCAAGGCTTGCAACAATTCCCTATATTCATCAATTAACTGATGAATATCTCCTTCAGATTCAGACCCACACACATCACTTGATGCAGATGTATCTGACTCTGACTCAGTACTAAAAATTGAACTAGAAGAACAACTTTGTACCTTACTTGGTCCAGGCTGATCCTGTATCTTGTCTCCTTCAGATATAGCCATCAGTCCCTTGCACTGATGATCTTCATGCTCATAAATTGAGTTCATTAGCTGCATGAACTCATCTTCTTCCTCTTCAATAAATAATCCAATGTAGGCTTCAGCTTCTGATTCTGTTTTTGAAGATGACTGGTCTGTCAGACTCTTGTATTTCTTAGCAATAAAGGACTTTTCCCTTTTGCTCTTAACCTGAGTCTTCTTTTTGTCAACTTACTCCTTCCTCTTTTCAGGACAGTCGGCAACTACATGTCCCTGTCTATTGCAGCAATAGCACACAATTTTTGAAGATGTATCTTTGCTTGGCTTGGACCTGCTTCTGTCATTCCTTGATGACTTTCTTTTCTGATAGTAGTCATCTTTTGGCTGAGAAGTGGAAGGCTTAGACCTCCACTGCTTCTTCTTCAGAAATTTTTGAAAATGCCTAGTAAAAGCAGCAAAGTCTTCATCACTTTCACTGATATCTGAATTCTTGCTATCTGAATTATCTGTGACAGCCTCAGCAATTTTTTTAGGTGGAGATGGAGACTTTCTTCTATACTTCTTAGTGGCTTCAGTCTTGAAGGCCACAGACTTTTCCTTGTGCTCCACTCTAGTATTCTTCTCTTCCTCCTTTCTAGTCATTAACTGCATCTCATAAGATAGCAGTTTTCCAAACAAAGTTGGAGGAGGTATATCATCTAGTTTGGCCACTTCTCTAATAGCACAAATCTTGGTGTCCCAGTCCTTAGTCAGAGATCTTAAGAACTTGTGATTCAGCTCATAGTTGCTGAAATCTCTTCCATAGGACATCAATTCATTAACTATCCTATAGAACTTCTTGTAACATTCTGTAATGCTATCAGACTTTCCTTGTCTGAAGCTTTTATATTCCTGATTTAACAAGGACTTCCTATCTTGTCTTACTTCCTCTGAGCCCTCCATATAGACTATTAATGTGTCCCACATTTCTTTAGAGATTTTACAATGAATTAAGCTCTGAAATGTTGCATCATCAATGACACAAATAATTATATTCTGAGCTCTCTTGTCCATAGTGGCCAGAATGATTTCATCTTTAGTCATTTCAGAGAAGTCCTTGGGAGTTTTCTGATTTGCATCTAGAATGGATACCTTCATTGGCACATATGGGCCTTCTTTAACTGTAATATATATCCTTGGGTCAGAAGCTTCCATAAAGAGTCTAACCCTCTCTTTCCATATGCCAAATATCTCTTTTCTACATATTGGCAATTTCATGGACCACAACTCTTTGTGATTCTCACTAGAACCCATTTTCTTGATTCTTGTTTGTTCTGAATCTGCCTACAGGATCTTACTCAGACTTTTAAGTCCCTTTTTGAGTAACCTCGCTTTGATACCACTTGAAAGAAATAGTGCCTAACCACCTAGAGGGGGGTGAATAGGTGTACTTTTTCTTTTTACTTTAAGCCAGACAAACTGGTTTGTACTTTAAGCAGCAAATGCAAATTCTACAGCTATCACAACATAGCAACCACAGAAACAAACATTCACAGAGTGCACACAGTGTTTATAGCGTTTCCCCAAGGTCTAGGTACATCCACTTTCCCCCTTCACCTATCTAGTAGTGTACTATATTCGGCCTAACTTCTGCACTTCTCCTCAGATCCTCAGATCTTACAGCTCAGAACCCCAAACAGGTTCCTACAACTCAGAGTGTCCCCACTCCTACAACTCAGGCACAAAGTCCTACCACCAGCCTTCAACAAGACCTACACTCAGGCTAAACAGCCCTACCTCAGTCTTCAACAAGGCCTACACTCAGAGAATTGATTCTCCTACACTCAGGCTCAAAAGCCCTACCTCAGCCTTTATAAATTTAGGCTTACAACTCAGATCCCTTAGGATCCTACAAAAAGATAATAAAAAGTTTTTAGATCACCACTCAGTTTGAGAGAATGAAGACGCCAACCTTCTTGATCAGTTCTTGATAGCACTGATTCCTGAGATCAACTTTGTCTTTGCTTTCTTCAAGGCTTCTTGAGTCTGAACTCAGTAAAATTGATCTTCTTGAAGTAGACCGGCTGGTAACTTCCTTCTTAGGATGGAGAATTAAATCTGGATCCTACTTAGCAGTCTAGTTCAGAACCTGCTTCTTAAGAGATTTGATTAACAAGTCTCTTTCTTGACTTCAATTATTGGAGTTCTCTCTCTCCAAGTAAATCTCAAGTTTCTTCAAAATACTGATTTACAGTTTTCTCTGGATCTGTATTTGTCTTCTTAAATGTTAATCTTCTGATTGATTGATGATTTTTTTTGATTAATTCATCTATGTTGAAGGAGAAAGGCCTTTATATAGTCTTCCTCCAAGGTAACCGGCTGATCCGGTTTCTAACGAACTTCTGACAGATCTGACAGTTGCAGTAGACAGGCTGAAATGGCAGCTATCAAGTCATCCAGTCACTTCTTGAAATCACTGTCTCTGTCTGAAAGTGTCGAGACTGTTCTTCATTATGTGTCGACATAAATAGACCAAGTGTCGACACAAGTGGACTAAGTGTCGACACTAGCCTTGGTGGTGTCGACACAACTCCTTGTGTTGTTGTAACAGCTTCTCGACACTGCTTCTTCAGAATGTGTCGACACTGATTCTGTGTGTCGACACAAGCCTTATGTTGAATGTGTCTACACTGATTCTGTGTGTTGACACAAGTACTTCTTCTTTAAAACTTAGTTGAATTCTGTTGTGTGTTGAAACATCTCCTTTGTGTCGACACAACTTATTTTGTTGTTGATACTAGCTGAGTGTTGACACATCTCCTTTGTGTCGACACAAGTACTTCTTTACTTTAACTTTGTTGAAACTTGTTGTGTGTTGACACAAGTCCTGTATGTCGACACAGTTGATGTCGACAATGCCTTCAGTGTGTTGACACAGCTTCCTGGTGTCGACACATTGGATGTCGACTAAGCTTCTCTGGGTGTCGACACTGCCTCTAAGTGTCGACATGATATATGTTGAGTATTCTTCATAGTGTGTCGACACTGCCTGTATGTGTCGACACTTTTCTTCTGGTGTCGACTATGCTTTTCCTGGTGTCGACACAAATACTCCAAGTGTCGATAGAGCTTCTCTAGGTGTTGACACAAGACTTCATAAGTGTCAACACTGCATCTCTAGGTGTCGACACATGGACTTAAAAACTTTTCTGCATTTCCTGCAATTACTTAACCTGCACATATAAACTCAAATCACATCAAATACACCTTGATGTATATCATTGAGTAGGGTGAGGCTTCTTCAAATCTGGTACACATTTTCCAATGCACCCAACATCCTTCCTACATGAGCAACATCAGCCTTAACCGTTGATACGTTGCGAAGGAACCTCACGTCTGTTGGCCTAAACAGAACGTGATAACCAGCATCTACTGCATTGGTCATAAAGAAGAGGTTCTTCTTCATGCCCGGTACGTGATACACACTCCTTAATGTGAGTGTCCCCTAATCACTAGCCAAAGACACAACCCCCTCTTTCTCTACTGCATAAACAGTGTTATCAGCAGTTATGATAGCTTCGTTACCAGAGTATGCTTGCAAGGAAGAGAACTTCGACTTGACTCCGGTGAGGTGATGACCACACCCGGAGTGCACGATCCACTCGTCATTGAAGTCCTCGGCAGACAAGGTACGGACACTAGTGCCTGTCATGAAGGCACCACCCCATTCTGCTTCCTCACTCTTAGACCAAGCTTCCTCCTTTCCTGCAGCATGCCCAGGCTGCAACTTGACCTTGCGGTCCCGCTTGAAGTGCCCTCGCTGATGACACCTGTAGCACTTCAAGTTATTCTTCCAGTCCTTCTTCGGAGCATCGCTCCTCTCTGACTGATAAGAAGTTGAAGGCTCATTCTCAGCAGCGACCTACTTCTTCTTCTTCCCTTCCCATCTCTTCTTATTCTTGCTTGTGAACAGCGCTTCACTACCACCTTCAGAGACAGTCACTCCTGCCATCTGCCTTGCCAAACTTTCCTGCGAAGCAAGCAGGTTCTCAAGCTCCAGCAAGGATGGTTGAGTGGCTCACACTTGAACAGATGTTACAAAGGCAACATATTCCTCTCGCAAGCCGCGGATAATGTGCCTTTTCAACTTAACCTCTGAGATAGGCTCATCAGAGTCAAGCACTGATATCTCTGCACACAACCTTTTCATCTTCAAGAAGAACTTTGAGATAGTAAGTTCTCCTTGAGTTGTTCTGGCCAACTCATTCTCCAGAAACTGAAGTCTGGCCACATTCTTCCTATTGAACAACTCATCGATAGTTGTCCAAATATCAGCAGCAGACTCACATCTAATGATGTGATCAAACAGTTCTGGTGAAACGGCTCTCTTGAGAACAAACTCTGCTTTTGTATTTGTTTTTCTCCAGAGCCTCACCTGCTCAGCAGTACCAAACGTAGCAGCAACTTCCTGTCTATCGTCACCACCGACGACCTCCCATAGCTCCTCGCCAAGAAGAAAACTCTTCATACACGACTTCCACTTATTGAAGTTAGTAGTGGTCAAGAGTTCAATACCAAGACCCCTTGCATAACTCCCTTCCATTGCAACAACCTTGGTTAAGCCTTCAGAAGCACAGAGCACCAACACAGGTTGATCACCACTCAAGCACAGAGCAACAACACTGGTTGACCACCGCTCAAGCAACTGAACCTCCCTCTGATACCATGTTAAATTTACTCAAAGTGGTTAGCAAGATAGCCCAAAGCCAAATTAATATTCTCGGCACTACCCAGTTCACACTTTGATCTAGCGGAAAACCAGGGAGCAAGCTCAACACACCAAGCACATGGAAGAACAAGCAGATCTTATATTCATTATACTTCTTTACAAGACGAGGTATACGTAGCGAGACATGATTTCGCTAGTATAACAGCTATAACAGAAAGCACAAAAACAAGCCGGGCGGACAGCACTGGAAACCGTCGAGACCGCCGAAGTCGCCAAGTCCGCTGAAGCCGCCCGAACTGAAGCTGCAACACGCCGAATAGACACGGAGTCCGCCGAAGCTGCGAGGCCGCACGGACATACCGTTATTCGTCTACTACTGATGAACTTAGGAACAGACCGCCTACCCGCCTGAGACTGGCGGACAGGTTATTGGAACTTGCAAAGTTGAAGCAGAGAACTGACAAGTCGCAGAGCGACCTGCTGAAACCGCAGAGATCGCACACTTTCAAGTACTTGACCAAAGTCAAAGCCAAACTCCTGGCTCCTTGAAGCTAGCCACGCGACCTGCACAAAGCAAACAGTTAACTCTGATTCAATCCGCGCGGACAGAAAACTGAGACTGCAGCACTTTGACGAGCCCCCACTTACTGTTCACTTAGTTACTATAGACCTGCCGGGGGGTCCTATTTATAGGCGAGGTGAGGAGTCTGGTCACCGTCAAAATGGATAGTGACACCGCCCCAGCCCGCGCGCTAACAAACACCCGTCCGCTGAGTCCGCAAGGACTTAGCCGGATTCCAAGGAACAACCCGCCAGAAGCAAGGCACGAATCACAATAAGGCGGACTTGCCTCACACTATGCGGACTAGGTATAGTCCGCACAGTCCGCAGAGTCTGCAACATCACCATATGGACAGCCACAACCCCATCAGCAACAGTCTGCACACTAAAGAGGCAGTCCGCATAGTATAAGACCAAAGCCTCCATCCGCCACAAGTCCACGACCAAAGTCAGGGTTAGAAACAGTCCGCCCGGTCAACAGCGGACTTGGCGGATACAACGGACACACTAGACTTGTCACAGAATGTGACCAAGTCCAGTAAATCACACAGGGCCTAACGCGAGCTTGGCAGACAAGGCTCAGTCCGCCAATCACCCAAAGTGAAAACGCCAACACTCCTCCAGAGTTAAGGCAGCGTCCGCAAGCAAACTCACACGGCTACCCAAATGGCCAACTGCCGGACTCCACACACCAGTCCGCCACAGCAACAACACCTGTACTACCAGAGCTCGGCAAGGCCACAGCCAAACTACTAAGGCCAGTCTGCAACAGCGGACACCGCGGACATGCCAGTCTGCAAGCCTCCTGCGGATAGGACCCAATCCGCCGGATAACACAAGCTTACAACACGGCCACTGAACAGAGCACTGCCTACAGCCTGCAAACCTCTGTCTGCTCAGGCCACTCCTCAATCAGCCAAGCCTCCAAGAAATCCAACACCCTGTCCGCAGACAGCAGTTCGCTCAGGCCGCGGACACAATTCGCACAGGCCGCTCCTTAACCAGCCAATCCAGCACCCAGAACGCAACCAACAGTCCACCCATGTCGTGGACGCAGACCGCTCAACAAGGCCAGGCTAGTAAGGTAGCCAACGCCTTATCCGCAGACAATAGTTCGCCCAGGACGCAGACTTAGTCCGCACAAGCCGCTCAGAAGAATAGCCAGATCCAACTAGGCATATCACCAGGCCGCATAACAGCAGTCCGCCCAGTCCGCCCAGTCTGTCGACTATGTCCGGTCAGGTCGCCCGGCCTGCCCATCAACCACTTCCACTTCACAACTTTCAACAGTGGCATATATGTGTTGCATGGCATGTGAAACGCTTGAATTTTTGTGGTTAATTTCTTCATAGATCTTGTTGGTGTTTCCATTTTTCCATTTAAGTTCGTGAGGCGTGGCGGCCCTCGTTTTATTTTGTTGGGAGAGAACCACCCTTGTCTGAATCTTTTTTTTTGGTGGATTCTTTTTTGGTACAACAACGCTCGACCGAACCGTGTGGGTTCCTTTCGCTTGAGAGGACCTTGGCCTATTGCCTTGGTATTATCTTGAAGGGCTTTGTGAACTCTCCGTTATCTCTGAATATTGAAAACACAAATTGTGTCGTTGCTGCGTTTAAGGCTTGAGCGTGGCATGAGGGTTATCGGAGAGCATTGCATTAGTTATGTCGATCACCATAATGCCCAAAAGGACTAGCCTGCATCAGGTAGCCCAGGGAGATCCTTGGGAAACACATCTGAAAATTCCGATACCACCGAAACATCGCTCACACCGGCCTTTGATTCAATAGCCTGAATCAGTGCGAAGTAGCACTTCGCGCCCTTCCGAACAGCCTTGACTACTTGGAGTGCAGACAACAACGTCCTGCCCACTCCTCGCATCCCCGTGAACTTAGTCTCCTGCTCGGTATTCTGGCCCAATGTGATATCTTTGGCATTACAATCAATCAAGGCATGATGCTCCGCGAGCCAATCCATACCAAAGATCACGTCGAATTCCAATAGCGACACTACAGATGCAATCAAACAGAAATCTTGGCTTCCTATTTGGACCGCCACATTATAAGCTCGATCTGCAAGCATCAAACAACCATTCGACAACACCACCCTGATGTTATCTGTCTTCACACGACTAGGTATCCCAAGCCGCGCTATAAACTCGTTAGACAGAAAAGAATGTAAATCACCCGTATCAAACAGTGCTCCGCCAGCGTGTTCCGAATCATCACAAATCTTGTGACAATCATGTCACACACACAAGCCACATACAAATAGGCAATCAACAAAGAATGCGATAAGCAAAGCAATACAATAACTTAACTCATACCTGTGACAACGTCACTATGCTTAATGGCCTCCTTCATGCCAAGATTGTAGACTCGGGGCTGTGCCTATGAGGCTGAGGACTCCATGACTGTTGTTGGGTACATTGGTTTAAATGTACCTGATTTGAAGAAGCCTCACCTTACTCAATGGTATACATCAAAATGTATTTGATGTGTTTTGAGTTTAGTTGTGCAGGTTAAGTATTTGCAGGGAAAGCTGAAAAGTTTCTAAGTCCATGTGTCGACACCCAGAAGGAAAGTGTCGACACTTAAGAAGACTTGTGTCGACACCCAGAGAAGCAGTGTCGACACTTGGAGTAATTGTGTCAACACCAGGGATGCAGAGTCGACACCAGACAGAAAGTGTCGACACCTATAGGATGTGTCGACACTCAATGAAGAGAAGTCCAGAGAAGCTGTGTCGACACTTAGAAGCAGTGTCGACACCTAGAGGAACTTTGTCTACATCAGAAAGTGTCGACACTTGGAGAATGTGTCGACACTCAGCAAATTTCAACAGAGTCCAAGTAAAAGTGTCGACATAATGAAGAATGTGTCGACACACAGCAGAAGACTCAATACATGAAGAAAGTGTCGACACTAGGAGGCTGTGTCGACACTCAACAAAGTTCAACAAATTCTAAGTACAAGTGTCGACACAAAGGAGATGTGTCGACACTCAGCCAAAGTCTCAACAGAAGAAGAATGTGTCGACATAAGGAGAAGTGTCGACACTCATAAAGTATCAACACAGAAGGCAAGTGTTGACACCAAGAAGATATGTCAACACTGAACAAGTTCAACACAAGAAGATGTGTCGACACAAAGGAGTTGTGTCGACACTTACAAGAATTCAACTAAGTACTGAAGAACAAGAAGTTGTGTCGACACACAATATCAGTGTCGACACATGATGAAGAAGCAGTGTCAAGATATAAATTCTACAACACAAGGAGTTGTGTCGACACCTTGAAGGCTAGTGTCGACACTTAGTCTACTTGTGTCGACACTTGGTCTATAAGTGTCGACACTTAAAGACAGACTGTCTCGACACTTTCAGACAGTTGCAGATATTTCAAGAAGTGACTGGATGACATGACAGCTGTCATTCCAGCCGGTCTACTGCAACTGTCAGAGATGTCAGAAAGCCGTTAGAAACTGGATCAGCCGGTCACCATGAAGAAGGCCTATATAATGGCTTATTCTGTCAACAGAAAGAGATTATCCATGAGATTAACAACAAGAGAAGGATAAGAAGATCTAGCTATTCATTGAAGAATCAATTCAAGTGAAGATCTAAGAAGTTGGAAAGAGAGAGCACCTTCCAAGAAGACAGCCGTTGGAACCAGGCTGTGAAGAAAGTTTCAGACCTAGTTCTGATTCTTAAGTTGCAGTGATTGAAGATCAGCTGCAGAGAGTATCAACCCTATTGTGTTCTACGTTCAAGAAGCTTTGAAGAAAGCCAAGTGAGGTTGATCCCAGCAGAGTTCTTCCAAGAACTCATCAAGAACTGTTAACTCTTCTCTCTTATTCAGAGTTGTAGGTATATACATTGAATTTGTAATTTCTTGTAGGATCCTTAGGGATCTGAGTTGTAAGCCTGTAATTATAAAGGCTGAGTGGTAGGGCCTGTGTGCCTGAGTGTAGGAGATCTATTTCTCTGAGTGTAGGCCTGTTGTGGCTGAGTGTAGGCCTTGTGGATGAGTGTAGGCCTTGTGGCTGAGTGTAGGTCTTTGAAGAAGACTGAGTTGTAGGGTCTTGGGCCTGAGCTGTAGGAACCATTTGGGGTTCTGAGTGTAAGATCTGAGGATCTGAGGTATAGTGGAGGAGTTTGGCCGAATCTAGTACACTACTAGATAGGCGAAGGGGGAAAGTGGATGTACCCAAACCTTAGGGAACCACTATAAATCTGTGTGTTCACGGTGTGCATGTTTATTTTGTGATTGCTGATTGATTGCTGTGAAGAATTAGTTATAAATCTGTGATATAATCTGCCTACAAGTTTAAAAAGATTAAGTCACCTATTCACCCCCCCCCCCCCCCTCTAGGTGATTAGGTACAATTTCTTTCAAGTGGTATCAGAGGGAGGTTACTCAAAAAGGACTTAACTGTCTGAGTAGATCCTGTTGGCAGATTCAGTATAAGTAAAGTGCATAATCAAGAAAATCAAGAAAATGGGTTCAACAGAGAATCATAAGGAACTTGGATCCATGAAGTTGCCAATTTGTAGAAAAGAGATTTTTGGCATCTGGAAAGAAAGGGTGAGACTATTTATGGAAGCCTCAGACCCTAGAATTTATATCACAGTTAAAGAAGGGCCATATGTGTCTATGAAGGTTTCAGTCCTGGATGCAAATCAGAGAACACCTAAGGACTTTTCTGAAATGACAAAAGATGAGATTATTCTGGCCACCATGGACAAGAGGGCTCAGAATATCATTGTGAGTGTCATATATGATGCTACATTTCAGAACTTGATACATTGTAAAACATCAAAGGAGATGTGGGATACTCTAATAGTGTACATGGAGGGTTCAGAAGAAGTTAGGCAGGACAGAAAGTCTTTGTTAAACCAGGAATATGAAAGTTTCAGGCAAGGCAGGTCTGATAGCATAACAGAATGCTATAGGAAATTCTATAGGATTGTCAATGAGTTGATGTCTTATGGAAGAGAATTCAGCAACTATGAGCTGAATGATAAGTTCTTGAGGTCCCTAACAAAGGACTAGGACACCAAGATCTGTGTCATAAGGGAAATGGCCAAGTTAGCAGATATTCCTCCTCCAACATTGTTTGGAAAACTGCTATCCTATGAGATGCAGTTGATAGTAAGGAAAGAAGAGGAGAAGACTACCAGAATTGAGCATAAAGAAAGAGCAGTGGCATTCAAGACAGAAGCCACCAAGAAATACAAAAGTAAGTCTTCATCTCCTCCTCCAAAAGTGGCTGAGACTGGGTCAGATGATTCAGAAAGCAGAAATTCTGAAAGCAGTGAGAGTGATGAGGATTTTGCAGCTTTCACAAGACACTTTCAGAAGTTTCTAAAGAAGAAATAGTGGAGGTCAAAGTCATCCACTTCACAGGGAAAAGATGACTATTATCAGAACAAGAAGTCATCAAAGAAAGACAGGAGAAAGCCCAAGTCAAGCAAAGCAACTTTATCAAAAATTGTATGCTATTGCTGTAACAGACAAGGACATGCTATTGCTGACTGTCCAGAGAAAAGAAAAGAGACTAATGATAAGAAGAAGATTCAAACCAAGTGAAAAAAGGAAAGGTCCTTTGTTTTCAAGAAGGACAAAAGCCTGTCAGATATATCATCTTCAGAAACTGATTCAGAAGCAGAAGCTTACATTGGACTGTTTGCTGAAGAAGAAGAAGAGGAGTTCATCCAGATAATGAACTCTATATATGAGCAAGAGGACAATCAGTGCCAAGGACTGATGGCCTTAACAGAAGGTGACAAAATCCAGGATCAGCCTGGACCTAGTCAGGTACAAAATTGTTCTTTAAGTTCAATTTCTAGTGCTAGTTCAGATTCAATTACATCTGCATCAAGTGATGCCAGTGGATCTGAATCTGGAGGGGATATTCATCAGTTGATTGATGAATATAGAGTACTATTGCATGCTTTTAAGAAAAGCAAATCCTTGTCCAAGAGTCAGGCTAAGGAGATTGCTAATCTTAAAGTTGCTGTAACTGATTTTGAGAAGCTGATTGATCAAAAGTTAAATGAAATAGCCAGACTGAAGAACATAACTGTTATTTAGATGGGAACTATAACATTCAAGAATGATCAAATCAGAAATCTGGAGATTAGTCTTCAGAAGGAGAGAGACATTGTTTCAAGGTTTTCAAAACCAAAGTCTGTTCTACCTTTGATTGATGAATTTGTACATCAAAAGGGTAAAACTGGATTAGGGTTTACACAACCTACTAGGACTGTAAAGTCCAAGTCTAAGGGCAAAGCCCCAGTACTCAATAAGCCTGCTGTAGATAGAACAGCAAGGGTTGTACCTAAGCAAAGGTACAATAGATTTGAGTGCTGGTGCTGTGGCAAGGTAGGCCACTTTGCCATGGACTGTTGGCACAATTCAAGTGCCAAAGTGAGTAGCAAACTGCCTGTTGGAAGATCTACATGTAGCTTTGTTAAGAGGCAAACTAACCAGCACCAAGGACCCAAGAATTCTTTGGGTTCTAAGGTCAACTAATCTGTTTTGCAGGTGAGTCCAAGTGGCCATGCCCCAATATGGTACTTGGACAGTGGGTGTTCCAGGCACATGACTGGAACTAAAGGATTGCTAAAGGACTTCACACCAATCAAGGATGGTCCTAAAGTCACCTTTGGTGGTTCTGAAAAAGGAATCATCAAAGGTTTTGGTAACATTTCTAGCAACCTTATAACTATTACTCAAGTGGCTTATGTTAAAGGTTTGAAACATAACCTTATTAGTATAAGTCAACTGAGTGATTTAGGATATGACATCTCATTTGTCAAAGATGGTTGTCATATCAGGAGGTCAAATGATCAAGAGATCATTTTGACAGGTTATAGAAAGAGAAATGTCTATTGCCTAGACATTATGTGTGAGACCAATGGTTCTCCAGTGTGACTTGTAGCTGATGAGAAAGTCTCTCATTGTTTCAAATGGCACAAGAGGCTAGCCCATATTAACTATAAGACAATTGGCCAACTCTATAGCAAAGAGTTAGTGAGGAATGGTCCTCAAGTTAAGTGTATTAAAGATGGAATATGCTCAGCTTGTCAAAAAGGCAAGCAGACTAGATCCACCTTTAATAGCATTGAAAACAAATATGCTGTGAGGTGTTTATACCTCTTGCATATGAATCTCTTTGGTCCTATGCCAGTTCACAGCCTAGGTAGGAAGGTCTACACATTTGTAGTTGTAGATGACTACTCAAGGTTTTCCTGGGTGTTCTTCCTTAGACAGAAATCTGAAACACCTAGTATCTTCTATAGTTTTGTCAAACAAATTCAGAATGAGTTAGACAACACAGTGGTCAAAATAAGAAGTGACCATGGTACTGAATTCCAGTCTGATAGTATGACAAAACTATGTGAAGAATTTGGGATATTTCAGGAATTTTCTTCACCAAGAACACCTCAGCAAAATGGCATTGCTGAAAGGAAAAAATAGAACCTTGATTGAGGCTGGTAGAACCCTATTAAGTGACACAACTCTCCCAGAATATTTCTGGGCTGAGGCAGTAAACACTGCATGCCATGTAACTAATAGGGATACTATCACCAAGAGCCACAATAAGACCCCCTATGAGATTGTGAAAGGCAGAAAACCAAACCTATCCTATTTCAGGATCTTTGGTTGTAAATGCTATATACTTAACAATGGAAAGTCTTACTTAACCAAGTTTGCTGCCAAATCCCAAGAGGGGATCTTTGTTGGGTACAGCAACAATAGTAAGGCTTATAGGGTCTACAACTTATCTACTCAAGTTGTAGAAGAGTCAGTACATCTAGTATTTGATGAAGCTAGACTTAATAACAATGAGTTGTCTAGAAGTATTTGCAGCTCCACAGGTGTGACTAAGAAGATGGGCAAGCTCACTATTGAAGAAGGATCTACTACAAGTCAGCATGTAGATGATAGTGGCTGCTGTCTAGGGGGAGTACTACATGCACCTGATGTAGAAGAAGACCAAGGAGTGCAGCAAGTTGAAGAAGCTGAAGGAGTTTAACATGAAGCCAGGCTGCCTCCAGCTACTAAGCATCTAAGAGATCATCCAGCAGATCAAATTATTGGTGATCTAAGACAAGGGGTACAAACAAGGAGCAGAAATCCAAGCTCAGTACTCTACTCCAGTTTTCTATCCCAAGTAGAGCCAAAGAAATTTGAAGAAGCCATCCTAGACCCTCATTGGATTGAGGCAATGCAAGAAAAGCTGAATCAGTTCAAGAGATGCAAAGTCTGGGAGCTTGTTCCTAAACCAAAAGACCACAACATAATTGGGACTAAGTGGATCTTCAGGAACAAGATGGATGAACATGGAGTGATTATAAAGAATAAAGTAAGACTGGTTGCTAAGGGATATAGGCAGGAAGAAGGTATTGACTTTGATCAAACCTTTGCTCCAGTAGCCAGACTGGAAGCCATAAGGATGTTCCTGGCCTATGCAACCTATCAAGGATTTAAAGTATACCAAATGGATGTTAAGTCAGCCTTTCTGAATGGTAATCTAAAGGAAGAGGTCTATGTGGAACAGCCATCAGGTTTTGTTGATTCAACTCAACCTAATTATGTCTATAGACTTAGGAAGGCTTTGTATGGGTTAAAACAAGCCCCTAGGGCTTGGTATGAAACCATGTCTAGTTTCCTCATTGAGAATAAATTCATAAGGGGGAAAATAGACAAGAATCTATTCCTTAGGGAATCCAGAGGTAAGATCATACTAGTCCAAATATATGTAGATGACATCATATTTGGGTCTACTGAAAGTAGTCTTTGCAAAAAGTTTGCAAAACTTATGCAAGGGAAATTTGAGATGAGCAGTATGGGGGAACTTAAGTTCTTCTTGGGTCTCCAAGTTAGACAGACTGAGAATGGTTTATCCATATGCCAGTCTAAGTTCACCCTAGAATTAATAAGGAAGTATAGTATGGAGTCATCCAGTACCATGAAGACTCCTATGGGGTCAAGTATGTCTCTTAGCAAAGATGATGCAGGGAAATTTGTAGATGAGACTTTGTATAGAGGGATAGTTGGCTCCCTATTGTACTTGACTGCAAGTAGACCAGATATCATGTATGCTACATGTGTCTGTGCTAGGTACCAAGCATGCCCTAAAGAGTCTCATTTGACAGCAGTCAAAAGAATTCTAAGATATCTTAAGGGCACTCCTTATCTAGGCCTTTGGTACCCTAGGAATGGAGACTTTGAACTGACAAGTATTCAGATGCAGATTTTGCAGGCTGCAAAGAAGATAGGAAAAGTACAACTGGTACCTGTCAATTCCTAGATGGAAGACTGATATCATGGAGTAGCAAGAAGCAAACAAGTGTGGCTATCTCCACAGCAGAATCAGAATATGTGGCTGCAGGAAGTTGTTGTGCTCAACTTCTATGGATACAACATCAGCTAGAAGACTATGGTATTCAAGTAAGTAGAACACAACTATTTTGTGATTCTACTAGTGTTATATCTATTGCAAACAATCCTGTTTCCCATAGTAGAACTAAACACATTGAAATAAAATATCATTTTCTAAGGGAACATGTTGAAAAAGAAGATATTTCACTAGAGTATGTTAATACAGATAATCAACTAGCTGACATGTATACTAAGCCTTTAGAAGAAATCAAATTCAATATGTTTAAAATTGAATTAGGTATGATAAACTTAGAATAAGTTTACAGAAATGTCTAAGTAAAATAGTGTCGACACACAGAGTTGTCTGTGTCGAGATAGAGTATTGGTGTCAACACTTCAGAAAAAAGGTGTCGACACATCTAGGAAGTCTGTGTCGACACTTCATAAAATTTGTGTCGACACATACAGGGTCGGTGTCGACACAACCAAGGTGGTGTCAACACTTAGGATTTAAACAGAATTAACCAAGTAAAGTCTCGACTAAGTGTCGAGTTAAGTGGTGTCGACACATAAACAAGTGTCGACACATATATTCTGTCGACTATACTTGTGTCGACACATTGTTGTCGAGACATTATAAGTCTGTGTCGACACTTTTCAACAGTGTCGACACAATTTAAGTTTGTTGACGCGCCCTTTCATCTTCAACTCTAGAAAGTTATAAATAGAATTTCGCCATTGTCTGTCGACACGCTCACCAAAGTTTTGAGACCAAACTTGTGTGTCGACACCTCTCTTCTCTCAATTCAAATTCTTCAAACCCTAATAGTGCCCAAGCTCGAAGAGAACGTAAATGAAGGATATGAACTGGTGCGGCATGCGTTTGATGATGCAGAACCAGAGATCAAGGATGTGGTAACTATTGATGCCAAATATGACCCCAACTGAAGTTCGAAGAAAAAGGGGTGCAGCCAAAACCTACTTCTCTCAAGTCTCACCCCTTGACTGGATTCTAAGGACCTAAGACTGACCCAAAAGCCTCAGCAGGGAGGTCCCACCTCACACCCGGAAGATCTCTGAGAGCTTCCCCTCTAAAGCCAAAGCTGGGCTAGGAGCTCCTCAGAAAGCACTGGAATTCCGGAGACAATGATCGCTTGCTTTCTAAGGAGCCCTTATGGGTCTATTTATAGCATTTTGCTGTCCTGAATTTACTGAAAAGCCCCTGGTTGGTCTGCCAATAGCCAAAACCCGCTGTTTTTCTGAGGGTACTGAAGTAATTTCTCCTGAGGGCAATTAGGACATTCTTCCAAAGACCCTGGGCCCCACTCGGCGAGAGCCGGTGCCGAGACCTTTCGGCCCAGGGCGTGGCGCGAACGTTCTCGCCCAGCGCAAGCGAGAACTCTTCGGGATTGAGGCTTGGTTTGGGCGAGAGCGCTTCCGCGCAGTCCGCGCTTGGCGCTCTCGGCCCACGGTTTCTCTTTTATAGCATCCGGCGAGAGAGTTTCCGCCTTCTGTGGGCGAGATCCTCCTTAGGGCGGGACCACTTTGGCTAACCCTCCTGTGACCATTGTGCCTCCTTGTCTGACTCAGCGAATATGGGGTTGTACACAATCCCCGCTCTTTTTGAGCTAGCGCCGCGCTCGAAAAGACATGTTCAACCCAAAATATTCGCTGAGCACGTGTCAACGTCAGGGAATCTTTCGGTGGGCCGTACGGCGCCTATAAATATGAGTGCCGATAGACGGTCATAACACTTCCTTCGAGCCGTCATTCTCCCCCTGAGCTCTCGCCCTCTCTCTCGCTATGCCTTCCAAGCGTGCCGATAAACCGCTTCCGCAGGATCTGCAGGACCGCATTAACGCGGCGCAGGCGCGAGCTAGGGCTAACAGTGCCCTGGTCGCCCCATGGCTAGCGAGACAGTCGTCAGTTGCTGAGCCTTCTCTGCCTAAGAAGAAGAAGAAGAAGAAGGCGAAGGTGGTTCAGCGGGACCTATCCCGCGAGAACAGGAGCCCGCCCACCCCGACCCCTAGTTGCGCGGACGGCACCTCGCCGCGGAAGGTAAGCTTGATATACCAATTAACAACCAGTTGCTCAATTGTTTAACTTGATACCTCTCGCAGGAGACGGTTCCTGATGCTGCCGCGTCCCCGCGAGAACGTTTGGATCCACCCTCTAGCCATCACGATGATCAACCACAGGTTCCCGAGGCGCCTCCTCCACCAGACCCGAACACCGCTGGTAAAGGTTCCCTTCTTGCCTTCGCCTGGTATTTTTAAATGCTGACCTGATTCCTCGCAGTGCCAGTTTCCGCACCTCCAGATCTCGCCGCCCGGGATGGTGGGGCGAGAACTGCGAATCAGTCTGCTCATGCGGTTGATTCCTCCCTACCGGCGAGAGGAATAAATGCCGAGATCCCTGCGCCACCGCTAGACGCTAGCCCTCCAGCGGCTGAGGAGACCCGCTCCCCCGCTCTCGATCAGGCCGGGATCACCATCCGCAAAGTTTACCCCCCCCCCCCCCCCGGCAAAGGAAAGCCAATCCACCTCCTCTTTGGAGCTGAGGGGGGGGCTGGGCCTTCTCGCCTGCCGTCGACCGGGGGGCCTCGTCACTCTGAAGGTATACGGCAATTTTATCGCTGCTATCCTTCAGCTTCCGCTAAAATGGGGATTCTTTCGACAGGGGACATGGACTTGCGGCCTGGCGCTGAGGTAGAGGAAGAAGAAGAAGAAGAAGAAGAAGAAAGAGAGGGAGAAGACGGCGAGAGCTCTCCCTTCCCTTCATCTGAAGAGATGGAGGAGATCCTGACCAGTGCCGGGAGCGCGAAAAGACGAGGGAAGAAGGTTGCCGCCATTCTGTCGAAACTCATCCGGCGAGAACGGGTCCGCGACCTTGCGGCCCGAGAGTTTCGCCAGTCAGTGGAGAAGAGGCTGGAGTCCCTGGAGCGAGACTTCCTTCTAGGCGAGATGGACCGGCCCGGGGGAGCTACCGCTGGGTCCTCACCTGAGAGATGCATCGAGAGAATCCGGGATCTGTCTCGCCGGGTTGACCTGGGATGCAGCGTTCTGTCATCCTACTTCAACCCGCAGGCGCCCCCCCGGACCAAGTTGCGGGACCGAGGCAAATGGCGTTAGGAGCAAGGGAAATGGCGCTGGGAGCCGTACTGAAGCGCGAGACCTCCCCTCCTCTTCCCCTGGCCTTCCCTTCTCTAATGTACCCTTACTTTTTCGCTTGGAGTTGTAACTAATCTTCCCGCACTTTATTCGCTTATTATTTTATCGTGTTCCCGCTCAGCGAGAGCAATAGCTCTGTCTGTAATATTTTTGTATGCGTATAAGTTATCTTCCCAGGCCTTTGGGGTGGCGAGAGCCACCTTGCTTCCGCCTACCTTACCGGCCGTATGACATTTCGCAACGTTTGCGCCAGCTGCTTAGTTAATCGGTCGCTGTCAGATTCGGGCGGGAAAAACGAAGCGCCGCTGACCTAGGACGCGACGGCTGTACCCCCGCCGCCTTTCTGAAAACAGCCATCATTACCATGATTTTCTATAAATAGGAGGCTCACCTACCACATTCATTTCTCTGATTCCAGTCTCTCTCCCCTTTGTTGTTGTTCTCGCGGTCTTCGCAAAGCTCTCGCCCGTCTCCGTCTTCCACTTCCGTTCTCGCCCCATTCTCGCTCTCGCCTTCTCCTCATAGATCTCGCCTTCAAACCCTATTGCGATGCCGGGCGGTGGTGAAGGACGATCCAACTGCGCGGAAGCCTTCCAAAAGCATCTCTTCCCTTCCTTTACTCTCACTCTGGAGGAGTTCAATCTGATCAAGACCCAGCACGTTCCCGCTGGCTTCGTCGCGCGGCCCCCGGGCAGTCATGACAAAGTCAACACTGCAGGGGAGGGGGAGCTCGCCATCCCTATCGAACACTTCGAGGTGGGCTTCCGCCTTCCGCTGTGGCCTGAGATGCGGCAGGCTCTCCGGTACTACGGGGTGGTTCCCGCGCAGCTGAACCCTAACTCCGTGGCGATTCTCATGGCCTTCATATGGTATATGCGGTCGGAGAGGATCGAGTTTAGCTTGCCGATTTTCCGCAAGTTATTTACTTTCCGCGCGAAGGGAGGCGTGGTGTTCTTCTCTGGGCAACTGCTGAAAACGATCGGTCTCGCCAACAAGCACCATCACTGGGGCGAGAGGTTCATCTACGTTTCCGGCGACTTCGGGAACGTACCCCTCGCCCCCATCCAATACGAGGATGCCGCCTACAAGCCTCCGTCCTTGGGCTCTCGCGAGAGCGCCCTCCTTGAGTTCTTCGGAACCAAGGATTTCGACGTCCTCTACCTCCGGCGAGACATCGATTCTCTTCATCCTGTACTTCCGGGAGAAGGTAAGATCTCGCCTGTATTTGCCTTCTTGCTTTTTCCAAGGTTGGAATTGATCGCTATTGTTTTCGCAGGAGAGCGCGAGATCCCTCTCCGCCAGCCTTTCGACGAGGCTCGCGCCAGAGAGAGCCAACCTCCTAAGGACCCGCTGGCTCTTGCGAAAGCCGCCGCGTAAGCCTGCCGAAAAGAGCCGGGCCTCCCCCCCCTCAAGCGGTGTTGTGAAGCGAAAGCCGGGTGCTTCCGCACCTCAGCCAATCAAGAGGCCCAAGACCACGGATATCGAGAAGGGCAAGGCTGTTGTTGTACCGCCCGTCCAACCTCTCCCCGTCGGCCGCTCCTTCGAGGAGGTCCTGGAGGCAGTAAGCAGGATTGCGGCCACCAGGGGCGGCCCCGGGACTCCTGCCGAGAACCCTCGGACCCTTGGCGCCGCCGAGAGCGAGGGTGCCGCCGCCGGGACCTCCGGCCAACCCCTGTCTGACGAGGTGTCGCGGGGTCATCGTAACTTTGGTCTCGGCGTGAGGTGCCTGGACGCGGAGAACAAGCCACTGCTGCAATGGGACCCTGACGCCAACCAGGTCACGGTCTCGTCCCTCTTGCCGAGCTGGGCGGAGCGAGACGAGGTCACCGGCGAAGCTTTCGCCTTAGGCTATGGTCTCTACAGCCGGGAGGACGCTAGCGTCTACGACAGGATGTCGACCCGGCTGTTGGCGTACGACTCCACTCGCGCTTTAATGCGTGGGCTGGAGCTTGCGTATATGTGCGCCCGGCGGAGCATTACGATAGACCGCAACTTCCAAGACATGTTCAAGGCCAGGGACGATGCGGTGGCCCAGGCGGCCTCTCTGGCCAAGGAGCTGGCCGAGACCCAGCAACTGTTATCCTCGCGCCAAGCGGAAGGGGTAAGCGAGACCTTTCATAATCATTTGTTCTCGCAATCCTAACCCTTCTCTGATGCTAACCTTCCGCTGTTCAGGATTCCGCTCAGGCCGCACTTCGCGAGGAGCTGTCTCAGGCCCGATATGACAACGTTCTCCTGCGAGAGCAGATCGCGCGCCTCGAGGTGAGTGCAGCCCCTCCGCTGGACGAGAGATTGAAGAGCCAGTATTACTCGGCTTATGACATCGACAAGCTGCTCCAGGGGAACGCGCAAGCCACCGTAAAGTTGACGCTGGAGACGCTGCGCGACATCAACTGCTGGGACGGAAGGGGCAAAGACATTACCGCTCCACAACTTGTCCCATGGCTCTTCGAGCCCATTCCAAAGCCCCTGGGCGCCCCCTATACCCCTCCCTCGGATGTCTCAAAGTCCCCCGCCGCGGGTGGCGAGACCTCCGGGGGGAGTTCCGGCGGAAGCTCCAGCGGGAGCTCCAGCGAGACTTCCGAGGGGTACAGTTTGTCCCGTTGAGGGTTCCCTTCTTGCTTCTGTTCTTCACCTCTCTGTAAAGCACGAGACGCTATCATTTTGTACCCACACATTGTATTATTAATGCAAATGTTTCTTCTTGCGAACATTTTTTGTTATTTGCGAATGTGTTTGATGTGATTGTCGTAGTTGAATGCTTTCGTCGTAGGCTTCTGCCAAGGCCCTTGGCCTTCTTAGGAAATCCTTAGCGATGAATCAGCAAGAACCCGCGGTAACCGGCCAGCCGGAAGCGTGATTCTTGAATCCTTAGGACGGGACCGTCCCCTCTAGACTGCGCGAGTCCCCACTAGCCCATCGTATAACGATCTCGCCTATTTGTTCAAGAAATCTGAGAGGAACCTTTTTGGCGAAAGCCTCCCCACCTTGAGATCCCTTTGATGGGGATTCTCCTGCCGCGATCTATCTCTGCCGAGACCTATTCCTGCCGAGATCTATCTCTGCCGAAATCTATCTCTGCCGAGATCCATCTCTGTCGAGATCTATCTCTGCCGAAATCTATCTCTGTCGAGATCCATCTCTGCCGAGATCTATCTCTTCATTTTCACTTTTCATTTGGTATTCCCAATGTGCTTCCTCCCTTACATTATCCAAGCCAACCAGACCAAACCTGTCCCCCACAAGCGAGCCTTCGGACCTGCCAGCTAGATGAGAGCCTGCGCAGCAGGTCTACCTGGGGCCGAGCCGGGCTCGGGGTGCCGATGAAGATCTCAAACCAACCAAACCTATCCCCCACAGGCGAGCCTTCGGACCTGCCAGCTAGATGAGAGCCTGCGCAGCGGGTCTACCTGGGGCCGAGCCGGGCTCGGGGTACCGATGAAGATTTCAAACCAACCAAACTTATCCCCCACAGGCGAGCCTTCGTACCTGCCAGCTAGATGAGAGCCTGCGCAGCGGGTCTACCTGGGGCCGAGCCGGGCTCGGGGTGCCGATGAAGATCTCAAACCAACCAAACCTATCCCCCACAGGCGAGCCTTCGGACCTGCCAGCTAGATGAGAGCCTGCGCAGCGGGTCTACCTGGGGCCGAGCCGGGCTCGGGGTGCCGATGAAGATCTCAAACCAACCAAACCTATCCCCCATAGGCGAGCCTTCGGACCTGCCAGCTAGATGAGAGCCTGCGCAGCGGGTCTACCTGGGGCCGAGCCGGGCTCGGGGTGCCGATGAAGATCTCAAACCAACCAAACCTATCCCCCACAGGCGAGCCTTCGGACCTGCCAGCTAGATGAGAGCCTGCGCAGCGGGTCTACCTGGGGCCAAGCCGGGCTCGGGGTGCCGATGAAGATCTCAAACCAACCAAACCTATCCCCCACAGGCGAGCCTTCGGACCTGCCAGCTAGATGAGAGCCTGCGCAGCGGGTCTACCTGGGGCCGAGCCGAGCTCGGGGTGCCGATGAAGATCTCAAACCAACCAAACCTATCCCCCACAGGAGAGCCTTCGGACCTGCCAGCTAGATGAGAGCCTGCGCAGCGGGTCTACCTGGGGCCGAGCCGAGCTCGGGGTGCCGATGAAGATCTCAAACCAACCAAACCTATCCCCCACAGGCGAGCCTTCGGACCTGCCAGCTAGATGAGAGCCTGCGCAGCGGGTCTACCTGGGGCCGAGCCGAGCTCGGGGTGCCGATGAAGATCTCAAACCAACCAAACCTATCCCCCACAGGCGAGCCTTCGGACCTGCTAGCTAGATGAGAGCCTACGCAGCGGGTCTACCTGGGGCCGAGCCGAGCTCGGGGTGCCGATTAAGATCTCAAACCAACCAAACCTATCCCCCACAGGCGAGCCTTCGGACCTGCCAGCTAGATGAGAGCCTGCGCAGCGGGTCTACCTGGGGCCGAGCCGGGCTCGGGGTATCACAAAACATTCGACTACGTTATATCATGAAAAAAATCGACACTAGTTAAAGGAGAATCAATCGGTATATTATAACAAGTTCATTTTTGAGATACATGATTACATCCTTCTCCCTTCAGGGGTAGAAGCGCTTTAGATCATCACCACTCCAAGTGTGGCTTAGGGCTCTTCCCTCCACGTCCTGGAGGTAGTATCCCCCTGTTCCGAGGACTTCCTTTACAATGTATGGACCTTCCCAGTTCGGGTGGAGCTTACCCACGGGAGCCGATCTTCCCGCCGCGTCGACCTTTTTCAACACCAGATCCCCCTTAGCAAACTGTTTGATCCTGACATGCTTATCAAAATGCTTGGCCATCCGTCGCTTGATCTCTTCTTGCCTGATAGCTGCCACATCTCGCAGTTCCTCCACCATATCTAACGAGAGGCGCTGCCCCTCCTCGTTCTCCACCCTCCATGCCTCGTCTCCTTCGCCCGCGGCTGTGACTCGCGGGGACCGGACCTCAAACTCCACCGGTAGGACGGCTTCACACCCATGAGAGAGCTTGAAGGGGGTCTCACCGGTGGCCGTGTTTGGAGTCGTTCGTAGTGCCCACAGGACCGATGGGAGCTGTTCCACCCAATTTCCCTTCAAGTTTTCCACCTTCTTCTTTAGTAGATTTACAATGATTTTGTTTGCTGCTTCCACTTGGTCATTACTCCGAGGGTGATGAACAGAGGCAAACCGGAGATCTATCCCGAGTTGAGCGCAGAAGCTGATGAACTCCTCGCTGGCAAACTGGGGGCCGTTATCGGTCACTATTGCTTGGGGCAATCCATGCCTACAAATGATTTCCCCCCAGATGAAATTCCTTATGACCTGTGAGGTGACCTTGGCCAAGGCTTTGACCTCTAGCCACTTCGAGAAATAATCAACCATGACCAAGAGGAACCTCCTCTGCCCACTAGCCGGAGGAAAGGGCCCAACTAAGTCCATTCCCCAGATGGCAAATGGCCATGGTGCCGTGATACTCCGTAGTCTTTGAGCTGCCAAGAGTTGGAGGGGGGCGTAGAGTTGACATTTTTGACACCTCCTTGCAAACTCCATGGCATCCTTCCTTAGGGTGGGCCAGAAGTAGCCTTGTCTGACCACCCTGGCCTCCAGCGTCCTTCCTCCTGAGTGGCTGCCGCACTCGCCCGAATGCACTTCCCTTAAAATCTTCGAGATTTCTTCTTTGGTTGCACATCTGGCAAGAAGCCCTGACAACATTTTGCGATGTAGACCTCCCTCCATCATCAAGTAGTGAGCCGTCTTGCGCTTGAAGCTTCTCCCCCACCTTGGTACCCTCAGGCAGTTCACCGGTGGTTAGGAAGGCCACAAATGGATCTACCCACGAGGGTTGCCGATCCACAAGCATCAACTCTCCTTCCTCGATAGCTGGTCGGAACAGCTCCGTCAAGGTCCCTCCTACCTGAGGCCCGAACTTGGCCAGTCGATCGGCGGCTACACTTTCTTCCCTTGGAACATGTTGAATTGAGAAAGACCGGAATCCTCCGATGATCGCCCTTACCTTGGAGAGGTATCTGATGAGGGTGGGTTCCCGAGCTTCAAACTCTCCCCGGATCTGCGATGTCACTACCTTTGAATCAGTGACAACTTCCACCTCCTGAATCCCCAGCTCCTTTGCCAGGCGAAGGCCAGCAATAACGGCCTCATACTCTGCTTGATTGTTGGTCACCGGGAAATGTAAAATGACTGCTTGCTCTATGGTTACCCCCTGGGGACTTGTCAACACCACCCCTGCCCCTAGGGAGTGCCTTCCTGAGGCCCCATCAACCATTAACTTCCATGCTTCTCGCGGTTGCTGCTCTCCCCCCCCCCCCCCGACCTCAACAACGTAGTCTGCTAGAAAGTCCGCCACTGCCTGTGCCTTGATGGAGAGCCTTGGCACAAAGGAGATGTCGAACTCGCTTAGCTCAATGGACCACTTAGCCAGCCTCCCCGAGTGCTCCACTCCTTCGAAGACCTTGCGAAGAGGGTGGTCGGTCACCACCCTAATCGAATGCGCTTGAAAGTACGGCCGAAGCTTTCTGGCCGAGATGACCAAGGCATAAGCGAGCTTTTCCAGGATAGGGTAGCGAAGCTCTGCTTTTTTCAATATCCGGCTGACGTAATAGATGGGAAGCTGCTCCTTTCCTTCTTCCCTTACTAGGATGGAGCTCACCGCCTCCGCCCCTACTCCGAGGTACAAGGTCAGATCCTCCCCATCCTTTGGGCTCTGAAGGAGGGGAGCCTGAGAGAGTTGTATTTTCAGCCCTTGGAAGGCCTCTTCGCACTCGGCCGTCCATTCGAACCTTTGATTCCCCCGCAGCACTTTAAAGAATGAAGAACACTTGTCTCCTGCCCGGGAGAGGAACCTGCTTAGCCCAGCCAGCTTGCCTGTCAAGCGCTGGACCTCCTTGACGTCGCGAGGTGACTCCAAATCCAGGATGGCCTTGACTTTGTCCGGGTTGGGTTCCACTCCTTCCGGAGTCAGGAGATGCCCGAGGAACTTCCCGCGGCTTGCCCCGAAGACACACTTCAAGGGATTCAGCCTCATTTTAAACCTTCTCAGGGTGGCGAATGTTTCCTCGAGGTCTTGCAGGTGTGAAACTATGCTCTTGCTTTTGATCATTAGGTCGTCGACGTAGACCTCCAAGTTCCTCCCCCTCTGATCCCGGAAGACCCGATCCATCATGCGCTGATAGGTAGCCCCTGCGTTCTTTAACCCAAAGGGCATCATCTTATAACTGAAGCTTCCATCCCTCGTGATGAAGGAAACATCCTTGGTGTCAGGAGGGTGCATCCGGATCTGGTGATAACCTGAAAAAGCATCTAAAAAACTCATGACAGAAAAACCGACGGCTGAATCAACCAGCGCGTCGATCCGAGGCAGGGGATAGCAATCCTTGGGGCATGATTTATTCAACAAAGAAAAGTCAACACACATCCTCCATTTACCACATCCCTTCTTCACCATTACCACATTGGAGATCCAGCCTGGATACTGGATCTCTGAGATGAAGCCCGCCTCCAGGAGCTTCTTGACCTCCTCGCGAATGGGCTCCTCCAGCTTTGTAGCGATGGCCCTCATCTTCTGACGGATGGGGCGGGCACGGGGATCCAGGTTCAGGCGGTGGCAAGCTACATCGGCGTCGATGCCCGGCATGTCCACCGCGCTCCAAGCGAAGACGTCAACGTTGCTTTGAATGCAAGCTCGCACCTACTCCCGGGCCTCGAGACTCAACCCCCCGCTGACCCGCACCCTTTGCACCTCTCCTGCTTTGGTGAAGACCTCCATCTCCATCACTTCTTCAGCCGGTTCCAGCCGCGACTGCTCCCAACCGGTTCTTGCCTCTTCCTCCAGCTCTTGCTCTCCCTTTTCCTCCTCAATCGCCATCGCTTCTATCCCCCTCTGCTGCTGCTGCTCGGCTCCTACGCCTCCTGGGACCTCTCCCTCGACTTCTCTCGCCGCCTGCTCTTCTACTTCCACTGCCCTTTCCGGGCTTTCCTTCCCATCGCTCCTCCGTATCACTTGCACATCCCCTCGCATCTTCTCTGTCTCTTCCTCTCCAGCTTCCTCTCCAGCTTCCTTCCTTACCTCCTCAAGGACCATCTCCTCTTCCTCCACAACCTCCTCTAGGGCCGCCATCTCTATTTCCAACTCTTCCGCCTCCGCCATCCACGAAATGGTGTTGACTGCCGTAACGTAACATTGCATTGCCACCTTCGGGTCTCCTCTGACCCTGACCTGCACCCCCCCATTGTTGAACTTGAGGCACTGATGGAATGAGGAGGGGACGCAGCGAAAGGCGCTGATGAGGGGACGCCCAAAGATGGCATTATAGCTGCTCGGGGCGTCCACGATCACGAACCTGCAGTTCCGCGACACGCCCCCCAACCTTACGTGTAACCCTACTCCTCCTTCTACCTCCTTCCTCTCCCCGGAGAACCCAAACAGAGGTCCATCCGATGCCAAGACCCTCTTCCCTTCAACCCTCATCTCATCAAAAGCTTTCTTGAAGATGACGTTAACCGAGCTCCCGTTATCTAACAGTATCCTTGAAACGGTATAGTTCTCCACTGCCGTCTGGATCACCAGGGCGTCACAGAATGGATCTTCATAGTCTGGCATGTCCGCTGATGAGAAAGTAATCTTTTCTTCTGGTGGAGGAACCTGGGAGGTTGAGGCCACCCCTCTCCGGTACATGGTTTGAAGACTCCCCTTACGGGTTGCCTCAATCCCCACTCCTCCATGAATCACCCCGATTCCTCCCCGGGTCCCTACATCCACCCGGTCTTCGCACCTGTCCTCCGCTTCGCCCTGCTGCACCTCCACTATCCTCATCGGTGGATCCTGCCTCCCTGCTCCTCTGGCCTCCCTCAGCTCTAAGAACTCTGGGCAGGTGGCCGTCGCGTGACCCTCCTCCTGGTGGAAGTCACAGAAGAGCAACGCCTCCCCGCCCCTTCTCCCATCTCCCCTTCCTCTTCTTCCTCCTCGAGCTCCCCTGGCTGCTCCTCTCCCCCTTCCTACCTCCATGGCCTCCTGCGGTGGCGGGGGACGATCCCTCGGCTCCTGCCTCCATGCCGGTCGATCGAACCTCCGGGGCTCCCGCAGGTTATCTCTCCCCCGAAAGCCTTCTCCTGAGCCTTGGGGGCGACCCTCCTGGGGCCTCCAACCCAACCGGTTGACTGGCTCCCGGGCCCCCCAACCCTGCTG
Organism: Platanthera guangdongensis; assembly: GCA_039583875.1. Lineage (NCBI taxonomy): Eukaryota > Viridiplantae > Streptophyta > Magnoliopsida > Asparagales > Orchidaceae > Platanthera > Platanthera guangdongensis. The sequence goes on from CM077161.1 coordinate 37,011,052, forward strand.
CTGCCCAAACCTTCGGGGCTCCTCCCTTCTCCTTTCTTCCCTCAGCTCCCTCTGCTCTCTCGGCTCCTTCTGTCTCCCCGCTGCTGGTTCCTTCCCGTCATCCTCTGCCAGCTTGGCCAACTTCCTGGCGAATGCTGGGTTTGCTCTCTCGAAATCAATCTCCTTTGCCGCCCTCTCCATGAGCTCCTCAAAGGAGAGGGGGCATCCTCTTCAACTCCATGCTAAAAAATCCCGGTCTCAGCCCCAGGGTGAAGGCCAGCATCAGCGCGTACCCTGGAACCTCCTGGACCAGAAGGATCTCCTCCTGAAACCGGTCGACATAGTGACCCAACGTCTCATCCGGCCTCTGCCTCACCGCAAACAGACACTCCGCTTCCTTCTTCCGCTTCTTTGAGGTTGAGAATCTTAACAGGAAACTTCTCCGCAGATCTTCAAAACAGTAGATTAACCTTGCTGGCAACTGGTGGAACCAGTCCCGAGCCTTCTCTTTCAACGTGATGGCGAACAGCCGGCACTTGAAGGCATCTGTCATCTGTCTTATTGACACAACGTCTTCAAACCACTGTACGTGCTGCACCGGGTCATCCTTTCCTGAGTAGTAGGACATGTCGGGCTCCCGGAACCCCTCCGGTACCGGAGCCGAGATGATGAGCTCGCTAAATGGGCTCTCGCCTCCTGCCTGGCGAGAAGGCACGTCTCGCGGCATCGGCTGGCTCGCCCGATCCGCGAGATCGTGCCCTGGGAAGATTTCCCGCACCGCCGCCTCCTTCTCGCCAGGCTCTGTCAATGCCTCCTTGCCCGGGCGCTGGCTCTGGCCTGGGAATAGCTCCCGCGCCGCCATATCTCTCTCGCCAGCCTCGCCCGGGACCTCCTTTCCTGGGCGCTGCCCTGGGGCGTTCTCGCCCAAGAGCAGAACCTCTTCTATTGGGACCTGAGGAGTGGCCCACTCGCCTCTTGCCGAGAAGGCTAAGCTGATCGTCTGCAGAACCTCTCTCCTGAACTCATCAAGCATCCTCTTCGTCGCTTCCTCTCCCCGGGTGGGGGAGCCTCCAGAACCTGACCCTTCCCCTTCACCTCCGGCCATGGGACAAAACTTAAGGCTTTCTTGAATCGGCTGCCTTCCACGCTCACCGCACCAGAACTGTTGATGCCAAATATGACCCCAACTGAAGTTCGAAGAAAAAGGGGTGCAGCCAAAACCTACTTCTCTCAAGTCTCACCCCTTGACTGGATTCTAAGGACCTAAGACTGACCCAAAAGCCTCAGCAGGGAGGTCCCACCTCACACCCGGAAGATCTCTGAGAGCTTCCCCTCCAAAGCCAAAGCTGGGCTAGGAGCTCCTCAGAAAGCACTGGAATTCCGGAGACAATGATCGCTTGCTTTCTAAGGAGCCCTTATGGGTCTATTTATAGTATTTTGTTGTCCTGAATTTACTGAAAAGCCCCTGGTCGGTCTGCCAATAGCCAAAACCCGTTGTTTTTCTGAGGGTACTGAAGTAATTTCTCCTGAGGGCAATTAGGACATTCTTCCAAAGACCCTGGGCCCCACTCGGCGAGAGCCGGTGCCGAGACCTTTCGGCCCAGGGCGTGGCGCGAACGTTCTCGCCCAGCGCAAGCGAGAACTCTTCGGGATTGAGGCTTGGTTTGGGCGAGAGCGCTTCCGCGCAGTCCGCGCTTGGCGCTCTCGGCCCACGGTTTCTCTTTTATAGCATCCGGCGAGAGCGTTTCCGCCTTCTGTGGGCGAGATCCTCCTTAGGGCGGGACCACTTTGGCTAACCCTCCTGTGACCATTGTGCCTCCTTGTCTGGCTCAGCGAATATGGGGTTGTACAGTAACCCTAGTTGCAAACTCAGGGTTAGATTTTCTTGTTTCAGAGCCGACCAAGATATGGAAGAAAGAAGTTCTGGAATTTCTGAATGGAGCATCCCTAGATGAATCAGGACTAAAGATTAAGTCTAGGGTTCATGGGGCAAAGGTGAAGATCTCATCTAAGTGTTTGAGAAAGGTACTAAACCTACCAAAAACTAAGGAAGAAGATGAAGTTTCTGCTTCTAAGACTAGAGAAGCACTGACATGGTGTGGACTGGATTCCAAGAGGAAAATTGGATCAGTATTCAACAGAAAGGGAATAAACAGCCAAGGAAAATTCTTGTCTGAAATAGTTGGAAAAGTGATCCTGTGCAAGTCTGGAGGACATGACAGGATTTCAGCATATATGTTCAGTCTAATGACAAGGTTAATCTTCCAACTAAATACTGATTGGTCTGCAGTATTGTTTGATAAGATAAAGGAGAGCATGAAGAAACCCAATTTGGGTAGGATTCTAAGTCTTTACTTGGCTGGTAGTATACCAGAAGTAATGAGCCAAGCTGCAGGATCAAAGATCAATCACATGAGGAAGATGGACATGAGAATCTTCTCTAGATGGGATAGGGTCTTGACCAAGGAATTGCCAACTCCTGAGAAAGTAACACCCCTAAAGAAGAAGAAGAAGATAACCCCAGTGGCTCAAGAATCCTCTAGTAGCTCTGAGGAGCAAGTTGTCTTTACTCCTGATGAGGAAGCAGAAGGAAATGCTGGACAATCTCCAGCAAGACAAGATGATGCAGAGAGGCAGGGGGAGCTACCACAGGCTAGCCCAATACACCAGGATTCCATCCAGGGGAGCCTCTACTGGTTGATGAGCCAACTCCTCTAGAAAGTGAACAAGCTACCCACACAATACTTGAGGTACTCACTGAAATTAATAACTTAGATTTCCCTATAGAGGATAATGTTTTGTCTGATTCATTAAATAATGTTAATCAGCAAACACAAACACATAGCCAACCCCAAGATGTTGTCATGGAGGACACATCTATTGCAGATCAAGTGGAATCTAATCAAGTTGCTGATGAGGTAAGAGTTTCTCCACCCCATCCTCAACAAGAATTTACCCTAGAAGAGCTATTCTCAGACCTTCTACAAACAGACTTTGAGAAAGAAAGTGCAGTTGCTGAGGGGGAGAATGCTCATGTTGATGGGGAACAAGTAGTTATTGTTGAGGATACTGTAAGGAAGGAACCTGAAGTGCATAAGGAGTTACCTCCAAGCCCTAAGGACAAGGTTGATATTGCAAGCACATCTGCTTCTGAAGATGAGGAGGCTGTCAGAGCTAAAAAGAGAAAGTTTCAAGTCTTCAAGAGGAGAAGCCAAAATTATAAGAAAGCTCTGCAAACCATTGCACCACAGCCTACACCACAGCCAGCACCATCTGTAGATTACAGTTCTCTGATGGTTGCAATGCAGATAAAGCTTGATGAGCAAAAGAAAGCAATAGAAACGTATATGGATGAAGGGCATAAGTCTCTACAGTTTGATCTAGACCAAGATATTAAGTCTATCAGATTTGAAATGAATCTGAATAAGAAAGAAATGAATGACTGCTTCCACAAGGGAGGGAATGCAGTGGTCTACTTGGCTACACATCAAGAGAAAATCAAAGCTCAAGTAGATGATATTGCAGTGAAGCAAGGTTATGTACTGGAGAACCAGATCAGGATGAATGATAATCTTACAGCTTCACATAATGCAATAATTACAGAAATGAAGAATATAGCTACTGGTCAGACTACAGCTAATGCTACAACAAAGGCAGAATTTGATAAAGCATTACAAGAGGGACTAACTATTGTTAAAACTGCTATACAAGACTCTCAAAAGGCTATAACTGACAAGCTCCAAAGGTTGAAACCTTTCTTTAAAGATGGAGTAAACTATTTGGATGCTCAAATAAGGTTTCAGAAAGATGATCTGAGGGATCATATTGTTAGAGAAGTCATAAAGGGGGAGAGGGTGTTAGTCAAAGCCAGCTCTGATCATACAAAATGGATTTACAATTCCATCAGAGCCACACTTGGTTATCCTCCATTGTGTGATGATGACAATGTGGCAGAGTCTAGGATTAATCCTGCTTATCTTGGAGGGGAGCAAGCTGAAGTGGCTCAAGTAATTTACCCTCCACCAGACTTTGATAGGATACATGCAGACATACAGTCAATGTATAGCCCACCTGAGGGAAAGCAAAATGTCATCATAGAGAAAGTGGTTCAGCCAGTGCCAGAGGCTATACTGAAAGAACAAGAAGCTTTGTTGCTGAAAGAATAAGAGACTCTATTGTCTAAGAAACGGTTCAGAGAGCAAGCTGAACAAAGGCCTGATTTTGAACAGTGGAGCCCTACCTCCAGGAATATCATTTTGACTGCTTGGAAAGCTGCCAAGGATAATATTCAAGATAGAAACAAGTGGTATTCTGAACTGGAATGGAGGAAGCATGAGAATAGGCAAGAAGCCATTGTGCAGTATAGAAGAAAGGCAAAGATGGGAAAGCTACCTCCTACTGCCCAGGAGCCTAGCAAGTACTTTCCCAAGCCTTATCATTACTTTGAAAGGCAGAAAATCAAAGCTGAAGAGTTAAAGAAGAAGGATCTTAAAGGCAAGAAGCCTGCTGCTGCTGAAGATGCTGAAGCCCCAGTACAGGCGAAGATACAATCTGGAAAGGGCATAGTTATCAAGGAGGCTGAGCAGAAATAGAATAGAATTTATCTTTAGTTTACAGTTGTAATCTTTTGATTTTAAATACTCTGTAAACTTTTGTATAATGAATATGATAAAGTTGTTAGAACAATGTGATGTGTGATAAATCTATTACATAATTGTTCTGAGATATCTGTGAATACATGTTTTGTTTATTACATGTTTATGAAATTTCCCTGTTACATAATCCTGCTTTACATCATACTGTGATTTTATTATGTATGGTGTATATCATTGACTAAGGGTTATGACTTCTCCAAATAGGGGGAGATTGTTGGGTACATTGGTTTAAATGTACCTGATTTGAAGAAGCCTCACCTTACTCAATGATATACATCAAAATGTATTTGATGTGTTTTGAGTTTTGTTGTGCAGGTTAAGTATTTGCAGGGAAAGCTGAAAAGTTTCTAAGTTCATGTGTCGACACCCAGAAGGAAAGTGTCGACACTTAAGAAGACTTGTGTCGACACCCAGAGAAGCAGTGTCGACACTTGGAGTAATTATGTCAACACTAGGGATGCAGAGTCGACACCAGACAGAAAGTGTCGACACCTACAGGATGTGTCGACACTCAATGAAGAGAAGTCCAGAGAAGTTGTGTCGACACTTAGAAGCAGTGTCGACACCCAGAGGAACTTTGTCTACATTAGAAAGTGTCGACACTTGGAGAATGTGTCGACACTCATCAAATTTCAACAGAGTCCAAGTATAAGTGTCGACATAATGAAGAATGTGTCGACACACAGCAGAAGACTAAATACATAAAGAAAGTGTCGACACTAGGAGGCTGTGTCGACACTCAGCAAAGTTCAACAAATTCTAAGTACAAGTGTCGACACAAAGGAGATGTGTCGACACTCAGCCAAAGTCTCAACAGAAGAAGAATGTGTCGACACAAGAAGAAGTGTCGACACTCAGAAAGTATCAACACAGAAGGCAAGTGTCGACACCAAGAAGATGTGTCGACACTGAACAAGTTCAACACAAGAAGATGTGTCAACACAAAGGAGTTGTGTCGACACTTACAAGAATTCAACTAAGTACTGAAGAACAAGAAGTTGTGTCGACCCACAATATCAGTGTCGACACATGATGAAGAACCAGTGTCGAGATATAAATTCTACAACACAAGGAGTTGTGTCGACACCTTGAAGGCTAGTGTCGACACTTAGTCTACTTGTGTTGACACTTGGTCTATAAGTGTCGACACTTAAAGACAGACTATCTCGACACTTTCAGACAATTGCAGATATTTCAAGAAGTGACTGGATGACATGACAGCTGCCATTCCAGCCGGTCTACTGCAACTGTCAGAGATGTCAGAAAGTCGTTAGAAACCGGATCAGTCGGTCATCATGAAGAAGGCCTATATAAAGGCTTATTCTGTCAACAGAAAGAGATTGTCCATGAGATTAACAACAAGAGAAGGATAAGAAGATCTAGCTATTCATTGAAGAATGAATTCAAGTGAAGATCTAAGAAGTTGGAGAGAGAGAGCTCCTTCCAAGAAGACAGCCGTTGGAACCAGGCTGTGAAGAAAGTTTCAGACCTAGTTCTGATTCTTAAGTTGCAGTGATTGAAGATCAGCTGTAGAGAGTATCAACCCTATTGTGTTCTACATTCAAGAAGATTTGAAGAAAGCCAAGTGAGGTTGATCTCAGCAGAGTTCTTCCAAGAACTCATCAAGAACCTGTCAACTCTTCTCTCTTATTCAGAGTTGTAGGTATATACATTGAATTTGTAATTTCTTGTAGGATCCTTAGGGATCTGAGTTGTAAGCCTGTAATTATAAAGGCTGAGTGGTAGGGCCTGTGTGCCTGAGTGTAGGAGATCTATTTCTCTGAGTGTAGGCCTATTGTGGCTGAGTGTAGGCCTTGTGGCTGAGTGTAGGCCTTGTGGCTGAGTGTAGGTCTTTGAAGAAGACTGAGTTATAGGGCCTTGTGCCTGAGCTGTAGGAACCATTTGGGGTTCTGAGTGTAATATCTGAGGATCTGAGGTATAGTGGAGGAGTTTGGTCGAATCTAGTACACTACTAGATAGGCGAAGGGGGAAATTGGATGTACCCAAACCTTGGGGAACCACTATAAATCTGTGTGTTCACTGTGTGCATGTTTATTCTGTGATTGCTGATTGATTGCTGTGAAGAATTAGTTATAAATCTGTAATATAATCTGCCTGCAAGTTTAAAAAGATTAAGTCACCTATTCACCCCCCCCCCCCCTCTAGGTGATTCGGTACAATTTCTTTCAACTGCCTTTCCATTTTCAGCATATGACGCTCCCACCTTCTTCTCACCCTTTGGTGGGCCACTCCATCATTCACGGGCTATATGCCCCACTTTTCCACATGTAAAGCATGTACAAGTATCCGACCTTGAAGAGGCCCCCGATGTTGCACCTGATGCAACGGTATATGGATCTTGTCCAGTCGACTTGGACCTCTTGCCCCCTCTCTTCTTGAAAAATGACTTCGCTGGTCGGGGCACTTTGAATTCTGACTGTGTCACAGCCAAAGCCCGCTTCCTCTGCACCCTCTTCATATCCTTTTCCAGCGCGCACGCAGTGTCGACCAACGCCTGGAAGCCTTGGTTCACAGAACTAGAGAGCAGGAATCGTAACTTGTCCCGTAGTCCTTCATAGAACCTATTCGTCTTCCTCTGCTCATCAGCAAAGATTGAACCCGCATATCGTTCCAACCTCGTTAACTCATGCAGGTACATGTCAACACTGCCTTCACCTTGCGTTAGCCTTTGGAATTCATTCTCCATGGCAATACGTTGTGCCGCCGGGAGGTGCTTTTCCAGGAAGAGTCTCGAGAATTCTTCCATCGACACTTGTGTTAACGAGCCTCTCCTTCCAGCAAGAAGGTGGCTAAGGTGACTTTCTGATGTTCCTATGTTCCAATCGCCGTCATAATCTGCTTGATGCGCGATAACCAATCCTCAGCCTGCATAGGGGATCCCATGCCCGTAAACTTAGACGGGTTGAAACTCATAAACTGCGTTAACTGCTTCTCAGCTGCTCGAGGATCCACAGCCGCTACAAGTTCTGGCCTCGCCGCAACTTGTTCTGGCCTCAATGTTTGCTACGCCTGTTGATGAGTCCGATTTATATAGGGTTTTTCGTACTCATCTGGGCTAGTTTTCACGCGTTTTCACTTCACTTTTAGTTCTATATCATTCATATTTCATCTTGTCTATATTTCCATAGGAAGTGCACACTTAGTCCCATGGTTGTATATTTTTGTACTTTTAATGTTTGTACTCCCTTTTTGTGATTGCCTGGAATGTCTACACATATCAGTGCTGGGTTTAGGGGTTGTGTGCATGTTCCGGGGACGTTTGGAAGTAGGAGTCCTGCGCATGATCATCGGATATAGTGCACATGACCACTGGTCGTGCACCACTGCTCGTGCGCAATGTTCCCTGATTTCCAGAATCTGCCTGGGGTATACGCACTATCAATGGACACAGTGCGCACGACCACTAGTCGTGCACCGCTAATCGTGTGCATTGATTCCATATTTTTCCAAGTTCTGGTTGGGGCAAACGCACTACCACTGGACATAGTGCGCACGACCACTGGTCGTGCGTCACTGGTCGTGTGCATTATAATTTCTGCAATCTATAAATTCGCAGGTTCTGCCCTAATTCGTGATTGCTCGACATTTCTCCGTCGTTTTCGTCTCCAAGGAATGGTTTCGCCGTTCCCCTTCATCTTCCATCGTAGGGAGGTGCTCCGGGCAAGCTTTCACCGCCAAATCCAAGCCGGAGCTTCCTCTCGGCCTCCTCCTTCATCTTTGAGCTTCAAGAAGAGATTGACCTAGCTTTCTCCATCAAGCTAGGAGAAGTTGTGCCATCCTCCACCAGATCGTGACACGAAGAATACGGGCCATTGGAAGGTGGTGACAGCCCTTCTCTATCCCGGACGCAGTTAAGGACTGAGCTTGGACGCGGATTGACAACCCGATGATTCCAACCGTGAATCCTCAGCAAGACTTCGGATCCGGTCAATTTCGCCCACTCTTTTCTTGTTTGGTTGTTGAATGTGTAGTTGAACTCTTGTATATGATGAAGTATGCTTAGTTTGTAAAACGTTTTTATACAATCATGTCTATGTGATTTTGTATTTTCGTTATTTGATTGAGGTGTGCCATATTCCATCCACCACCATCCACCGTTGCCACACTAGTAATTGCTAGTGGCGTGCGTAGTGAAGAGGTGCTCACGACCCTCATTCCGCCATTCTCACCACCTCATCCACAAGCCTACTCGCCCATCCGCCTAGTGATTCGGTGCATAGCGGCCCGACTAGTCTTCCATCCTGCCCGGCGAATCATCGCATAGCGGTGTTGCATAGGAGTAGTTGTTAGATTTTTAATTTCTTTTTGTCGTAATTTCAAAACCCCCTTAGTTAACACTGACCTAAGGACTTCAATCTCAAGTCCTCCTCGAAATTAACTCCACCTTACTGTGTTCCTTGAGAGATCGATACTGGGGAAAACTCGCTCATTTTATATTACTTGTGTGACCGGTTCACTGCCATGATCTTTAGCATCAAGTTTTTGGCTCCGTTGCCGGGGAACACAGTTGTGTGAGTTTTTGGAGAGGGAGACGTAAGATTGCTTTCCTTTTCCTTTGTAAAACGCTTTTGTTTTGTTCTATTTCTGTTTTGTCTGCATTTTTCTTATTTGTTTAGACAATTGTAGTAATATATTGTTGGATTTAGTAATTTGCACAATTTATTTTGAATCTGCTGTTTCGACACCATGTGGGGATATTCGTATGCCCAATGTCATTGGTGTGGAAAGCCTCCCCACGCTAGTCATGAATGCCCTACGAGAGATATTGAGCATAAGCCTCAGCGCACAATGCATGAGATGTTGTATTCGTACAGCCCTTCAAACACTGTGCCCCGAGCTTATGGTCAATCATCCTCGCCACATACATCATTCTCTTATTCCACTCTGACCCCACAAGGACCGCAGAGTAATGGGAGAAAGTTTTTGTATTGTCGTAGAACAGATCATGTCCTGAAGAATTGTGCTGAGTACCTCCGTATTATGGACGAGGATGATGAGCTGGACATCCGAATCATCCCGACTCCTACCCTTGGTGGCACACCTTCATAATCTGGTTATATATCCTTGTCACCTTCATTTGTTGAAGGGAATGATGTGGACACAACCGCCAAATGTGTGGCTGATCTAGGCTTCGACGTGGCTGAGCCCATCTCTCCTGTGCATACATCTCCAAGCGTGGAGCCGATTCTTTGTGAGGAACCTGCGCTTGACTTTTATCCAAGCAAAGTTCTTCCGCCTTTTGTGCATTCTACTTCAGTCGTCTCTGATGACATTTTCGACGATGCAACACAAGTTGAGGCTTGTGATACATGGCTTGTTTCCACTCCCATGGAGGAGGACAACCTTCCTAGTGTCGAGGTTTCGCCCTCGATACCAAAGGAGGAAGTCCAAGACTTGGTGGAGGCCTCCATGGATCTGGCTGAGCCTTGTAGCATTGTCGACATTGCTAACGATATTTTTCTACCTCAGCCTTTGGGGAGTGAAACATGGATCACTCCCCCGATTATTTCTTTATGTTCTTCGTCTCTTTTATTTCTTGACCCCCCCCCCCATCTTTATCTGAGCCTGGGCGGGTTGAGTCTCCGCAGGAGCTTCAGGAGGACTTGGAGCTTTCAGCTCGAGTCATCGATGATAGCATCCTCTCTCAGGAGGACTTGGAGCTTTCAGCTTATGGTTTTATACTTTTCTATTTGCGTGAAGATCTTTTTAATCTACTCAAAAGTTGGTGAATCTGGTGTGAATCAAATGGAGTATAGGAATGTGTGTAGCCGTCACGAGACTCGTTTTGCTCCAGTCGGGAGGAAGGATCATCTTTCTCAGTGGCTAAGAACTTGCCCCAAGCTACTCTCGAAGTATGGGTACTTGGTTAGTCTAGCGTAAGCGTGATGTAGGCCATCATTTTGGCCCGGCTGAGCTTTGTACCATTGCTAACGTCATATCCTCGCTAGCCCCGTTGTGCCTACCCTTCTTTTGATTCAGCTCCACCTTCATTCACCAAAGCCCCATATCCTATCCTAGTCGCACACCCAAGTCGAGTTTAGTGTTTTATATTTTCATGTTGGGATGTGATGTGGTGTTATTATTTGTGAAAATGTGGAAGTGCTCCCAAGTTTATATCTGCTGAATTGTGAAAATAAAATGAAAAAAAATATTTGTAAAGAAAAAAGAAGTGAAAATAAAAAGTTTAAATTGAAAATCTTTTTGGAAATGTGATTATATTTGGAGTAGGCGGTGCACACACCCATATGTTAAAAGTTAAGTTTGGAGGTGTGGTGTACCTGCATATATTGTGGTCAACGGTTGGATTCTTTTTAGGCTAGCTCATTTGGGTTAGGTGCATAGCCTTTCTTTTTATCATTGTTTACCTCACCGTAACCCAAGACCCGTGATTATCCTAAAGTCCTACGGATTTGTGCTTGAGTCTAACTAGTGTCGTGGAGAGAGTGTGAACGGGCAAGCGTATGGTCCCCGACATTGGTGGATTCCTTTGGAGGTGATCCTGAGCCCCGATCTTTGGCAAAGCTCACCTTAGTGGCCTGCCTACTTTCTTCTTATGCGTGACCGGTTGATTCACTGTGATTCTATTTTTGAGTAGTAATAAAATTTTGATACGCATTGTGAAAAATATAAACTATTCTGCATACTTAGAAATTTTTTCTATTGTATTTTTATGCACACGACCATGCGACTTCTCATGGCACTTTGTTTTTCAATTTCTTTGTTAGCTAGTAATTTTCCCTATCTGCTTAGATTTTGTTTGCTCGGGACGCGCAAACAATTAAGTCTGGGGGTGTGATGAGTCTGATTTATATAGGGTTTTTTGTACTCATCTGGGCTACTTTTCAAGCGTTTGCACTTCACTTTTAGTTCTATATCATTCGTATTTCATCTTGTTTATATTTCCATAGGAAGTGCACACTTAGGCCCGTGGTTGTATATTTTTGTACTTTTAATGTTTGCACTCCCTTTTTGTGATTGCTTGGAATGTCTGCACATATCAGTGATGGGTTTAGGGGTTGTGTGCATGTTTCGGGGAAGTTTGGAAGCAGGAGTCCTGCGCACGATCATCGGATATAGTGCGTATGACCACTGGTCGTGCGCCACTGCTCGTGCGCAATGTTCCCTGATTTCCAGAATCTACCTCGGGTATACACACTATCACTGGACACAGTGCGCACGACCACTGGTCATGCGTCGCTGATCGTGTGCATTGATTCCATATTTTTCCAAGTTCTGGCTGGGGCAAATGCACTACCACTGGACATAGTGCGCACGACCACTGGTCATGCGCCACTGGTCGTGTGCATTATAATTTATGCAATCTATAAATTTGCAGGTTCCGCCCTAATTCGTGAGCGCTCGACATTTCTCCGCCGTTTTCGTATCCGAGGAAGGGTTCCGATGTTCCCCTTCATCTTCCATCGTAGGGAGGTGCTCTGGGCAAGCTTTCACCGCCAAATCCAAGCCGGAGCTTCCTCTCGGCCTCCTCCTTCATCTTTGAGCTTCAAGAAGAGCTTGACCTAGCTTTCTCCATCAAGCTAGGAGAATTTGTGCCATCCTCCACCGGATCGTGACATGAAGAAGACGGGCCATTGGAAGGTGGTGACAGCCCTTCTCTACCCGGACGCAGCTAAGGATCGAGCTTGGACGCGGATTGACAACCCGATGATTCCAACCGTGAATCCTCAGCAAGACTTCGGATCCGGTCGATTTCGCACACTCTTTTCTTGTTTGGTTGTTGAATGTGTAGTTGAACTCTTGTATATGATGAAGTATGTTTAGTTTGTAAAACATTTTTATACAATCATGTCTATGTGATTTTGTATTTGCATTCCTAAGGTGGACATTCACTAGTTCAGTAGTGTCAACATGGTTCGCACAGACACGTGCTCGCCACCCCACAAAAGAATTCGACCACGAATTCAAAAGGGAAAGACCGAGACAGCTGATACCAAAAATGTAACGACTTCATCCGTTCACAGGTATATACTAGAAGGTCCGGCCGGGGTGTAAGGCCCCTAGCCGATCCAACATGACAGCGTCACGGCTCCGCTCTAGGCGACCCTACCGGGCTGCAGCCCAAGCACCCCAACCCCTCTCCCTCCACAGGCGGGTTGTTGGTGGCCACAGCCTCCCTTTGATGAGGTAAACTCGATAGTCAAGCCCGCACTACGGGGACTTCTCAGGAGGTCACCCATCCCAGTACTACTCCAGCCCGAGCACGCTTAACTATGGAGTTCTTTCAACTCTCATCACCAGTTGAGCTGCAGCTCAGTTGGTGATGAGAGTTGAAAGAACTCCATAGTTAAGCGTGCTCGGGCTGGAGTAGTACTGGGATGGGTGACCTCCTGGGAAGTCCCCGTAGTGCGGGCTTGACTATCGAGTTTACCTCATCAAAGGGAGGCTGTGGCCACCAACAACCGGCCTGTGGAGGGAGAGGGGTTGGGGTGCTTGGGCTGCAGCCCGGTAGGGTCGCCTAGAGCGGAGCCGTGACGCTGTCATGTTGGATCGGCTAGGGGCCTTACAATAAAAAGTGCACTTTTATTGTAACGTCCCCTTTGCCGTCCGTGGATCAACACCACTAGGCCTCCGGCGGACCGTTACCGGGCTACAGCCCAAGCACCCCAACCCCTCTCCCTCCACAGGCGGGTTGTTGGTGGCCACAGCCTCCCTTTGATGAGGTAAACTCGATAGTCAAGCCCGCACTACGGGGACTTCCCAGGAGGTCACCCATCCCAGTACTACTCCAGCCCGAGCACGCTTAACTATGGAGTTCTTTCAACTCTCATCACTAATTGAGCTGCATTAAATTGATCGAAATCTATATTTTTTTCTCCTGCTTTATCTAATTTATATATCTCAGTTGACCCTTAGTGTATTATATTATACTAATCATCAAAAGATGTTAGCTTTTGTATTGCTTACTATAATCATAGCAAGATTTCTAGCATTCTTATAATCAATGTAAGCAATGTTGTTAAGATCTAGATTTAAATCGTAGGATCGCCGATCCTACGATTTTTTTCCAGCACAGCGTGCCGCTAGTTTAATAGGATCGCGCGGTTATTAAAAATGCTGAGATCGCCGCTTTAAATCATTGGATCGTTAAGATCGGGCGATCTTATCGTGCCGACTCGCTTCGACTTCCGCTCACGGGATTTAAAGGCAGCGATTTTCATTAACCTAGGCTTCGCTGATCATTTAGTCATTCTCTCGCTTGACGATTCTCCCTCTTTGTTTCCCACTAGGGCTCGATGGCGTCCCTTCCAGGCGATGACAACAAGGGCCTTTCTCTCCCTCTTCGATTTCAACGTGGGAAATCTCATTGGAGCTTGAGCTGCTAGTGTGCCCCTCAGCACAGACCGTACTTTTATTCTTCTATTTCCTCTTTGATTCTTCTTCCTCACTGTAAGCTCCTCTCTTTTTTGCTCATTTATGAGTCAATGGCATGCATGAGATGATAAACAGGAATTAGGATTTATTTCTCTCCCACTTTGCTTCTCGATATCTGACATGAGCATGAATTGCTTAAGGGCATAGGGTTTTCTTCTTCTATTTTCATTCCTTCTTCATTCACCAAGCGACCCTACCGGGATGCAGCCCAAGCACCCCAACCCCTCTCCCTCCACAGGCGGGTTGTTGGTGGCCACAGCCTCCCTTTGATGAGGTAAACTCGATAGTCAAGCCCGCACTACGGGGACTTCCCAGGAGGTCACCCATCCCAGTACTACTCCAGCCCGAGCACGCTTAACTATGGAGTTCTTTCAACTCTCATCACCAATTGAGCTGACCTCCATAGTTAAGCGTGCTCGGGCTGGAGTAGTACTGGGATGGGTGACCTCCTGGGAAGTCCCCGTAGTGCGGGCTTGACTATCGAGTTTACCTCATCAAAGGGAGGCTGTGGCCACCAACAACCCGCCTGTGGAGGGAGAGGGGTTGGGGTGCTTGGGCTGCAGCCCGGTAGCATCGCCTAGAGCGGAGCCGTGACGCTGTCACGTTGGATCGGCTAGGGGTGTTACAATAAAAAGTGCACTTTTTATTGTAACGTCCCCTTTGCCGTCCGTGGATCAACACCACTAGGCCTCCGGCGGAGCGTTACCCGGCTGCAGCCCAAGCACCCCAACCCCTCTCCCTCCACAGGCGGGTTGTTGGTGGCCACAGCCTCCCTTTGATGAGGTAAACTCGATAGTCAAGCCCGCACTACGGGGACTTCCCAGGAGGTCACCCATCCCAGTACTACTCCAGCCCGAGCACGCTTAACTATGGAGTTCTTTCAACTCTCATCACCAATTGAGCTGCAGCTCAATTGGTGATGAGAGTTGAAAGAACTCCATAGTTAAGCGTGCTCGGGCTGGAGTAGTACTGGGATGGGTGACCTCCTGGGAAGTCCCCGTAGTGCGGGCTTGACTATCGAGTTTACCTCATCAAAGGGAGGCTGTGGCCACCAACAACCCGCCTGTGGAGGGAGAGGGGTTGGGGTGCTTGGGCTGCAGCCCGGTAGCGGTCCGCCGGAGGCCTAGTGGTGTTGATCCACGGACGGCAAAGGGGACGTTACACGGGGCCCCACAGCATGTAACATAAAACATGATGGGAAGTCACGTGGTGATACCAGAGTTGCACATCCTAACTCATAGCATTCTAGCAGAATCCTATAACACGAAGCTGAACTCACACACATGAATGTCCACCATATAAAAGCTCCACATGTATATAAACAGGAATCATAGCAAATACAAAGTCAACTGGCCTTATGGCCTTACAGGGCTTTACACAACAGTGGCCTCAAACATTGACATGCAGGCCAGCCACATATAATCAAACATAGTATTTTCATTTAGCCTTCGAGGGCTAGCAGTAGCAGCAGCAGCAGGAACCTCAGCCTTTATGTGTTCCGCTTGGCTCTCTAGCACATGCACAGGGACAGCCCACCCAACGGTGGCAATCAGGCAACGGTCAGCATTCAGCAGACCAAATTATAACGACCCCACCCCTTTCTCGGGGAGGTGGTATTCCTTCCCTGCAAGAATAGCATTTCACAGGCAAATATGTATATCATGCATTGTGCTCTCACGCACATACATGCCATCACAACTGTCAGCCATGCGGCCCGACGATCTGTGCACTCAGGGCACATTCTTGGTTTACAGGCGAAACAGGGTCCCATCACTATATCATGGTCGCAACCCAACGGTAACTATTGAGCATTTTACTCCATGGCGTGCAGCCAGAGACTTTAGTATTAATGCACCGGGATTGGCCCGTAGCCCTCCATTTTGTCATGGCACACGGGCCTAAGACTCTTGTTATGCGCTCTAACAGACCGCACTTTCAGGTCTCACATCAAACGTACATAGCGTAGGTTGGATCATCCACCCCCCCCCCTGTTGCTCAAGTCGTCTTGCCATCACCGAGTACGGCGTACTCGCAGCTGCATAAAAGGCGCGGGTCGGTTTCACCTTGCCTGTTTCCTTTAGGTGAACTCATCAGTTCATACATAACCAGCCCATTATCACAGGACTGGCTTCACATTCATTGGTTACCTAGGATCCACGCCTCGCATTAGTGATAGAACTCACTTTCCATCCCTAGGCTTAATCGTACATCACTTGAAGGTATTTTCCTGGATTTCCAAGCCACTACTTCCTGCTACTCCCCTTCACAGGCACAACCCACCAAGCATTCCAAGCATTAAGGGTATTCCCTGGCTTACCATGCCAGTACTTCATGTTACTGCCCTTCGCAGGTACAACCCAACAGCACAAGCATTATACGGGTGATTTCCTGGACTACCACTTCAGTACTTCCTACTACTACCCTTCGTAGGTCTAACTCGTCGACTCCTTAACTACACGTTTATCACGAAGTCTTCTCTGATGCATATATGCAACATCACCAATCCAGACCAACTTGTCCAGATGGGCTTCACATAGCATTCCTATTTCGTACTCCTTTTCCGGATCTATATGCCAAATGATTGGGGATTCCATGAATCAACCCAAGAGACTCCCAAAACACGCCACCCTCTGGTGGGGGAATCATATGCACATGCCAAAAAGGAATCCTTCACATGGCTAGGAAGAAAAGTCGTTACCATCGAAGATCGCTTCGGCGCCATGAGCTCCTAGCTGGCTGGAAGGAACTGCAACAGCTTTTCGTCCGCAACGCTGGCCTAGGATCTCTTGTCGAAATTCCACAGCACCACCAGTGGCCAACTCTTCTTCCTCCTCCTCCTTCTTCCTCTCTTTCTCTCTCTAGGACTTTAGAAAGATGAAGGCCAAATGACAAATGAGAATTCCCTTCTCATCCACGGCCATAAGGAAGCAGGGAGGCACCTCAGCCCTTGGATCACAGCTGAAGAAATGGACAGCCACGATTTTGCAACAAAATCATATTTTTTTTGCCTGACACGGCCAGTGATACGCCCGTGTCCTAGGCCATGTATCTCAAGCGGTGATCAACCGACTTATCCAATTCCGTACACACCCATGTGACACGCCCGTGTCACGGGTCATGTCACCTGACACGCCTTCAGACACGCCCGTGTCTATGGCCGTGTTTTTCAGGCTGCACAAAATCGACATCGACTCGAGAGGGACACGGCCTATGACACGCCCGTGTCCCAGGCTGCATGCCCATACACGACACTAGACATGCCCCAGCTCAACTTCGTCAAGCTGAACTTCGTTGACCCGCGAGGACACGCCCTGTGACACACCCGTGTCACAGGCCGTGTACTCTATAGTCGACGATCGTCGACCAAATTTTGTCGACCACTCATCGACTGCTCACTCGCGAAGGACACGTCTTGGGACATGCCCGTGTCCTAGGCCGTGTCACCCAATTTTGCCAATTATGGGATTTGGGGTATTACACCTGGTAGGAATCCACTACAGGTTTTTGATTAGGTGCCCTGCCACCATAGGTTTTTGTTCAGGTGCCCTGTCACCATAGGTTTTTGATCAGGTTCCATGTCACCACAAGATCTATTTTCTAAGGGAGATTTAGCAACCCTTTGAGCTTTTGATTAGGTGCCCAAAAACCAAAGCAAGTCTTTTGATCAGGATCTTGATAACCAAGGGATTAACTTTTGAAGGGAGTTATAACCATATACACAGTTGGATGAAATAAACAAAAAGTTTGAAGATGTTCTTCCCTGTTAATAATCTGAGAGAAGATTAGTTGATTTTTGTAATGTTGTCAAAGCTCCCCCTGAGTTATTGAAATCTAATCAGGAGTAGGATACTTTGCTTCAGGGTATAGGCCTTCAAGATGAGCACTTCTTCTTCTAGTAAATGTCTCTGAGAAATTGAGCTTTTGGTATCAGATTGTGTGTTGTGTTGTTGGAAGAAAAGATTGAAGAAGAATAATTGTTTTGTGTGGCTGTTTCTTGTTCTCTGTTTGCAGAGTAAATCTTCTTCTCTTTCCTCACTCAGTAAATCTTATTTTGGACTGTTAGAACTTCTGAGCAATCTTCCTAAAATTTCTTTTATATATTGATTGCTGATTTTGAAATCCAAATTACTTGAAATCCTCTGCATATTTTATGGGGAATGGAACGGTTGATTTTGTCTTCAATGCATTTCTCCAACTGTCCCATTAAATATGTTAAGTAATAACTATATGAAATCCCTAATTAATGTTGTCAGGAACGGCTATATTCTTGATAATATTGACCATTAATTATCAGAGTATTACTGTCTTAATTACTAAAATTAAATTGACTTAGGCGATCTGAGAATCTACAGAGAAGATAGTCGAACAGAACCTGAAAGGAGTTAGTCGATCTCAGCAAAGAATTCATCGACCCGAGCTCTAAATTCGTCGAGCTGATAATTCACCTTCGTCTAGCTGAGCTCCAAGATCGTCGAACAGAAAAAGTACTTGCCAAACTGAGCTCCAAGTTCGTCGAGCTAAGAAGGCACTTTGTCGAGCTGAGTTTCTGATATAAGCTCACAGTTCATCGAGCTCAGCTAAACTTTCGTTGTACTCAACTCAGAGAAGAAACTCTGAGTTCATCGAGCTGAGTTCAGCTATCGTCGAACTCCTCTTTCTACAATCTTCAAAACTGCCTTGTCTCTCTTCTTGAGTCTATGAAGTCTTCTGAAGTCTTCTTAAGGTAGGTCTTAGTGATCTAACCTAATGTAATTGACCTTAACCCTGGAACTAACATATGACCCTAGACTATACATGGTGGGCTATCAATCCTAATAGTGATCCTAGCCCGAATCATAAGTAGGGTTCCAACAATCTCCCCCTATTTGGGTGAGGTCACTATGCAAAATAAAAACAAATAAAATCACAAAGCAATAAAAAATATCTGACAGAATCATAAATCATTCAGCAGATATGAACAAAAGTGTCATGTGAGTTTTACAACAATAATAAGGTTTAAAAATGCAAAATCAAAAGATTAAGACTGTTTCTTTGAATCATCTGAAGGAGGAGCAGGTTTTGTAAAAATCATCTTCCTTTTTGGATCAGAAGCCTGTTGTTGAGTCATCTTCACATCTTGAGCTCCAAGAATTTTCATAGATGCAGCTCTGGGCACAACAGCTTCTGGATGTAAATTCATATAAGTATCAATATTGAAGAGATTTTTTACCTGATACTTGTTTAATTCCTTCTTCCTGTATGATGACATGGTTGAAAATTGAGATGTATCTTTTCCTTTCTTCTTGGCCTTCCTTATCTGAGATAGAGCAATCAGCTCATTAAATCTGGCCATTCTAGAATTTCGATCCATTTCAAGATCATATGTTGGAGAGGGAGGTCTCTCTACACTGGAATCTTCTTTCTGATTTTCTTCTGATTTCTGTTATTGACTGCTTTGTTTCTTATATTGTTATTTACTACTTTGAGAACTATGTTGTTGCCTGTTGCTACTGTACGATGGTCTGGTAGAGTGAGAAGATGTAGACCTTTGTACTTGTGAGATACTTCCTGTTGATCCTGCTGCAGGAGGAGGAGGTGGAGGACCTCTCCTATGCTATGGTGGTGGAGAGTATCTCATGCTCTTCTTCCTAGCTTTCATTTTATTCTTTGAATGTCTCATCCAGTGAGGAGTATCTGGAGTGAGAGTGATGTTGTGCAGAATGTAGTAGGGTGTATCAGCAGTAGGACATGGTTTAGGAGCGACCTTGGGTGGTACTTTCTTCTTGAGTTTTCTCTTCTTAGAATTGGAATCTTCAGAGTCATCTGACTCATCATCATCATCAACATCAGAATCATCTGCTGGATTGTCATAAAGAGCATTAATTTATTTCAGCATATCCTCAGAAAGTATAAGATGAGCCTGTGGCTGTATGTTTGTATCCATTTTCTCAGCCTATGGCTGTTCAGCTATATGTTCTTCTTTAGCCCGGGGCTATACTTGAAGTTCTGGCTCGATAATTTCTGTATCTAAATCCTCAAACATAATATCATCCAGATTGGGCATGGGGGATTCAGCCTAACCAAATGTTGGAGGAGAAAAAGCCTTTGGCTCTGGAGTAGTTATTTGCTCTATAGTATTTTCTTTAACTACAAAACTTGCCATAAGTTGTTATAATACTTGAGGACTTATAGGAGCTGTGTAACTGACTATTGCTTTAGAGTAATCAAAAACTGTATCAACTATATCAAAAACTGGTAAAGTGCAACTATAAACTGTTTTTAATGAATGAAGTAAAGAATGAATGTCCACTGTGGGATTATGAATAAAATCACCAACAGGGATGAGTTCTAGAATTGTCTCTGCCATGTCAGTATCAAAAATTTATGCTGCTGCAACTGTTTCTACTGGTGCTAGAGCTGCTGCTGGAGATTCTTCATGAGTAACTGGAGCTTCTTCATTGAACATATCACCCTGCCTGGTTTCACGGAGTCCTGAACCCAGGCCCCCAGTAGAAGGGATAGTGGGGATAGAAGCTAGCTGTGAAGAGAGTTCAGAGATAAAAGCAGCAAGTGGGGCAACAGCCTCATCTATGAGCTTCTTCAGAGTAGGAGAAATGAATTTGATAAGTTCATTTGCAATGTCAGAGAAGTTTAGATATAATTGATTAGGAGTAGAGGAGGTATAGGTGGATTTATGATCACAGTTGGAACATATGGAGAAGCCTGGAGGGATGTCTGAAAGTTGGATGGATGGTAATATTAGTGGAACATTTGATGGAGGGATATCTTGAACAGGTGAATGATATGGAGAGTGTTGTGAAGATGGAGATTAGAGAAGTGGTACTTAATGATTAAAAGTAGATGGAATATCATCAAGATGTGGTGGAAGAGGTTGTGGTAGAGGAGATTGAGGAGGTGGAGATGGTGTATCCTCAAGAATATAGATTGGTGATTGTGGTTGAGATGGTGAGGCAGGAGGTATGGAAGTAGATGGTGTGTCTGTAATGACTGTGGATGGTTGTTGAATGTCTGTTGGAATGTTGGAGGTGGAGACATCAGGGAGTGTAGTATCTTCCTGAATTAGGAAATGTTGTGGAGATGGTTGTTGAAGTGTAGTAATATCAACCAGGAAAGATGATGAAGGAAATATAGAATGATGTTGAGATGGAGGTGGAGAAGAGGGAATATGAGGAGCAGGAGATTCTTCAGGGGTTGGTAAAGTGGCCATTGCAGCCCTTGTGTTCTTTGAAGCTATTCTGGAAGAGGAAGCCCTTGAGGGCTTTGAGATAGCTCTTTCCCATTTGCCAAAGAGGGCAGAGGTAATCCTCTGAGAGGCATTGATAAAAATGGTCTGGGAGACCAGGAGTTCATGGCACTTGGCTTGCAGGAAGATGCCTAGAACTCTTCCATAACCAACATCTTTCTTGTTTATTTTCTTCTAAATTGATTCAAACAGAATCAAGCCCCAATTTACTTATTTATGATTAACTAAGGCACTCATCACCAAGAATTGGTGCTTAGTTATGTAGTCACGGGCAGAATGCTTGCCCAAGATGACTTTCCCAACTACATCAGCCAAAAACTTGTATTCAGCAAACAAGTTCTTCTTCAGTAATTTATTAGGGTTTCCCTGGGAGTGACCCATGATAACTAGCATATCCTCAAACTCATTGCTAGATAATTCAAAATCATCTTCCCCATTTATAAAACAAAAAACTCCTGTTAGAATATCAGGGGTAAGAGAAACCTGATGACCGAAAATCGATCCAGTAATTGAGGTTTGGTCTGGAAAAGTTACTGTGAAGACCCATTCTTTAATTTCCTGCACTGGAAGCTTGATCCTTAATGTCATGAACTGCCTCAACTGCGGTGCCTCAAACAACTGAAGTTTGTCTTTGAAGATTTGATCAAAATGATTTGAAAGCGCCGATGTCAATGTCGAATTCTGCATCAAACTTCATGCTAGAAAGAGTCGCCACCGAAATCTCCATACCTGCAAAAACAAAATATCAAGTACACGGGAACTGGAAAGCGCGGGATGGAGTTTGATGAAAACCCTATTATATGCTTTCAGAAGATGAAAATACAAACTCCGTCCAACGAAACATTAAAAACTTCGAACTAAGTTAGACGAAAAATCTCTTAAGGAAAGAAAAACATTGATCTAAGTTAGCAGAGGGGGAAAACAGTTCATCATTTTCCGTTCGACGAAAATATTTTCTAAAACAAGCTTCGTCTATCTCTGTTTGACGAAAAATTTTCTGGAACAAATTCGTCGATCTCCGTTTGACGAACAGTTTCACAAAGGAAAGTTCGTCGATCTCTATTTGATGAACACTCCACGAAGCGTTCAGAGTTCGTCGAACTCCGTTCGACGAATCATGAACATATCATCGACCACAGACAGAAATTAAATTAAGTCATCTTCATTGATCATGCCTAGTTGATTTAGTAAGAATAGATGTTTATTTTCATCTAAAGGTATGGTGAAAATATCTGCCCTTTATAAATTAGTAGAGATAAAGACAAGTTTAATTTTATTTTTGTCTACACAATCTCTAATGAAATGATGTCTTATTTTTATATGTCTTATTCTACTATGATGTACTGGATTTTGTGCAATAGAAATAACACTTGTATTATCACAATAGATAGTTAAATTATTTAAATTGAAACCATAATCCAGGAGCTGATTTTGAATCCATAAAATTTGTGAACAGCAACTACCTGCTGCTATGTATTCAGCTTCAGCAGTTGATGTTGACACAAAAAAATTGCTTTTTACAAGACCAGGACACAAGCCTATCACCAAGGAAATGACAAGTTCCTGATGTGGTTTTCATGTCCACTCTACATCCAGCAAAGTCAGCATCTGAAAATCCAGACAAATCAAATTCTGATTCAGTAGGATACCAGAGTCCTAGATTAGGACAACCTTTTATATATCTTAAAATCCTTTTTTTATAAAATAAGATGATATTTTTTAGGATTTACCTGAAATCTAGCACAAATACAAGTAGCAAACATGATATCTGGCCTACTAGTTGTAAGATACAATAAGGACCCAACAATAGCCCTATATATTTTCTGATCAACTGGTTTGCCCTGTTCATCAGAATCAACTATAGCATTGGACGGCATGGGTGTTTTTTTGGCTGAGGCATCTGTCATCCCAAATCTTTTGAGTAGCTCTTTAGCATATTTTGACTGGGATATAAAGATACCATCAGGGGATTGCTTCACTTGGAGACCAAGGAAGTATGATAGTTCACTCATGCTACTTATTTCAAAATTTGAATGCATCAGGTCAGAAAACCTTTTGCAAAGTTTGAAATCAGTATAGCCAAATATTATATCATCTACATAGATTTGAACTGGCAAACTTTTTGATTTATGATGTCTAATGAATAATGTTTTATCTACAATGCCTCTAATAAATTTATGTTCTAAAAGAAAGCTAGCTAAGGTCTCATACCAAGCTCTTGGAGCATGCTTTAAACCATAAATAGCTTTAGGCAATTTAAAAATATAAGATGGATAAGTTGAGGAGATCAAACCTGGAGGTTGTTCAACATAAACTTACTCTTTTAGTTCTCTATTGAGGAATGCACTCTTGACATCCATTTGATAAACCTTGAACTTTTGATGGACAACATATGCAAGAAATATCCTGATTGCTTCAAGTCTTGTAATAGGAGGAAAGGTTTGATCATAGTCAATGCCTTCTTCCTGTGAATATCCTTGGGCTACCAATCTTGCTTTGTTCCTTATAATTGATCCTTATGCATCCAGCGTGTTCCTGTAAAACCATTTAGTTCTAATGAATAGGTAGTATTTGGGTCTTGGAACTAAATCCCAAACTCTGCACCTCTCAAATTGGTTAAGCTCCTCTTGCATTGCAATAATCCAATGGGGATCTTACTTTGCATCTTTTATGGATTGAGGCTCAAGTTGAGAAATGAAGCAAGCATGCATCATGTCTTGGTTGAGTTGATGCCTTGTTTGCACACCAGCTGATATGTCTCCAAACACTTGAGATATGGGATGATCTCTAAGTGTGACAAGATTAGCAAGAGGAGTTGGTTGATCAACAGCTTGTGGAATTAATTCCTCTTGTGGAATTATATTTGTTTTTGTTGTTTCAATTGCTTCAGCCATTTCTTCTTCACTTTCTTCATCAATGTCATTATCATCAATTTGTTGAGAGGGATGTGATATATCCTCCTGTGTTAGGATTAAATCATCCAATTTCTCACATAGATTTTGTACCTGCAAATTTTCTATGGTAGAAGAAGTCTTCTCCTTGTAAAACATATTAGCTTTATCAAAAGAAATATGTACAAATTCTTCTATTTTTAATGTTGACTTATTAAATTCCCTATAAGCTTTGCTGATTTGGGAATATCCAAGGAAAATTCTTTCTGCAGCCTTTGCTTCAAACTTTCTAACGTGTTTCTTGTTATTATTATGAATGTAACACATGCAGCCAAAAACTTTAAAGTAATCTACTTTAGGTTGCTTTCCTTTAAGTAATTCAAAGGAAGTCTTACCCTTAAGTTTATAAACTAGACTTCTGTTTAGAACATAGTTTGTTGTGCTCATAGCCTCTGCCCAAAAGGATATGGGCAAATAAGCATCTGCAAAAAATGTCCCAGCAGATTCAATAAGGGTTCTATTTTTCCTTTTTGCTACCACATTTTGTTGAGGAGTTCTGGGAGCATAAAAATAATGCCTAATACCTTCCTTCTCACAGAATTCTTGCATGAGAAGAGATTCAAACTCGGTGCCATGATCACTTCTAATCAATGCAACCTCAGTAGAGTACTCAATCTGTATGTGATTGTTAAAACTCGCGGCACCCCGTGGGTTTATTTTTGGGAAAAGCGGATGGTTTATTTATTTTGGAAGGACGGGGCGTGCGGATTTATTATCTATAAAAAAGTTGAAACCGAGTTTTAATGAAAGGAGGCAAGTGCACCTATCGCGTGTAGTACAGGATATTCTGGTGAGGAATATCAGGATCGTATTGTTCTCGGGGACGGGTTGATTATTTCTACTCTTCCCTAGAGGGGACTATTATTTTACAGAAAATAACTTGTCGGGTTATTATTTATATATATAAATACAGAAATAAGCATTAAAAAGGTTATGATGATATAGCGCAACGGTACCAAATTGAATTTGAACTAAAATAACTTTTAATAAATAAAGATCCTAAATTTCAAATTAATTAAGGCAGAGACTTGGATGTGGAGGTTCCACAAAAATGAGCTCACCTATCTCTAGGACTATCGCTCACCTGAACATTAAGACTATTCGACCGAGCTCTCGTCCGATGAAGGATTACTCTTAATGCATGAATTACGCTAAGAACCCTGCTATTGGGTAGAGAACCCAATCCGGCTGAATTCAGCACCTCCTCTCTCGAGGGTTAGTAAGGAACTCCCTTTACCTAGGGGTGATCGGTCCATAAGCACGTCCTTTTGGCTAGCTAGCATATGGACTACGAAAATAGAGCTCACACATCGATATGTGGTTCTACACATCGTAAACCAGGGGCAAACCTTAAGTAAATTAATTAACGAGAAAAAGAGGACCTTTAATTATTTAAAGCGATTTTATCTGTCCCAATACTCTTTGATACTGAGGGCTAAGAGCGGTTAGCCACTCATCAGAATGGTAACGGCTTGCGAAAAGAAATGCAGAAATGAAAGTACGAGTCCTACTCAAACGAGTAGGCGGGAAATGAAAGTAGTAAATGAAAGCAGTAAAGGAAAGCGATAAAATGCAAGTCCTACTAAAACGAGTAGGTAGGAAATGAAAGTAGTAAAAGTGCAAGTCCTACTCAAATGAGTAGGCGGGAAATGACAAGTCCTACTCAAACAACTAGGCGGGAAATTAAAGCTGAAAATACAAGTCCTACTCAAACAAGTAGGCGGGAAATTACAAGTCTTACTCAAATGAGTAGGCGGGAAATTAAAGTGAGTCTTACTCAAACGAGTTGGAGGAAATAGATGCACACACGCACACACTCTATAGAAATAAAATGCACACACTCCATAGAAATAAAATAAAACACACACACTCTACTTGAAATTAAGAAAGAAATAAAAAGCTAACTCATACACTCACGCACACATACGAAAAAGTCGAAAAAGACGAAAAACGAAGTGACTGAAAAATTAAAATGATCACATTTTTACCGGTAGATTATGCTAAAAATGCGTAAAAAGATGAAATTAAAATTAAAGGAGCAAAATGATTTTGAAAATAAATGCAAAATCAAAATGTTCGAAAAATCAAAATAACAAATAATTCATTCTTATAACTTTAAAAAAATGCTTAAAAGTGGAAGAAAGAATAAAAGAAAAAGTTTTACAAAACTAAAAAGTCTAAGTAAAAAGAAAACAGAACCACTTTTAAACCATTTTTTTAAATTTATAAGAATGAACATAAAGAGTACAGAAAATTCCTAAGTCTAAACAAAGTTAAGTAAAACAAATAACAAAAACATAAAAGCATGAATCTATACACACACACACACACACACACAGCAATTTTAAAGAGAAAAACAAAAGACAAAATAAAACAAATAAATAAATTTCTTAAGGAGAGATGCTTAGATCCATTCCAAAACCATATAAAGAGATGAAAAATACATATTTTATTAAGATAAAAATTAGTTATAAAGAAACATAAAAACTAAAGAGAGGAGGAAAAATTTCCCTTACATAGCTTGAAAAGCATCTAAGTAGCATAACCCCTTAAGCAAAATGGTCCAAAAAAAGAATAAGAGATCTTACAGAGAAGATCTATTTATAGTCAAAAAAATTCGGGTTACACACCCTAGGTCACGGGCGTCTAGGGGGCGTGTAGCTACTATTACTGAGTTGATGCTGAGCATTTATTGTTGTTTTGACTTTTGGGGTTGTACATGTGGAATTCACGGGTGTGACTCTATTGTCACGGGTGTATAGGAGGGGCGTTTCGGGGAGGTTTATCTTGGGAAGGCATCGTGTCAATTAGTCATCGGCGTTGTCTTGTCTGGGACACATAGAAGTCACGGGCGTGTCGCTGACTTGGCACGGGCGTGAAAGTTGGTTCGACGATGGTCGAATGCTGAACGTCGAGCTAGAGGCATTTAGTGGCGATGGCGTTGAGTGGTTGGCGTTGAGTGGTTGGCTGGCGTTGAGTGGAGATGGTTGGCATTGGGTGGAGATGGTTGGCATTGGGTGGAGATGGCTGGCGTCGATTGGTGATGGCGTTGAGTGGAGATGGACGAACCGGATTTAACATGGGCATGTCGGGCGTGGCACGGGTGTGTTCAAAAATCATCGAACGCAGATCGTCGAGTTGAGATAGATTATCGTCGAGGGCATGACACAGGGTGTGTTCAGAAATCGTCGAATGCAGATCGTTGAGTTGAGATTGATGAACGTCGAGGGCATGACACGGGCGTGTCATGGGATGAACACGGGCGTGTCGGGCAGTTCGACGAATATCGAACGCCGATCGTCGAGCTGGCGGTAACTACTGATCGAATCAAAGTAACATGCTCAGGTCACGGGCATGACCGAGAAGTACACGGGCGTGTACTTTGAAATTTTTACTTTTTTTCTAAAAAATTTCAGAAAACAAATTTAAGTTAAGTTAGAATAATATTTACAAAAAGATATTTTATTGAAGAAAATTAACTAAAAATAACGAAAATAAAGTAAAACGACTTAATTAATGTACATAAAAATACGTATATTTACAACTTATCAAATACCCTCATACTTAAGCTTTTGTTATTCCAGTGCAAACGTTGGAGATAAACTTATAAGGAATTAAAAAAATCCTAAGTTTAGCTACCGCTTGAATTAATTGAAAAAAGATCAAAATAAACATCCGGGGTATAAAAGTTAAGTCCTAAATTATGACCAAAATTTAAATAGAGGAAGAGTTTCAGCTAAAAAACTTCTCGATTTAATCAAATAGAAAAAAAAGAATTATATTTGTTATGTTAACAAAAATAGATTGGGATTATGGAAACTTTAGCTTATAAGAATTAAAGAAAATAATGCAATTTAAAAATTATGCTCTCAAAAATATTTTAAATTAATTCTAGAATCATTTGAAATTGGTGGAGGGGGATGTTATGGTTTATGAAGAGAGCTTTGATTTAGAGGTGAGGTATATTTTTTTCCTCAAACCTCTATTGTAAGTTTTGGTTTGAATATAGATGTTTAGGAAAATGAAATCTTATTTTTCATAACATATAATTTTTTTTTAACAACTTCATAATAACTCAATAAATATGTATAGGAGTAATGAATTTTATCTTCTTACTCCATAACATATAATCTTTTCAAATATTGGATGTTTATGCTTACAGAATGAAATCTTATTTTCATTGACATAGGTTCTTTTAAGGATCAAAATCATGTCAAGTAAGACATGACAAAAAAGGAGATAGGGTTTTTTTTCAGAAAGAAAACTAAGTTTAATAAAAAAAATTTGAGAGCAACCTTTATAAATTGAACATTCCTATATTTCAAAAAAAACTTGGAGTAAACATAATTGAAATCTAAGGCTGTTATTTTCTAACAAAATAAATGTACAACTATTTAGATAAATTAGAAGTGGTGCTGAAACTTAACCCCAAATATCTAAATCTATCGATCTCTAATTAATAAATGAATAGTAAACAAAGAATAAAATTTGCTTATAAATAAACTCACAACAAAATTTTTGGAGAGCGAAAAGGGGTTAAAAATGAGACATTCGATTTATTTTTTTTCATAATAAACAATTTTTTTGGAGTTTTTGTATTTTTTATCTTTTTTGTATTTTTTATTTATTATCTTTTTTTGAATTTTTAGTGTTGTTGTAGTTTTTGGATTTTTGGATTTTCTAAATTTTTTGAGTTTTTAGTTTTTATCAAGTTATTTACAAGAAAGGGGAGAGAAAGTGATGTTAATTACAAAGAAGAGAGGGGGAAAGAGAAAGATTTTTTTACAAAAAAATTTATAAAGTAAAAACAAATTTTTTGTATTTTTGTTTTCTAATTTTTTTGAAATTTTTGTGTTTTATGAATTTTTTAAAAGTTTTTTATTATAAAAATAAGCAAAAAAATTTGAAGTTTTTTAATTTTTTTGCATTTTTTGTTATTTTTTGATTAGGTGCAGCATATAGAAATGCAATAAAGAAAAAAAAGAAAACACCCTCATACTTAAATCCAATATTGTCCTCAGTATTGCATTATAAGTATTCAGAACGAGAAGAAATAAAATACAGTATGTACAAAAATAAAGAGGAAAGGGTAGCAACTTCCCTTAAACGAGGTCGCGAAGGCGCATTTGGAACCGTACATTATTTATAACAAAGTGCACAAATATAACAGAAAAATGAAATAGATAAACTTGGCCAAAAGTATGCGGGTGGTAGGGGCAAGTGTGGGTGTAACTCCGTATTGAACTAACGTCTTAGAGAATTGGGCGTTACAAAAAGGCGATCCCCTATTGCTCACAAAAGCATGAAGCACGCCGAAGCGGAAAAATATAGTTATAATATTTAATAATAGAAAATTTTTTAATTATTTTAATCTTTTTTTTTAGTAAATGTTTTGGGTTTTTGAAAAGAAATAAAACAAATTAAAACAAAACATATATACGGGAATTTTTTTTTTTTAGGAGGGGATTTTTTTACTATAGATATATACATTTTTAATAACAAATTATTATATTTGTTTTAAGTAGTTTTTTTGTTTTTTTAGTTGTTTTTTAGATAGGATTTTTTAGTTTTTTGGTTTGTTAGTTTTTAGGGTTTTTTTTGTTTTTAGTTTTTTAGATTTTTTGATTTTTTTTTTGTTTTTAGATTTTTGAAATGTTTTGTTTTTTTAAGTATTTAGGAAACGACGTCATTTCAATTTTTGTTTTTATAAATAATAATAATAGGATAATTTTTTAAAGTTTTTTGTTTGTTTTTTTAAAGTACTTTTATTATTATTATTATTAATTTTTGTTGGTCATTTTTTTGTTATATATAAAAATAGGTAAAAGTAATAGTTTTCCCGAGTTTGAAATATCAACACAAAAAGTCCACGGCAACGGCACCAAAAACTTGATTGTTAAAACTCGCGGCGCTCCATGGGTTTATTTTTGGGAAAAGCATGTGGTTTATTTATTTTGGAAGGACGGGGCGTGCGGATTTATTATCTATAAAAAAGTTGAAATCGAGTTTTAACGAAAGGAGGCAAGTGCACCTATCGCGTGTAGTACAGGATATTCCGGTGAGGAATATCGGGGTCGTATTGTTCTCGGGGACGGGTTGATTATTTCTACTCTTCCTTGGAGGGGACTATTATTTTATCGAAAATAACTTGTCGGGTTATTATTTATATATATAAATACAGAAAATAAACATTAAAAAGGAGATGACGAAATAGCGCAACGGTAACAAATTGAATTTGAACTAAAATAACTTTTAATAAATAGAGATCCTGAATTTCAAATTAATTAAGGCGGAGACTTGACCGTGGAGGTTCCATGAAAATGAGCTCACCTATCTCTAGGAGTATCGCTCACCTGAACATTAAGACTATTCGACCGGGCTCTCATCCGACAAAAGATTTCTCTTAATGCCCGCATTACGCTAAGAACCCTGCTATTGGGTGGGGAACCCAATCTGGTAGAATTCAGCGCCTCATCTCTTGAGGGTTAGTGCAGAACTCCCTTTACCCAAGGGTGATTGGTCCATACGCACGGCCTCTCGGCTAGCTAGCATATGGACTATGAAAATAGAGCACACACATCGATATGTGATTCTACAAGTCATAAACCTGGGGCAAACCTTAAGTAATTTAATTAACGAGAAAAATAGGACTTTTATTTATTTAAAGCGATTTTATCTGTCCCAATGCTCTTCGATATTGAGGGCTAACAGCGGTTAGCCACTCATCAGAATGGGGACAGCTTGCGAAAAGAAATGCAGAAATGAAAGTGTGAATCATACTCAAACGAGTAAGCGGGAAATGAAAGTGGTAAATGAAATTAGTAAATGAAAGCAGAAAAGAAAAGCGATAAAATGCAAGTTCTACTCAAACGATTAGGCGAGAAATGAAAGCAGTAAAAGAGCAAGTCCTACTCAAATGAGTAGGCGGGAAATGACAAGTCCTACTCAAACGAGTAGACGGGAAATTAAAGCTGAAAATACAAGTCTACTCAAAAGGGTAGGCGAGAAATTACAAGTCCTACTCAAACGAGAATGCGGGAAATTAAAGGGAGTCCTACTCAAACAAATAGGAGGAAATAGATGCACACACGCACACACTCTACAGGAATAAAATGCACACACACTACAGAAATAAAACACACACACTCTACATAAGATAAAACATACACACTCTACTTGAAATTAAGAAAGAAATAAAAAGCTAACTCATACACTCACGCACACATATGAAAAAGACGAAAAATGAAGTGACTGAAAAATTAAAATGATTACATTTTTACCGGTAGATTATGCTAAAAATGTGTAAAAAGATGAAATTAAAATTAAAGGAGCAAAACGATTTTGAAAATAAAAGCAAAATCAAAATATTCGAAAAATCAAAATAACAACTAATCCATCCTTATAACTTTATAAAAATGCTTAAAATGTGGAAGAAAGAGTAAAAGGACAAAAAGTTTTACAAAACTAAAAAGTCTAAGTAAAAGAAAACATAACCACTTTAAAACCATTTTTATAAATTTATAAGAATGAACATAAAGAGTGCAGAAAATTCCTAAGTCTAAACAAATTTAAGTAAAACAAATAACAAAAACATAAAATCATAAATCTATACGCATACACACACACACCAATTTTAAAGAGAAAAACAAAAGACAGAAATAAAACAAATATATAAGATTGTTTAAGGAGAGGTGCTTAGATCCATTTCAAAACCATATAAAGAGAAGAAAAACACATATTTTATTAAAATAAAAACGAGTTACAAAGAAACATAAAAACTAAAGAGAGGGGTAAAAATTTCCCTTACATAGCTTGAAAAGCATCTAAGCAGCATAACCCCTTAAGCAAAATGGTCCAAAAAAAGAACAAGAGACCTTACAGAGAACATCTATTTATAGGCAAAAATTTTCGGGTTACGCGCCGTAGGTCACGGGCGTGTAGGGGGGCATGTAGCTACTGTTGCTGAGTTGATGCTGAGTATTTATTGTTGTTTTGACTTTTGGGGTTGTACACATGGAAGTTACGGGCGTGACTCTACTGTCACGGGCATGTGGAGGGCGTGTCGGGGAGATTTATCTAGGGAAGGCGTCGTGTTAATTAGTCATCGGTGTTGTCTTGTCTGGGATACGTGGAAGTCACGGGTGTGTCGCTGACTTAGCACGGGCATGACAGTTGGTTCGACGATCGTCGAATGCTGAACGTCGAGCTGGAGGCGTTGAGTGGCGATGGAGTTGAGTGGTTGGCGTTGAGTGGTTGGTTGGCGTTGAGTGGAGATGGCTGGAGTTGAGTGGAGATGGTTGGAATTAAGTGGAGATGGCTGGCATCGAGTGGAGATGGCGTTGAGTGGAGATGGATGAACCGAATTTGACACGGGCGCGTCGGGCGTGTCACGGGCATGTTCAGAAATCTTCGAACGTAGATCGTTGAGTTGAGATCGACAAACGTCGAGGGCGTGACACAGGCGTGTTGGGCAGTTCGACGAACATCAAATGCTGATCATCGAGCTGGCAGCAACTTCTATTGAAATCAAAGCAAAACGCACAGGTCACGGGTGTGACCGAGAAGTGCACGGGCGTGTACTTTGAAATTTTTACTTTTTTCTGAAAAATTTCAGAAAATAAATTTAAGTTAAGTTAGAATAATATTTACAAAAAGGAAACATTTTAATGAAGAAAATTAACTAAAAATAACGAAAATAACGTAAAATGACTTAATTAACATACGTATACTTACAACTTATCAATATGCTCTTAAGAAAATCTGTAAGAACTTTAAATTTATCTGACTTGTTTCTCAGAAAGAACACCAAAATGAATCTAGAGAAGTCATCAACAACAACTAAAGTGTATGACTTTCCTCCCAAACTTGGTACAACAATAGGGCCAAAAAGGTCCATATATTGCAAGTATAAAATTCTGGGTGAATCACTTTTATGAATAGATTTAAAACTATTTTTAGGTTGTTTGCTTAATTGACAAGTCATGCAGAGTCCTTCCTTCTTGTAGGAACTAGAAGGCAGTCCTCTAATAAGGTTATCCCTAGATAGTTTAGCAATATTCCTAAAGTTTATATGGCATAGTCTCTTATGCCATAAATCATTAGTAGAGCTAATTTGATTAAATAAACAAATTTCTGTACTAGCTGATTTGAAATTTACTACATAAATATTTTCTTGTCTAATTCCATTTAAAATAATTTTATTTTTATCAGAAGTAATGACACAAGAAGACTGATTAAATGATATCTGATAACCTTCATCACATAACTGGCTTATGGATATAAGGTTATGCTTGAGACCACTAACATATACTACCTTCCTAAAGGTAACATCTCCAACGTTATCATTTCCATAACCTTCTATCTGTCCACAGTTGGAGTCTCCAAAAATCATCTTTGGTCCAAGCTTGGCTTTGAAATCAGTCAAGTTACCTTTACATCCTGTCATATGTTTTGAACAACCACTATCCAGATACAATTGTTGCTCTGTGATAGGATAGTTCTTCATATATACAAAACAAGATTAGTTGTTCTTGACCCAGGTGACCTTGGGTCCTTGATTTCTTTCAAATTTATAACTTGAAATATATGAGAATTCAGGTTGATCCTTGTACCCAAGTGGATGATATCTCCTTGGTGGAATAATCCATTGGTTAAAATGATTGTTAAAGGTTTTAGTTTTCTTAAAGTTCTGAAAATAATTTAAATTTTTGTTATAATGAAATGGGTTCTATGAATTATAATAAGTTCGTCGATCTGCGTTCGACAATTTGGGATGAGTTCGTCGAACTCCATTCATAGAATGAAAATGTTCATTCTCTGAACCCCAAGTTCGTCGATTGTGATTCTACGAACCATATTGAGTTCGTCGAGCGTAGTTAAACGAATAATTATATCTAAAATCTGCATTCGTAGTTCGTCGATCTGAGTTTGACGAACTACATTCATTTCATCGAGCTTGGTTCGACGAAATATGTTGAACATTATTTTGTTAAGATTTTTCTTTTTCCTGGGTTGATTTTTCTGTGAAATTTCTATTTGTTTATTATTAACTTCTACTTTTTCTTTGCCTTTTGCAGAAACAAATTTAATGGGGGTAGATAAGATATTTTTCTATAAAATAGGAGGCAGATTGGATGAAGCTGCCAAGCCCAGCTTGTCATTAAGCCTGGCATTTACTATGCTTGTAATGTCCATCAATTTGATGCTTCTCCCATTAAGGGATTCTTCAAATTACTTAGCCTCAAATGATTTAGTTTCTAAAGAAGATATCTGATTATTAGCAGTTCTTAATTCTTCTTTAAGTTTTAAATTTTCAGAAGAAATATTTTCAAATTCACTTAATTTTTCTCTGGGAAGTTTGATTTCCTTCTCAGATTTAATTAAATCATTACATAATAGTTTGAAATCAATTTTAAATTGTTCAAAAAAAAATCAAAAGAAGAGATTACTTGATCTTCTTTTGACATGGATTCATCTTCTGAATTTTCTGCTTCTGAATCAGCAGCTTCTGAATTGCTGCAAGAGACATTGATTGTCATCAAGCATATTTCTCTGGCTTTGGCCTCATCTTCATCCTCACTGGAGTTGGATGAAGATTCTGACTTAGATTCACTCCAAGTCTCTGCAATAAATCATTTTTCCTTCTTCTTGTATTTGATAGAGGATGGCCTGGTGGAGTGCTTCCTGGAGTCCATCTCCTTCTTCTTTTCTTTATTCTTCTCAGGACATTCTGGCAATATATGTTCAGGTTTCCTGCACCCATAATAGACAATTTCTTTCGTGGGGTTTTGTCATACCTGGGTTTGTCTTCATTTCTGGAAGACCTTCTTCTAAAATCCTTCCTTGTCATCTTATAGAATCTCTTGGCCAGAAGACTCAGTGGGTCTTAGTTATTTGGAGTGGATTCTTCTTCATCTCTAGCCTGAAAAGCTATGCTTTTCTCTTTCCTTACTGAAGGTGAAGCCACTTGTTCAGCTTCCCTTATCTTGATAAGCTGCTCATAAGACTTGAGCTTTCCCAACAAGGTCTTTGTTGAGATATCATTCAGGCTTCTAGCTTCCTTGATTGGCCAGATCCTTGAGTCCCATATGCTAGGGAAGCACATAAGTGTTGAAGTATTAGACCGGGCGGCCTTGCGGTCTGGTCTGGCAGTCTCACTCAGGAGCTTGGAGACCGGGCGGTCTATCGGTCTCCCATTGCGGCTTGTTCTTATACTGCTGGAGTTGCCGAGCGGTTAACCCATCTGTCTAACCGCGCGGCATGTGCGGTCTCCTTTATTTCTAGCCGCTCAGCCCTATACATGTTTAGTCCCACATTGTTTGTTTATACTCTCTCATATCTCCTCCATTCTATAAAAGGGAGGTCATACCTTTGTAAATGATATCTTTTTTGGATAATAAAATTTCAATTATTCAAAATTCTATCCGTTTGTTGTTGTATGTTCGCTACTTTTAACATGGTATCAGAGCACACGGTCTTTTCCTCCTGATTGTGTGCGCTCTCTGATTCTCGCGGCTTGTTTCTGCTTCACGTGACCTATCTTCGCGGCTTGCCTTCTCTTCTGCCCGCTGCCCTGTTCACGCGGCTTGTTGCTTCTCTTCTCTCACTGCTCTTCGTCTCCGCGACCTGTTTAGTTGTCGCAGCAACATGTTTCCTTCTAGCCGACTATTTTCCCCTAGCTGTGCGGCCTGATTCTATTCGCCCGGCTTGCGATTTGTTGTTGTCGCTGCTGCTTCTTGCTTCCTCTTCTCTTCTATTCACTCGGACTTTTCAGTATGCGCGACCTCTTCCCCGCTGTGCCTTGGTCTGTTTCCTGGCCGCTAGTGTTCGCGCGGCTTCTTCCCTTTAAACTGCTGCGGTTTCGCGCGGGTTGCTCTCTTTTTTCCTCTCCCCGCGGCTTCTCTTCTTCCAGCGCGGTTTCCTATGACTACTTCCGGTCTCTCCACCCCCGTTATCTCCACCACCCCCATTATCTCCACCACTCCCGCAGCTCCTCCTCCACCTACTCCTTCGAGCAACCTTGGCACGCTTTCTAAGCTTGTTGGCTCCAACTATCCCGATTGGAGCGTTTCTTTCACCTTTCTTCTTCGCTCTCAGCGCAAGCGTCATCACCTCACCGATGACCCTCCTCCTCGTACCCCACCTGAATTTGATGATTGGGATGCGAGTGATGCCCTTGTCCGCACTTGGCTCGCCAACAGCCTCTCTGATGAGTGCCTTCCCGTCATTCGCCATGATGAGATGGTCAAGGCTGTCTGGCTTCACCTTGCTGCTCTCTATTCGAAGGGGGGCCAGACGTCCCACATTTATACTCTTTATGCGGACCTCTTTGCCCGCCCCTCCATGTCTCCTACTGCAGCTTACCAGCAAGTTCAGGCTCTTGGCGCCGAGATCCTACAGAATCGTCCCTTCTCCGTGGACTTGGCTGACCAGCACAAATACTTCCATGAACTCCTGGTTGTTTGTTATCTTCTCCGTCTTCCCGATTCCTACGATATGATCCGCCAGCAGATCTTGGGTGAGGCGGAATCTCCTACTTTGGATGCCACTGCGGCTCACATTGCCGCTGTTACTTCGCTGCTCCAACGGCCTCTGTTGGCCTCCCCCCCTTCCCAGGACTCCTATGCTCACCAGGCTCAGCGGGGGGGTCCTAGTGGCCGCAGCCACTCCGGCGGGCGTGGTTCGTCCAAGTTCCTCTGCTCTTACTGTGGTCGTACCGGCCACTCTGTTGACTGCTGCTGGCAGAAACATCCTCGTCTTCGCCCTTCTGGTGATGCGCATTCCTCGACCTCTGCCTCCTCTTGGTCGTCTGCCTCTGTGGCCACGACTTCAGGTAGTGCCCACGTTGTTACCCAAGGTAAATGGTTGATTGACTCGGGTGCTACAAATCATATGACTGGCAACCCTCATTGCTTCTCTCTCCTTGAAACGCATGACCGCCTACCCCCGGTTCGTGTGGCGGATGGTTCACCGTCCCCGGTGCTCGGAACGGGCATGGTTCAAGTCACCACGTCGCTTCGCTTGGAGGACACTCTCTATGTCCCGAAGTTCCTGTGCAATTTATTATCTGTTACCACTTTATGCCGGCAATGACAGTGCTCTGTCTTATTCACTCCCACTTCTTGTTCTTTTCAGGACCCGAGGACCCAGCGGACGATTGCTATTGGGACTGAGAGCGGCGGCCTCTATTTTCTCAACGATGTTTCTGCTCTGTCCGCCTACTCCTCCTCTACAGATCTGCTTCAATGGCATCTTCGCCTTGGACATCCTCCTCCTCGGATTCTTCGACAGCTTCTGCCCCACTTACCTCCGACCAG
Source organism: Platanthera guangdongensis (assembly GCA_039583875.1). Classification (NCBI taxonomy): domain Eukaryota; kingdom Viridiplantae; phylum Streptophyta; class Magnoliopsida; order Asparagales; family Orchidaceae; genus Platanthera; species Platanthera guangdongensis. Next base: position 37,048,610 of record CM077161.1, read on the forward strand.
TCCTCCGCTCAACTGTGATGCATGTCAGCTTGGCAAACATCATCGCTCCTCCTTCCCACCGAAGCAAGGTCGTGGCTCCTCTCACCCGTTTGATCTCATTCATTCTGATGTCTGGGGTCCTGCTCCTACCCTCACTGTTGGTCGGGGTAGTTCCTATTTTGTCACTTTTAAAGATGATTTTTCAAGATGTACCTGGGTGTATCTACTAAAAGATCGCTCTGAACTCTTTTCTGTTTGGCAATCATTTTATTTTATGATTAAGAATCAGTTTGACATTTCTATTAAAGTTTTACACTCTGATAATGCTAAGGAATATCTTAATCATGAGTTCTCCTCTTTCTTTCAACAACATGGTCTTCTTCATCAAACTACTTGTGTTTACACCTCCCAGCAGAATGGGGTGGCGGAGCGTAAAAACCGCCACCTCCTTGATGTTGCTCGTACTCTCATGACGCAGATGCAAGTTCCTCGCTCCTACTGGGGCTACGCTATGCTCCTTGCCTGCTATCTCAGCAATCATCTTCCCTCTACGGTTTTCCACGGCCAGACCCCCTTCTCCATTCTCTACCCCCGCAAGGAACATTTTCCTTTCCCTCTCCGTGTCTTTGGTTGTACAGCTTTTGTTCACGCTCCCTCCGCTACCCGCGACAAGCTTTCCCCTCATTCCACTAAGTGTGTCTTTTTGGGGTACTCTACCACTCAAAAAGGCTATTGCTGTTTTGACCCCCTTCTACGCAAGCAATTTGTCTCCACGGATGTGACATTTTTCGAGAATGCTTCCTACTTCTCTCCTACCTCCTCTCTTCCTCCTGATGTCTCTGCTTCTTCACCGCCTCTCTCCGTTCCCTCCACGCCTCTCGACATCTCCTCCCTTCCATCCTCTCCTCCACCGTCTCCTTCCCTATCCGTCTCCCCACCCACCCCTCCTCCCACTTCTCCGGTGCCATCTCTCTCTAGTCCCGGGCCAGCCTTCTCCACCACGGATGCTCCGGTCGCTGACGCACCCGTCGACCTGGATCTTCCCATTGCTCTTCGCAAAGGGGTGCGGGCATGTACTCAACACCCTCTTGCGGCAGTTCTTTCCTATGATCGGCTTTCTCCTTCCTGCAGGTGTTTTGCCTTGGCTATCTCCGCTACTTCTACTCCTCGCACCTACCAGGAGGCTCTTGCTATCCCTCATTGGAAATCTGACATGGATGAAGAGATGGCTACTCTTACTGAATGGGGTACCTGGACCCTTGTTCCTCCTCCCGTGGGCACTGATGTGGTTGGCTGTCGCTGGGTCTTTGTTGTGAAATTTCGCCCCGACGGCACTGTGGATCGCTACAAAGCCCGGCTGGTGGCCAAAGGCTTCACTCAGACTTACGGCGTTGATTACTTTGACACTTTTTCTCCGGTTGCTCGCCTCAGCACCATCCGGGTTCTTCTCTCTGTGGCTGTTAACCTGGATTGGGCTTATTTCCCAGCTTGATGTCAAGAATGCCTTTCTCTATGGCGATCTTCAGGAGGACGTCTACATGGAGCAACCTCCTGGGTATGTTGCTCAGGGGGAGACACGCGTATGTCGTTTGAGGAAGGCCATTTATGGCCTAAAGCAGAGCCCTCGGGCGTGATTCGACAAATTTAGTGGTATTGTGGCTACCATCAGCTTTACAAGGAGTTCGGCCGATCACTCCTTATTCATTCGCAAAACGGCCTCGGGACTGGTGGTTTTGGCAGTATATGTGGATGATATTCTTCTTAATGGCGATGACCTAGATGGGGTGGACTTGACGAAGAAGCACCTCCGTCAACACTTGGTCACGAAGGATATGGGCTCCCAGAAATACTTTTGGGGATAGAAATCTCTCGGAAACTTAACTCATTGGTTCTCTCCCAACGGAAGTATGCCCTTGATCTTCTACAAGAAGCAGGATTGATAGGTGCCAAACCGGCTCGGTTTCCCATGGCTATTGGAGAAGACAAAACATGGACGGATGACTCGCCTCTTCTATCTGATGTCACAAGGTACAGACGGTTGGTAGGCAAACTCATCTATCTCACAGTGACTAGACCCGACATCTCCTATGCTGTAGGCAAGGTCAATCAGTTTATGCAAGCTCCCAGGGAGTGTCATCTTCAGTCTGTCTTGAGGATTTTAGAGTATGTCAAAGCAGCACCAGGCAAAGGGCTAATCTTTCAGAAGAATGGTCATCTGAGGGTTGAGGCCTACTCAGATTCAAGCTATGCGGATGATAAAGGCGATCGTAAGTCCACATCAGGTTTTTATACTTTTGTTGGAGGAAATCTTGTGAGTTGGAAGAGCAAGAAACAATCTGTTGTCTCCAGATCCAGTGCAGAAGCCGAATACCGGAGTATGGCGTCAAACACGTGTGAGTTAAAGTGGTTGAGGGCTCTCATGCTTGACCTAGGAGAGGTCTATGACTATCCTCTTACTATGTTCTATGACAACAAGGCCGCTATATACATATCCAGAAATCCGGTCTTCCATGAAAGAACAAAGCATATAGAGGTTGACTGCCACTTCATTCGGGAAGAGATTTTGAAGAAACAGATTTGTACTCTGTTTGTCACCTCTGACAAGGAATTGGTAGATATCTTCACAAAGACAGTCTCTACTTTCTTCTTCCACATTTGTGACAAGCTGGGCATGATTGATATCTATGCTCCAGCTTGAGGGGGAGTGTTGAAGTATTAGACTGGACGGCCTTGCGGTCTGGTCTGGCGGTCTCACTCAGGAGCTTGGAGACCGGGCGGTCTATCGGTCTCCCATTGCGGCTTGTTCTTATCCTGCTGGAGTTACCGAGCGGTTAACCCATCTGTCTAACCGCGCGTCCTGTACGGTCTCCTTTATTTCTAGCCGCTCAGCCATGTACATGTTTAGTCCCACATTGTTTGTTTATACTCTCTCATATCTCCTCCATTCTATAAAAGGGAGGTCATACATTTGTAAATGATATCTTTTTTGGATAATAAAATTTCAATTATTCAAAATTCTATCTGTTTGTTGTTGCATGTTCGCTACTTTTAACAATAAGGATCTTATTATTGACTTCTATTAATATGATGTCTTTTTCAAGGGTCTTCAGTTCATTGATGATGAGACTGAGTCTGGTGTACATATTAGCAACTGATTCTGATTCACCCAAATTCTCATATTGAGAAATCAAGTGGGACCTTCTGTCCTTTCTTTAATCTACTGAACCAGCAACCATAGCATTCAGTGAATCCCAAAAGGCCTTTGCTTCGGTCCATTCTGCAACCTTTTGAAATATGTCATCTGACATGGTTTGGGCCAATATATTCATAGCTTTGGCGTCTGCTATCTTTGCCTTCTTTTGTGCTTCAGTCTACTCAGGTGGTGGAACAGCACTTGTGCTTGTATTTGCCACTAGTTGTGGGGGACCTATCAAAATAGAGTTGTGTATGTCTTCATCATTATAATTCATATATAGTCTAATCCTTACCTTCCAAATAGCAAACTTATTTAGATTGCAGATTGGAGGTCTGGTGCTTGAGTACTCCTTATTTTGCGTCATGATATGAAATACAACTAGAGTAAATAAGATCAAACAAAGATCTTTTGGTTCAGGTGTTAGCATGTACAACCAAGCAACATATCCCTCTGATACCAATTGAAAGTGATATCAGATAACCATTAATACTAATTGAGAGTGATACCCTGATACCACTTGATAAGGGATTGATCTAACTAACTCTAGAGGGGGGTGAATAGAGTATTTTAAATACTTTAAGTTATTTTTACAGTGGATTAAAAATAGGATATATATATATATATATGTATATAGACAAAGAAAATATATAAGAAAAGAAAATATATCACAGCACAGCAAATAAAAAGTAGAGCACAACCAGACGACACAATGAAATTTATAGTGGTTCCCCAATAAACCTGGGTACATCCATTCTTCTACCACTCTGGTAGGAATCCACTACAGGTTTTTGATCAGGTGCCCTGCCACCACAGGTTTTTGTCCAGGTGCCCTGTCACCACATATTTTTGAACAGGTGCCCTGTCACCATAAGATCTATTTTTTAAGGGAGATCTAGCAACCTTTTGAGCTTTTGATCAGGTGCCCATTAACCAAACCAAGTCTTTCGATCAGGAGACTTGACAACTAAGGAATTAACTTTTGAAGGGAGTTATAACCTTGTACATAGTTGGATGAAATTAACAAAAAGGTTGAAGATATTTTTCTCTGTCAATAATCTAAGAGAAGACTAGTGGATTTTTGGGATGTTGTCAAAGCTCCACCTGAGTTGTTGAAATTTGATCAGGATTAGGAGACTTTGCTTCAGGGTGTAGGCCTTCAAGATGAGCACTTCTTCTTCCAGTAAATGTCTCTGAGAAATTGAGCTTTTGGTCTCAGATTGTGTGTTGTGTTACTAGAAGAAGACATTTAAGAAGAATAATGAAGATGAACAAGATGTTCTGTGTGTCTGTTTCTCGTTCTCTGTTTGCAGAGTAAATCTTCTTCTCTTTCCTGACTCAGTAAATCTTATTCTACACTGTTAGAACTTCTGAGCAATATTCTAAAAATTTCTTTTATATATTGATTGTTGATTTTGAAATTCAAATTCCTTCAAATCCTCTACATATTTTCTGGGGAATGGAACGGTTGATTTTGTCTTCAATGTATTTCCACAACTATCCAAGTAAATATGTTAAGTAATAACTCTGTGAAATCCCTAATTAATGCTGCCAGGAACGGCTATATTCTTGAGAATATTGAGCATTAATTATCAGAGTATTACTGTTTTAATTACTGAAATTAAATTGACTTAGTCAATTTGAGAATCTACAGAGAAGATAGCCGAACAGAACCTGTAAGGAGTTAGTCGATCTCAGCAAAGAATTCATCGACCTGAGCTCCAAATTCGTCAAGCTGATAATTCGCCTTCGTCGAGCTGAGCTCCAAGATCGTCGAACAGAAAAAGTACTTGCCAAACTGAGCTCCAAGTTTGTCGAACTGAGATGGCACTTCTTTGACCTGAGTTTCTAATATAAGCTCACAGTTCGTTGAGCTCAGATAAACTTTTGTCGAACTCAACTCAGAGAAGAAACTCTGAGTTCGTCGATCTGAGAGCGACGATTGTCGAGCTAAGTTCAGCTATCGTCGAACTCCTTTTTATGCAATCTTCAAAACTACCTTGTCTTTTGTCTTGAGTCTCTGAAGTCTCTTCTGAAGGTAGGTCTCAGTGATGTAACCTAATGTAATTGACCTTAACCCTGGAACTAACATATGACCCTAGACTATACATGGTGGGTCATTAATCCTAATAGTGAACCTAGCCCAAATCACAAGTACGGTTGCAACACAAACTCTCTCCTTGTTATGTTAAGTGCATCTTTCTGGGTTATTGTCTAACACAGAAATGATATAAGTGTTATGATCCTGTTCTCCGATGACAGTATGTTTCTGCAGATGTTGCTTTCTTTCAGGATGCTTCATTCTTTTCTCTGTCTTCTATTCTCCCTTCTTCTCATGATTCTGCTTCTTTTCCCCTTGTGTTGGCACCTTTTCTAGAGTCTGCACTTCCTTCTTCTCCTTTTATTTCTTATTCTCCTACTGTATTTGATTCTTCGACTGAGTCGCTGCCAACAGCTCCTGGTCCAGTAGTCTCTCCTTCGGATGGAACTGATATAGTAGACAGGATAGACCTTGATCTTTTGATTGCTCTTTGGAAAGGTGTTCGTTCATGCACACAATATCCTCTTCCGGATATGGTCTCTTACGCGCAACTATCTCCTTTGTCTAAGAGCTTTGCTCTTGCTCTCTCGGCGAATGTTCTTCCCACCTCCTATAGTGATGCTCTGGTTATTCCTCATTGGAAAGTTGTTATGGATGAAGAGATGAAAATTCTTACTAAACGGGGTACTTGGCCTCTTATCCCTACCCCTACTGGAGCCGATATGGTTGGCTATCGCTGGGTCTTTGTCACCAAGTTTCTCCCTAATGGGATTGTTGATCGATACAAATCTCGGCTTGTTTCCAAAGGGTTTACGCAAACCAATGGTGTGGATTTCTTTGGCATATTCTCTCCTGTTGATTGGATTACTACGATCTGTGTTCTTTTCTCCATGGAAGTACAGGGATTGGTAAATGTCTCAGTTATATGTGAAGAATGTTTTTCTTTGTGGTGATTTTAATAAGATAGTCTATATGAAGCAACCTCCTAGGTATGTTGCTCAGGGGGAGTCTCAGGTGTGTAGATTGAAGAAGGCTATCTATGGTCTTAAGCAAAGAATGAGGGCCTGGTTTGACAAATTCAACGAAGTTATTTCTGTTATTAGATTTTTTTCAAGGCGCTGCAGATCACTCTTTATTTCTTCGAAAAACCTTGGTTGGCCTTGTTTTTCTTGCAGTATATGTGGATGACATTCTTCTTACAGGGGATGATAGAAAAGGTATTGACATGACAAAGAAGCATCTACTTCAGTATTTTGTTACCAAGGATATGGGGTCTCCTAAATACTTTCTGGGGATTGAGATATCTCAGAAACCTTGTTCTATTGTTCTTTCACAATGGAGGTATCCCTTGGATCTTTTGGAAGAGATGGGTCTTCTTGGGACTAACCTTGCTCAGTCTCCTATGGCTATTAGAGATGACAAATGCTAGAGTGAGACTTCTCTTCTTTTTGAAGATGTAACCAGGTACAGACGTCTGGTCGGTAAACTCATTTATCTAACAGTCCCATGACCAGGTATTTGTTATGTAGTAAGGAAAGTGAGCCACTTTATGCAAGCCCCCAGAGAATGTCATATGCAGTCAGCTCTAAAGATCCTAGAGTATGTAAAAGGTGTAACGCCCCCGGTTTTTTTTTTTTTGTTTGACCTTTGGCTGGCGTTACGATGACGCGTTTCCGGCTCCTTGCCGTTGTAGAGCGTGGTCTTAGCTCTTAGGGTTCCCTGTGTAGCCTGTTAGCACGATTCCCCAGCTAGCTGGGGTCCGTTTGATGACTTGGTTGGGCCTCTTAGGGAATGCTTGTGTTTTTGGCTTCGGGTGGTGATATCCCGGGTTTTGTTTGTCGAATGCTAATTTCGACTTCGTAGTTGTGTTCGTAGCGTGGGTTTTTAGCTGCGATGTGAATTTCGTCATTTTCCGAGATGTTTCGGGTCTCGTGTTGTTTTGATATTGAATGTAAGTAATTAATATGTATTGATTGTTTGTTATTAAACTGATACTTATATATATAGCCTTAGGTTAGAAATTAGGGCTCAGTTCTTTGCCTCTTTTCATTTTCTCTTTCTAGAAGAAGCAGTCGTCTGTGCGAGAGGAAGAGAACCGCCGGACTACCCTAGCCTTCGGACGCCGATTCCTGGAGATTTAGCGGTCGAAATTCGATTTCGAGAGTGGATCTGGACTGCCCTCGCCTGGATCTGCATTCTTTCTGTTCCTCGGCTTGGTGCTCTGCAGCTAGATCCGAGAGTGGGGGAAGTCGTCGTCCAAGCTTTTCTGGTATTGAGGCAAGTGATGTTCCCTCATCCTTGCCAAAGTTGATCTTTGTCTTCTTTTTGATTAAATTTTATCTCTTCCATGCTTAGATCTTAGGTGTACGCTAGGGTTCGTTCCCGATCATACCGTGGTTAGTGTAGAGAAGTTCCAGTTAAATCTCTGTTTTCCTGAGGGATTGTGTCTATTAGGGACAGATTTGGTTCGGTTCAGGTCGAGTAGTTGCTATTGCCGATGGATGATGAATTCTAGAGAGAGGCCTCGTCCTCGTTTTGGTTGTTAGCTGGGTTTGGCGCCGGTGGCCAGTCGGGGTGTCGACACTTGGTGTCGATACCAGTAGTAGGGGGTGTCGACACTTGCTGTCGACACCAGCTGCAGGGGTGTCGACACCAGCAGTAGGGGGTGTCGACACTTGGTGTCAACACCAGCAGCAGAGGTATCGACACTTGGTGTCGACACCAGCAGCTGTGGTGTCGACACTTGGTGTCGACACCAGCAGCAGAGGTGTCGACACTTGGTGTCGACACCAGCAGCAAAGGTGTCGACACTTGGTGTCGACACCAGCTGCAGTGGTGCCAACACCTTGTGTCGACACCGGCTTGTCGTGGTGTCGACATATCGTGTCGACACTGGGTGCTGCGCTTGTTTTGGGGTCAGGAAGACTCGGGGTTGGTTCGGGTTAGGCGTGCAAGGCCGCGTCGGTTAGACCCGATGTTTTTGTCATGGGTTCGTATGTTTCTTAGGATTGTTAGTGTGACTTTTTTCCCTAGGGGGGGCATTGGGTGTTCGGCTAGTTTCTGCATGCCGACTCTTGGGTTGTGGCAGGTGGTGGAGTTTTGGTGGCCTCTGGAGGGGTGGTTTCATGTGGAGAGCTGTGGCCACCGCCTTTTGCCCCGGTTTGGGTTGGTGTGTGTGGGACCCTAAAGCTGCCACTGTTTGACCCCTTAGCCCTTTTTGGATCTGATTTTTTGTTATGTATTCAGATCCATATTTTGGACCACTGCCACTTACCCACGTGTTAGGATTGTTAGTCTCTTTCCTGTTTATGCTTTCTTTCCTTTTGGCATATATGTATATGTCTTGTTACTGTTGCAAACTCTTTTGGTAGGGCATAATGGTTTTATTGCTCGCACTTGGTGTGCTCTGCTGTGCTCTAGACAGTACTCTCTTCTTACTGTCACCCCTTTTCTTTTGCTTATAACAGTTTGTTGCCGGGTTGGTAAACCCTTCTTCTTGTTTGCTCATTAATCTATTGCTCTATTTACCCTTTTGACTATTTTCTTGCTGAGGTGTTCTTTTCTTGAATGCCTCAGGTCCAGGTTGGAGCCAGTTCAGCGGCTAGTTCTTTTGGAGGGGCTTGTTGGTGGCCTCTTGGGTAGCTGAGATAGCTGATCCCCGTTTTGTGAGGTAGTTCTTTACCTTTCTGTATAGACATACATACTCACCAGTGGGTTCGTGTCAGGTTGTTGGCGCCCACTGGTGGCTTCTTGCGATGCTGGGTATGAACTTAAACTGCTGTTTTTGCCTATTTTATGGTTGGTTACCTGCTTCTGGGAAGGATTCATGCTAGGTTGCATGTTAGATACTTTAAAACCTAAAAAGTATTATTATATGTACCTCATGCATAACATGTTTCTAAAACAAAGACACTATTTTTTCCTCAGCGAAAAACACTATCTTTCATACATACTATATTCACCTTAGAGTCGTGTCTACCATGAGTCGTCCCCCGGGGACTCTTATGCTCATTTAGGGTGTCAACTTAATTGAACCAAAGTATTTTCTGTTGCGTATAAATATAATTTTAACTGTGGACTAGCTGATCCACCGTGCCGAGGGATACGGCCATTCAACTTAACTGGTTTTCTTTCATACTAATCTACGATTTTCCTTAAAATCTAAAGTCTGGAGTTTCGCCTGAACGTGTGCAGTTATCCCCTGCACGATGTGGCATCACGGCACGTATTTTCTCTTGCTCTGGTACGATTTTATCGTTGAGAAAATGCGGGTTGTGACAGTTGGTATCAGAGGGAGGTTGCTTGACAAATGGTTGGGCAACCTTTCCCTTATCTGCATTAGTGGTTAGCGTCATACCATTCACACACCGATATGTCATCAGCACGTCTTGGCCGAAGTGCGAACACTACACTCATGAGCATAAAGAAGTATACAGGGCATATTATGTAGTATGGGATGCATAATATGTGTTTGTATATGGATCCACCATAAGAGGCAACATGTGAGGGTTATGTAGTATGGGATGCATAACCTCACCGCATGAATGCGGCTAGCACGTTTTCTTTTCGTTGCATGGGAATGTTATGTAGTATGGGATGCATAACATTTTCATGTGTACGCCGCCCATGGCATGCACTAAGGCTTTTTTAGAATGCATAGCACATCATGCATAGCATAACATTTCATAAGCACAACGTGCCAAGCTAAAGATTTGCAAGATGACATATGTACACACATGGTTTTTAGTCAAAAAAAAATACAAATACATGCATTCATGGTTTAGGCACCTGAGTTAGTATGATGGCGGTGAACCATCTTAGGTTAAGCATAACATCATCATGGTAAAAACAACTCCCAGAGCAAGTTTTTGCAATTGAAGTTCATATTTAAGTGTGTTTCTCTGTACCGGGTAGTTTTGTTCTAGCTGATGGGCTAGGTCTTGTCTAAAGCTTGTGCGATTTTAGGATGGCGAGACGTCCTATGATGAGATCGACCCCCCAATCCGAGGGTGAGACGTCAGGAGTGCAGAGCGAGGCGTTGGTAGAAAACCTGCGGCAGAGTAACGAGGCCTTATCGAGGCAGGTAGTGGCTATGTAGGCTCAGATTCAGTCTCTTGTGGCAGTGGTGGCGGGACAGACTCCGAGAGTTCAGGACCCCGCTAAGGGGGTAGCTATTCCTGCCCCTCCTGCTCCTCCCGTGCCTTTGGTTGTGGTGCCCCCGGAGATGACGTTCATATCCCATTTTCAGCGGCTGAGACCCCCTACCTATGATGGGCAGGCAGATTTCATGATTTTGGATGACTGGCTGATTACCATTGAGGAGATGTTCTCTTATTCAGGGATTATGGATGATCAGAGAGTGATGCTCGCTGCCTACCAGCTCAAGGGCTTAGCAAAGAATTGGTGGCTGAGGGAGAAAGAGAGCTTGGTGGCAGGCTGTACTTGGGAGTCATTTAGGATGATGTTGTTAAGTAAGTTTCTGCCTTCAGTCGAGCGGGACCGGCTAATGAATGACTTTCTTCATTTAAAGCAGAGGAAACTCACGGTTAGTGAGTAGGAGATTGAGTTTAGTAAGTTGAGTCGGTTTGCTCCGGGTCTGGTGAGTGTTGAGGCAGACCGAGTTAAGCGATTTCTGGGTGGACTAAGATGCGACATTCAGCAGTTAGCGAATGCCTTTGGAGCTGTCAGTTATGCCAGCATGGTTGAAGCTGCCTTGAGGGTTGAGGCCATTGAGAATGCCAAGAATAGAGGCCAGCGGTTAAGGAAGGATAAGCGGAAGCCCGTTGGAGGGAAGAGCCCTCAGGAACCTGATGTTGTCTCGAGAAAGAGGATCAAAGAGATTTGTAGCTTTTGTGGATGGCCAGGCCACCCCTTTGAGAAGTGTTTCAAAAGGTTGGGAGCGCAGAAGAAGGAACAGGTGCACGCGATTCAGGGTGTTTCTAGGGGAGACTTGGTGTGTGCCTTGTGTGGAAGGAAGGGGCATGAGGCTGCCCGTTGTTGGTTAAAAGATAAGGTCTGTTTTCAGTGCGGCCAGAAGGGTCATCTCAAGACAAGGTGCCCTCAGACCCAGCCTATTCTGCAGCCAGTTCCCCTTCAGCCTTTGCCACCGCCTCAGCAAATGGATAAAGGAAAGGGGAAGCTGAATGTGCTTTCGGCAGACGAAGCGAAGACCTCGACCCAGGTTATCTCAGGTTCGACTCCTCCCCAGTCGTTTCGTTACGTTCCCTTTTTGGTTGTAGTTTTCGTTTTAGCGCTTGTTGCCTTAGATGCGTGTGCAATTCGTAGGACGATTTAAGGTAAAGAACCGATGGGCACGCGTTCTCTTCGATTTTGGTGCTACCCACTCGTTTGTGGCTAGAGCCTTCGTGGAGCGGTTCAGTTTGGGCCTAGATCGTGTTGGTGGTGCCTTCTGCGTTAAGTTCCCCTCCGGTGACTCTGTGGTTACGGACCTGGGTGTCCTCGATTGTCCGATTTTGTTGGGAGATTTTCTAGCCAAGGCAGATCTGAAGGTTATTGACCTGGAGGACTTCGATATTATTTTGGGCATGGACTGGTTGTCAAGGTACGATGCTGTGATCTAGTGCAAGGGTAAACGCTTGGACTTCGTCAAAGACAACGGTCACCCAGGGAGCGTTTAAGGGTATTCCCTCCAGGAGTCTCCAGTCATTTCTGCGGTGCGTGCTCAGAAGTTGCTTGATTCTGGCTGTTTTTCCTATGTGGTCTCTCTGGTAGGGACGATTGTTAGTGTGCCCCGCTTGGAAGAGATTCCTGTGGTGTGTTTCCTGACGATCTTCTCGGTCTTCCACCCGATCGAGATGTCGAGTTTGCCATAGATTTGGAGCCAGGCACGCGTCCTATTGTAAAGGCGACGTACCGGATGGCCCCGCGAGAGCTGGAAGAGTTGCGAATTTAGTTGGATGAGTTGTTGGCAAAAGGCATTATAAGGCCGAGTTCTTCGTCTTGGGGTGCGCCAGTGCTGTTCGTTAAAAAAGAAGGATGGGTCGATGAGGTTATGCATCGACTATAGAGAGCTGAACAAGGTTACTATTAAGAACAGGTACCCTTTGCCGCGAATCGACGATTTGTTTGACCAACTGCGTGGTAGTGCCGTGTTTTCCAAGATAGATCTTCGTTCGGGCTATCACCAGTTGAGGATTCGGGAGTCAGATGTTCCGCGGACAGCGTTCTGCTCTCGTCATGGGCATTTTGAGTTTTTGGTTATGTCATTTGGTTTGACTAATGCGCCCTCAGCTTTTATGGATTTGATGAACAGAGTTTTCAAGGATTTTCTAGATAAGTTTGTGATTGTCTGTTGGGTACATTGGTCAAATGTACCTGATTTGAAGAAGCCTCACCTAACTCAATGATATGCATCATAATGTATTTGATGTTTGTTTGAGTTGCTTGTGCAGGTTAGGTATTCACTAGACTGAAGCTAAAAGTTTCTAAGTCCATGTGTCGACACCCAGAGGGAAAGTGTCGACACTTGAGAAAGCTTGTGTCGACACCCAGACAAGCAGTGTCAACACTTGGAGTCATTGTGTCGACACCTGGGATGAAGAGTCAACACCAGACAGAAAGTGTCGACACTTGGAGCTGTGTCGACACTCAGTGAAGAAGTATGCAGAAACGCAGTGTTGACACTTGGCAGAAGTGTCGACACCTAGAAGAGCTAAGTCTACACCAGAAAGTGTCGACACTTGAAGATGTGTCGACACTCAGCAAAAGTCTGCAGAATCTAAGTACAAGTGTCGACACTCAACACAATGTGTCGCCACTATGCTGAAGAGTCAGTATTTGAAGAAAGTGTCGACACTCAGCACAATGTGTCGACACACAACTAGGAGAGTCAACACTTGAAGAAAGTGTCAACACTCAGCACAATGTGTCGACACTTAGTTGAAGACTCTACACTTGAAGAAAGTGTCGACACAAGGAGCTGTGTCGACACTTAGCAAAGAACAGAAAAGTTTACAAAATATTCTAAGTACAAGTGTCAACACTAAGGGAATGTATCGACACTCAGCTGAAGAAACAAGATTGAAGACTTGTGTCGACACCAAGAAGCAGTGTCGACACTTGACTGTTTCAACACATGAAGATGTGTCGACACAAAGGAGCTGTGTCGACACTTAGAAGAATACAGTTAAAGAATGAAAGACAAGTACTTGTGTCGACACTCAATTTCAGTGTCGACACATGCAGAAGTATCTGTGTCGAGACATACAAGGAATTGTGTCGACACCTTGTAGACTTATGTCGACACTTACACAACATGTGTCGACACTTAGTCTATAAGTGTCGACACTTAAGAACAGAAAGTCTCGACACTATCTGACAGTTAGAGAATTTCAAGAAGTGACTGGTTGACATGACAGCTGCCGATCCAGCCGGTCTACAGCAACTGTCAGAGAAATCAAAAGTTTGTTATGAACCGGACCAGCCGGTTACCATGAAGGAAGCCTATAAATAGGCATCCATAGTTTACAGAAACAGTTGTTGTGATTGAGAAACAAGTGTTACAGCTTGAGAGAATACTTAAAGTAGTTGATCAGATTAAATCAAGAAGTGATACACAGAGGATCAACACAAGAAGATCTGACAGTCCAACTGCAGATCTAAGAAGTTGGAGAGAGAGAGCTCCAATCAAGAATTCAGTCTTTGGAACTAAGGCTGAGAAGAAGGATTCAGAAACATCTGGATCTCAAGAAGCAGAGGTCAAGGAACAACTGCAGAAGATTCTGACTAATTCAGTTCTAACTCAAGAAGCTTTGAAGGAAGCTAAGTCAGTTTGGATCTAACTGAGTTCTTCCAAGAACTCTTCAAGAAACTCTCAACTCCTCTCTTATTTTCTGAGTTGTAGAGTTAGCAATTGTATTTCTATTTTAACCTGTAGGATCCATTGGATCTGAGAGAATTGTAAGCCTATATTATAAAGGCTGAGGGTAGGGCTTGGTTGCCTGAGTGTAGGAGTTGAAGAACTCTGAGTGTAGGCCTTAATTGGCTGAGTGTAGGCCTGGGTGGCTGAGTGTAGGCCTTGGTGGCTGAGTGTAAGGCTTTGGGCCTGAGGTGTAGGAACCTAGTTGGGTTCTGAGCTAGTGGAGAAGTTTGGCCGAATCTAGTACACTGCTAGATAGGCGAAGGGGGTAAGTGGATATACCCAAAGATTGGGGAACCACTATAAAATCTTGTGTATTCTGTGCTGTGATTGTGCTGTGTTGTGAATTGCTGTGTTTGCTGTGAGAACTTATTCAGAAATCTGTGTTATAAACTGTTGTGCTGCCAACAAAGTTTTAAAAAGGTTTTGGTCACCTATTCACCCCCCCCCCCCCCCTCTAGGTGTTCAGGTACCATATCTTTCAAGTGGTATCAAAGCGAGGTTCCTCAAAAAGGACTAACTGTCTGAGGAAATCCAGTTTGGCAGATTTAGGATAAGTCAGAACACAGTTTCAAGAAAATCAAGAAACATGGGTTCTTCAGAGAATCACAAGGAATTGGGTTCAATGAAACTGCCCATATGCAGAAAGGAGATTTTTGGAATCTGGAAAGAAAGGGTAAGGCTGTTCATGGAGGCCTCTGACCCTAGGATCTACATCACAGTCAAAGAAGGGCCTTATGTGCCCATGAAGATTTCAGTCTTGGATGCTACACAGAGAACTCCAAAGGATTTTTCTGAGATGACCAAGGATGAGATTGTCCTAGCTACAATGGACAAAAGGGCACAGAACATCATAGTTAGTGCAATTGATGATGCCACCTTCCAGAACCTTATTCACTGTAAAACAGCAAAAGAAATGTGGGATACCCTCATTGTCTACATGGAAGGTTCTGAAGAAGTAAGACAAGATAGGAAGTCCTTGCTTAATCAAGAATATGAGAGCTTTAGGCAAGGAAGAGGAGATAGCATCACTGAATGCTACAAGAAGTTTTATAGAATTGTTAATGAACTCATGTCCTATGGAAGAGAGTTCTCTAACTATGAATTGAATGATAAATTCTTAAGGTCCCTAACCAAAGACTGGGACACCAAGATCTGTGCCATCAGAGAAATGGCAAAGTTGGGAGAAATTCCTCCTCCCACACTGTTTGGCAAGTTGTTATCTTATGAGATGCAATTGTCAGTAAGAAAAGAGGAGGAAAAGTCAACAAGGACTGAACACAGGGAAAGGACTGTTGCCTTTAAGTCAGAAGTACCTAGAAAGAACAGGACTAAGTCATCAACTCCTCCTCCAGAGGTAGTTGAATCAGAATCTGATGAGTCTGTTAGCACTAAATCTACAAGCAGTGAAAGTGATGAAGATTTTGCTGCATTCACCAGACATTTTCAGAAATTCCTTAAGAAGAAACAGTGGAGGTCCAGACCTTCATATTCCAAAGGGAAAGAAGTCCAGTATCAGGAGAAGAAGCCTTCAAAGAAGGATAAGAAAAAGACAAAGACTAGTAAGGCAACTGGGTCTAAGATTGTGTGTTACTGCTGCAATAGACAGGGTCATGTTATTGCAGATTGTCCTGAAAGAAGGAAAGAATCCAGTGACAAAAAGAAGACTCACTTCAAAGGAAAGAAGGAGAAGTCCTTTGTTGCAAAGAATGAGAAGACTCTTTCAGACATTTCTTCTTCAGACACTGAGACAGATGCTGAAGCCTATATAGGGCTATTTGCTGAAGAAGAAGAAGAAGAGTTTATGCAGATCATGGAATCAATCTATGAACAAGAAGAGGTTCAGTGCCAAGGACTGATGGCATTGACTGAAAGTACCAAAATCCTGGAGCAGCCAGGACCTAGTCAGGTACAAAGTCCAACTCAAAGTTCTGATTTCAGTTCTAGTTCAGAGTCAGATTCATCTTCATCAAGAGATGGAAGTGTTTCTGAATCTGAGGGAGATATTCATCAGCTCTTAGATGAATATAAAGTACTGTTGCAAGCCTATAAGAAAAGCAAGTCCCTTGCCAAAAGTCAGGCAAAGGAGATTGCTGATCTCAAGGCAGCTGCAACAGATTTTGAAAAACAGTATGATCAAAAACTGAATGAAGTAGCCAGGCTGAAACACATTACAGTGATTCAGATGGGTACTATTACATTTAAGAATGGTCAAATTAAGAGACTGGAGATCAATCTCCAGAAGGAAAAAGAACTTGCTGCCAGGTTTTCAAAACCTAAATCAGTATTACCATTAATTGATGAATTTGTTCATCAAAAAGGCAAAGCTGGACTAGGTTTTGTTAGACCTGCAGGGACTGTACAGTCCAAGTTCAAGTCCAAGGGCAAAGCCCCAACATTCAATAAGCCTGCTGTAGTCAAGACAGCAAAGGTTGTATCTAAGCAAAGGTACAACAAGTTTGAATGCTGGTGCTGTGGCAAGGTTGGCCACTTTGCCTTGGATTGTTGGCACAATGCCTGTGCCAAGTTGAGTAGCAAGTTATCTGGTGGAAAGCCAGTAGGTAGCTATGTCAAGTTGCAAACTAACAATCACCAAGGACCCAAGTTTACTTTGGGTTCTAAGGTTCATTAATTTGTTTTGCAGGTGAATCCAAGTGGCCATACCCCTACATGGTACTTGGATAGTGGATGTTCCAGACATATGACTGGAACAAGGGGACTACTGAAGGACTACATTCCAATCAAAAATGGTCCTAAAGTGACCTTTGGTGGTTCTGAAAAAGGAATCATCAAAGGGTTTGGTAACATCTCTTCAAACCTTGTTACCATTACTCAAGTGGCTTATGTTAAAGGGTTGAAACACAACCTCATTAGTATAAGTCAGTTAAGTGATGTAGGGTATGACATCTCATTTGTTAAAAATGGTTGTCATATCAAGAGGTCAAGTGATCAAGAGATCATTTTGACAGGATATAGAAAGAGGAATGTCTACTGCTTAGACATTATGATTGAGAACAATGGTTCTCCTGTTTGTCTTGTAGCTGATGAGACAGTCTCTCATTGTGTCAAGTGGCACAAGAGGCTAGCTCATCTTAACTACAAGACTATTAGCAAACTCTTTAGTAAAGAGTTAGTGAGGAATGGTCCTCAAGTTAAGTGTGTCAAAGATGGCATTTGCTCAGCTTGTCAAAAGGGCAAGCAGACTAAATCCACCTTTAGAAGCTTAGACAACAAAGATGCTGTGAGGTGTTTATACCTCTTGCATATGGATCTATTTGGTCCAATGCCAGTTCACAGCTTAGGTAGGAAGGTCTACACCTTTGTAGTTGTTGATGACTACTCAAGGTTTTCCTGGGTGTTCTTCTTAAAGCAGAAATCTGAAACACCTAGTGTCTTCTATAGTTTTGTTAAGCAAATTCAGAATGAATTGAACTGTACAGTGGTCAAAATTAGAAGTGACCATGGTACTGAGTTTCAGTCTGAAAGCATGACAAAGCTGTGTGAAGACTATGGGATATTTCAAGAATTCTCTTCACCTAGAACACCTCAGCAAAATGGCATTGCTGAAAGGAAAAATAGGACCTTGATAGAGGCTGGTAGAACCCTATTAAGTGATTCATCACTGCCAGAGTATTTCTGGGCTGAAGCAGTTAACACTGCATGCCATGTGATAAATAGGGCTACCATCACTAAAAGGTTAAATAAGACCCCCTATGAAGTTGTGAAAGGCAGGAAACCAAATCTATCCTACTTTAGGATCTTTGGTTGTAAATGCTACATACTTAACAATGGAAAGTCTTACCTAACTAAGTTTGCTGCCAAGTCCCAAGAAGGAGTGTTTGTTGGGTACAGCAATAATAGTAAGGCTTATAGAGTCTACAACTTGACTACACAAGTTGTAGAGGAGTCTGTGCATGTAGTTTTTGATGAGACACAACTAATTAACAATGAGTTGTCTAGCAATGTATGCAGCCCCACAGGTCTTACTAAGAAGATGGACAAGCTAACCATAGAAGATGTACCTGCTGCAAGACAGCAAGTAGAAGAAGATGGCTTATGTCCAGGGGGAGAACTACATGTGCAAGGAGCTGAAGAAGTACAAGGAACTCAGCATGATGAAGATGCTGTAGAAGTACAACCAGAAGTAAGGATGCCTCCAGCCAACAGGCATCTAAGAGATCATCCAGTAGAGTTGATAATTGGAGATCCAAGACAAGGTGTTCAGACAAGGAGCAGAAATCAGAATGCTGTAGTATATTCAAGTTTTCTGTCTCAAATAGAACCAAAGAAATTTGAAGAAGCTATACAAGATCCACAGTGGACTGAAGCTATGCAAGAAGAACTTAATCAGTTCAAAAGGTGCAAGGTCTGGGAGCTGGTTCCAAAGCCTAAAGACCACAATGTTATAGGAACTAAGTGGATCTACAGGAATAAGTTAGATGAACAAGGAGTCATCATTAAGAATAAAGCAAGACTAGTTGCAAAAGGATATAGGCAAGAAGAAGGTATTGATTTTGATCAAACCTTTGCCCCAGTAGCCAGACTGGAGGCCATGCAACTTATCAAGGATTCAAAGTATACCAAATGGATGTGAAGTCAGCATTCCTAAATGATAATTTGAAAGAAGAAGTCTATGTGGAGCAGCCTGCAGGTTTTGTTGATCCAACTTTACCTCATTATGTGTATAGACTTAGGAAAGCATTATATGGGTTAAAACAAGCACCTAGAGCTTGGTATGAAACCCTATCTAGTTTCCTCATTGAGAACAAGTTCTCAAGGGGGAAAATAGATAAGACTCTATTCCTTAGGGAATCTAGAGGCAAAGTAATACTTGTCCAAATATATGTAGATGACATTATATTTGGGTCTACTGAAAGTAGCCTTTGCAAAAAGTTTGCAAAGCTTATGCAAAGTCAATTTGAGATGAGTAGTATGGGAGAACTGAAGTTTTTCTTGGGTCTCCAAGTTAAACAGACTGAAAATGGTTTATCCATATGTCAGTCCAAGTTCACCCTAGAACTCATAAGGAAATATGGTATGGATTCCTCTAGTACCATGAAGACTCCTATGGGGTCAAGTATGTCTCTAAGCAAGGATGATGCAGGGAAACCTGTAGATGAAACCTTGTATAGAGGGATAGTTGGCTCCCTACTATATTTGACTACAAGTAGGCCTGACATTATGTATGCTACATGTGTTTGTGCCAGGTATCAAGCCTGCCCCAAAGAATCTCACTTGACTGCAGTCAAGAGAATCTTGAGATATCTAAAGGGCACTCCCTATCTAGGCCTCTGGTAGCCTAGGAATGGAGATTTTGATCTAACAGGCTATTCAGATGCAGACTTTGCAGGATGCAAAGAAGATAGAAAGAGCGCTACTGGATCCTGTCAATTCCTAGGTGGAAGACTCATTTCATGGAGTAGTAAGAAGCAAACCAGTGTGGCTATTTCCACAGCTGAGTCAGAATATGTAGCTGCAGGAAGTTGTTGTGCTCAACTTCTGTGGATTCAACATCAGTTAGAAGACTATGGATTTCAGGTAAGTAGAACTCCACTTTACTGTGATTCTACAAGTGCTATTTCAATAGCTAACAATCCTGTATCACATAGTAGAACTAAACATATTGAGATTAAATATCACTTTCTTAGGGAGCATATAGAAAGAAATGATATTGCACTTGAATATGTTAAAACTGATAATCAGATAGCAGATATGTTTACTAAGCCCTTAGAAGAAGCTAAGTTCAATAGGTTCAAAATTGAACTAGGTATGATAAACTTAGACTAAGTTTACAGAACTAAAAATTGGCTAAGTAAAAAGGTGTCGACACATAGACAAGTCTATGTCGACACAGAATAGTAAGTGTCGACACTTCAGGAAAATGGTGTCGACACATCTAGGAAGTTGGTGTCGACACTTCAGAATGTTAGTGTCGACACATGTCGAGTAGGTGTCGACACATCCAATGTAGTGTCGACACTTAAGTTTTACTCAGAATTTTCTAAGTAAATTCTCGACTACATGTCGAGTATAGTGGTGTCGACACTTAGCCAAGTGTCGACACATAAAATCTGTTGACTAATCATGTGTCGACACATGAGTGTCGAGACATTATAAGTCAGTGTCGACACTTATTGACAGTGTCGACACATCTTTAGTAATCCATCCCGCCTGTTCGTCTTCAAACCAGAAAGGTATAAATAGGGTTCTGTCTTTGTTTGTCGACACGCTTTCAAAAGTTTCGAGACCAAAACTCTTGTGTCGACATTTCTCTTCTCTAAAGACTAATTCTCCAAACCCTAATGGCTCCCAAGCTGGAAGAGAACGTTAACGAAGGCTATGAACTGGTGCGTGGCGCATTCGACGACGGCGAACAACAAATCAAATCGGTGATAACCCTAGTCACCGATTCAGGATTGGAGTTCTTGGTTTCAGAACCAACCAAAATTTGGAAGAAGGAAGTTATTGAATTCCTTACAGGAGCGTCTGTAGATGACTCAGGCTACAGAATTAAGTCAAGGGTGCATGGCACCAAGGTCAAGATTTCACCCAAGTCTTTGAGAAAGGTACTTCAGCTACCTAAAGTTCAAGAAGAAGAGGAAGTGATCACATCTAAGACCAGAGAAGCACTTACCTGGTGTGGTCTTGATCCTAAGATGAAAATAGGTTCAGTTTTCAACAGGAAGGGAATGAATAATCAAGGCAAATTCCTGTCTGAAGTTGTAGGCAAAGTTATACTAAGCAAACCAGGAGGACATGACAGGGTGTCAGCCTCTATGTTCAGTATTATGACCAGAATCATCTTCAACCTCAAAACAGACTGGTCTATGATTGTATTTGAGAAAGTGAAGGAAAGTCTGAAGAAGCCCAATCTGGGCAGGATACTAAGTCTCTACCTGGCTGGATCAATTCCAGAGGTAATGAGCACTGCTGCTGGAACTAAAATCAATCACATGAGGAGAATGGATTCAAGGATATTCTCTAGATGGGAAAGAGTGCTGTCCAAAGAAGTTCCAACCCCAAAAAAGCAAGTTTCAAAGAAAGACTCTCCTCCCAAGAAGAAGAGGAAGACTGCTGCTGTGACTCAGGAGTCTTCCAGCAGCTCAGGCAGTGAAGAACATGTGGTTTTCACTCCTGATAATCATGAGGATGAGGCTGCAGAGAAGTCACCTGCTCCTCAAGAGCCAGCTGACATCCAGGGGGAGCCTCCAGCTGTAGAACAACCCTCTACACTGGAGAGTGAGCAAGCTACTCTCATTATCCAAGAGGTACTTTCTGACCTCAATACTTTAGATTTTTCTATAATAGATTCTGATTTGTCTGATATTCATCAGCAAACTCAGCAAGCAAACCAAGCACCAGATGTTGTTCTCCAAGACACATCTGCTGTAGTTAATGTACCCAGTACATCTCCTGCTCAGTCACCCCCAGAATATACAATGGAAGATCTATTTCTGAATTTAGATCAAGAAGACTTTGACATGGACAAGACTGCTGCTGATGAAGAGAAGGGTGCTGCTGTTGAGGGGGAGAACTTGGATGTTCAGGAAGAACCTATAAGGCTAGACACTGAGAAGGCACAAGATGTGCAAGCTGAAAAACCATCAAGCCCTAAGGATAGGGTAAATATAGCAAGTACTTCAGAATCTGAGGATGATGAAGCTGAGCTAGATAAGAAAAAGAAGTTCTTTGTATTCAAAAGAAGGAGTCAGAGCTATAAGAAAGCTCTACAAACTGTTGCTCAACACTCTCTAGTCCAACAAGCTCCATCAACAGATTACAGTAGCCTAATGGTAGCAATGCAAGTTAAGTTGGATGAGCAAAGGAGGGCTATAGAGACATATATTGATGAAGGCCACAAGTCTTTACAGTTTGATTTAGCTCAAGATATCAAGTCAATCAGGTTTGAGATGAACCTGAATAAGAAGGAAATGAATGAATGCTTCCACAAGGGTGGAAATGCAGTGGTATTCCTGGCTAAACATCAAGAACAGATCAAAGACAAAGTAGATGATATAGCACAAAAGCAAGGCTATGTGCTGGAAAATCAGTTGAGGATGAATGATAATTTGACTGCATCCCACAATGCAATAGTCACTGAACTGAAGAGTAAGTCTGTTGAACCATCAACATCCTCTGCTGCTGCCAAGGCTGAATTTGATAAAGCTTTTCAAGAAGAAATTGCTGCCGTCAAGTCTGTCATTAAAGATTCACAGAAGGTCATTTCTGAACAGCTTACCAAGCTTAGACCTTATTTTAAGGAAGGAATCAGGTACTTGGACAGTCAAATTAGATTCCAAAAAGATGATGTGAGAGATCATGTAGAATAAGAAGTCATAAAGGGGGAGAGGGTGTTAGTCAAAGCTAGCTCTGACCATGCCAAATGGATTTCTAACTCCATTAGGGCTACACTGGGCTATCCTCCCCTGTGTGATGATGATAATGTAGCTGAATCTGGTATTCAAAGTGCATATCTTGGAGGTGAGCAACAGGAAGTAGCTCAGGTGATCTATCCACCTCCAGATTTTGACATGGTTCATGCTGATGTAAGCACCATGTATAGTCCAACTGCTGGTAAGCCTAATATTGTTCTGGAAAAGGTTGTTCAACCTATTACAGCTGCTATGCAAGAGGCTATGGACAAAGAGGAAGAGACAAGGCTGTCAAAGAAGAAGTTCAGGGAACTTGCTGAGCAAAAACCAGATTTTGAACAGTGGAGCCCTACTTCTAGGAACATCATTCTCACAGCCTGGAAAGCAGCCAAGGACAATGCTCATGAAAGGAATAAATGGTTCTCAGAAGCTGAATGGAGGAAGCATGAGATCAGGCAGGAAGCCATTGTCCAGTATAGAAGGAAGGCTAAGTTAGGAAAGCTACCTCCTACAGTTGTGGAGCCTAGCAAGTACTTTCCTAAGCCCTATCATTATTTTGAGAGACAAAAAATCAAGGCTGAAGAACTAAAGAAGAAGGACTCCAAAGGCAAGAAGCCTGCTGATGCTGAGCCTGCTGCTGCTGCTGCTGTAAAAGCCAAAGTGCAAGCTGGAAAAGGCATAGTCATAAAAGAACCAGAGCAGAATTAGACTAAGCTTAGACTGAAGAATGTTGTACTCTGTTACATCTAAACATTATTGTAAATCTTTGAAAATATATTGCAAACAATGTATGAACAATTTTTGATAAATATATATTTCATGATTGTTTAGTAGAATGTGTCTAATTCTTGTTTGTTCTGTAATGCTGTATGAGTATACATGTGTGTTTTATTACATGTTTAAGTATACCCTGTTGATATATATCTGCTTTACATCATTCTCTAATTTTTAATTATGAGTGATGTATATCATTGACTAAGGGTTATGACTTCTCCAAATAGGGGGAGATTGTTGGGTACATTGGTCAAATGTACCTGATTTGAAGAAGCCTCACCTAACTCAATGATATGCATCATAATGTATTTGATGTTTGTTTGAGTTGCTTGTGCAGGTTAGGTATTCACTAGACTGAAGCTAAAAGTTTCTAAGTCCATGTGTCGACACCCAGAGGGAAAGTGTCGACACTTGAGAAAGCTTGTGTCGACACCCAGACAAGCAGTGTCGACACTTGGAGTCATTGTGTCGACACCTGGGATGAAGAGTCGACACCAGACAGAAAGTGTCGACACTTGGAGCTGTGTCGACACTCAGTGAAGAAGTATGCAGAAACGCAGTGTTGACACTTGGCAGAAGTGTCGACACCTAGAAGAGCTAAGTCTACACCAGAAAGTGTCGACACTTGAAGATGTGTCGACACTCAGCAAAAGTCTGCAGAATCTAAGTACAAGTGTCGACACTCAACACAATGTGTCGCCACTATGCTGAAGAGTCAGTATTTGAAGAAAGTGTCGACACTCAGCACAATGTGTCGACACACAACCAGGAGAGTCAACACTTGAAGAAAGTGTCGACACTCAGCACAATGTGTCGACACTTAGTTGAAGACTCTACACTTGAAGAAAGTGTCGACACAAGGAGCTGTGTCGACACTTAGCAAAGAACAGAAAAGTTTACAAAATATTCTAAGTACAAGTGTCAACACTAAGGGAATGTGTCGACACTCAGCTGAAGAAACAAGATTGAAGACTTGTGTCGACACCAAGAAGCAGTGTCGACACTTGACTGTTTCAACACATGAAGATGTGTCGACACAAAGGAGTTGTGTCGACACTTAGAAGAATACAGTTAAAGAATGAAAGACAAGTACTTGTGTCGACACTCAATTTCAGTGTCGACACATGCAGAAGTATCTGTGTCGAGACATACAAGGAATTGTGTCGACACCTTGTAGACTTGTGTCGACACTTACACAACATGTGTCGACACTTAGTCTATAAGTGTCGACACTTAAGAACAGAAAGTCTCGACACTATCTGACAGTTAGAGAATTTCAAGAAGTGACTGGTTGACATGACAGCTGCCGATCCAGCCGGTCTACAGCAACTGTCAGAGAAATCAGAAGTTTGTTATGAACCGGACCAGCCGGTTACCATGAAGGAAGCCTATAAATAGGCATCCATAGTTTACAGAAACAGTTGTTGTGATTGAGAAACAAGTGTTACAGCTTGAGAGAATACTTAAAGTAGTTGATCAGATTAAATCAAGAAGTGATACACAGAGGATCAACACAAGAAGATCTGACAGTCCAACTGCAGATCTAAGAAGTTGGAGAGAGAGAGCTCCAATCAAGAATTCAGTCTTTGGAACTAAGGCTGAGAAGAAGGATTCAGAAACATCTGGATCTCAAGAAGCAGAGGTCAAGGAACAACTGCAGAAGATTCAGACTAATTCAGTTCTAACTCAAGAAGCTTTGAAGGAAGCTAAGTCAGTTTGGATCTAACTGAGTTCTTCCAAGAACTCTTCAAGAAACTCTCAACTCCTCTCTTATTTTCTGAGTTGTAGAGTTAGCAATTGTATTTCTATTTTAACCTGTAGGATCCATTGGATCTGAGAGAATTGTAAGCCTATATTATAAAGGCTGAGGGTAGGGCTTGGTTGCCTGAGTGTAGGAGTTGAAGAACTCTGAGTGTAGGCCTTAATTGGCTGAGTGTAGGCCTGGGTGGCTGAGTGTAGGCCTTGGTGGCTGAGTGTAAGGCTTTGGGCCTGAGGTGTAGGAACCTAGTTGGGTTCTGAGCTAGTGGAGAAGTTTGGCCGAATCTAGTACACTGCTAGATAGGCGAAGGGGGTAAGTGGATGTACCCAAAGATTGGGGAACCACTATAAAATCTTGTGTATTCTGTGTTGTGATTGTGCTGTGTTGTGAATTGCTGTGTTTGCTGTGAGAACTTATTCAGAAATCTGTGTTATAAACTGTTGTGCTGCCAACAAATTTTTAAAAAGGTTTTGGTCACCTATTCACCCCCCCCCCCCCCCGCTAGGTGTTTAGGTACCATATCTTTCATTGTCTTTATAGACGATGTTTTGGTGTATTCTAAAGATGCGGAGGAGCATGATCGACATTTACGACTGGTCTTGGCGACTCTGAGAGACCATAAGCTATACGCCAAGCTGAGCAAATGTGAATTTTGGTTGCCTCAAGTTTCTTTTCTAGGCCACGTGATTAATAAGGAGGGAATATCGGTGGACCCAGAAAAGATCGTTGCTGTTATGGAATGGGCAAGACCTGTTACTCCCAAAGAGATCAGAAGCTTCTTGGGTTTGGCTGGTTATTATAGCAGATTTGTAGAAGGCTTCTCTACCTTGTCTGCGTCGTTGACCAAGATGACGCAGAAGAATGTAGCCTTTATATGGGATGGCAAGTGTGAGAAGGCTTTTGAGGAACTAAAAAGAAGGCTATGTTCGGCTCCAATTTTGTCTTTGCCTACGGAGGGTAGTGAGTATGATATATATGTGGATGCGTCGCATGTCGGACTGGGCTGCGTTTTGATGCAGGGCGGGAAGGTGATTGCGTACGGGTCAAGACATCTAAAGACTCACGAGAGGAATTACCCTACGCATGACCTAGAGTTTGCAGCTGTGATCTATGCGTTGAAGTTGTGGAGGCATTTGCTATATGGTGCGCAGTGCAAGATTTTCACGGATCATAAGAGTTTGAATTATGTCTTCACTCAGAAAGAATTGAATCTGCGCCAGCGGCGGTGGTTGGAGTACGTGGCCGACTATGATGTTGAAATTCAGTATCATCCGGGCAAGGCAAATGTGGTGGTCGATGCCCTAAGTCGGAAGCCAGGGAAGATTTTCAATCTTTCCGCCGAGCATCTAGTGGAAGAGTTTCTTTTGATGGACATTTCTGTGGGAAGCTGTGATTCACAGAGTAGCTTGGCAGTGTCAGAACCTTTGTGGATTGCGCTTACGAGACTGCATCATAAGGACGATCCCGATCTTCTGCATTTGTATCTTCGAGCTGAAAAAGGTGAATTACCAGATTTCTCTATAGATGATGCGGGTACCTTGAAGTACCGTGGCAGGTTTTGCATCCCCGCGGTTGGAGATGTTCGGGATATGGTGTGTAGAGAAGCCCACGGATCTAGTGTCGCCTACCATCCAGGGTCGACCAAGATGTATCATGATTTAAAACAGATTGCCTGGTGGTACGGGATGAAGAAGGACATAGCCAGATTTGTTTCAGAGTGTTTCACTTGCAGGCGTGTGAAAGCCGACCATGGGAGGCCTAGTGGCAAGCTGACTCCCTTGGAGATTCCGATGTGGAAGTGGGAGAGTATCTCGATGGATTTCATTACCGGCTTACCGAGATCTCCTAAGGGGCATGATTCAGTCTGGGTAATCGTAGACAGATTGACGAAGAGCGCTCATTTCGTACCATTTAAGATCGATTATCCGATGAGGAAGATAGCCGAGCTGTATCTGGAAGAGGTTATCAGATTGCATGGTGTACCCATAAGTATCATATCAGATTGAGACTCCAGGTTCACATCTCGTTTTTGGAAGAGCCTTCAAGAAGGGTTGGGTATAGATTTGAGATATTCTACGGCTTACCATCCGCAAACCAATGGTCAGACGGAGCAAGTAAATCAGATTGTGGAAGATATGATCCGATGCTATATTCTAGATCACGGAGGAGCGTGGGACGAGCGCTTGCGGCTTATGGAATTCGCTTATAACAACAGTTATCAAGAAAGTCTGCAAATGGCTCCTTTTGAAGCTTTGTATGGGAGGCGCTGCAGGACTCCCTTGTTTTGGGTTGAGCTTGGAGAGGGACCTTTGTTGGGTCCAGAAGCGCTCGAGGAGATGGAAACCGCTGTGAAGCTTATTCGGGAAAAGCTTCGGATAGCCCATGAGAGATATGAGAAGAATGCCAATCGGCGTAGATCGGACTTGGAATTTGCGGTGGGGGACTCGGTGTTCTTAAAGGTCTCCCCGTTGATTGGAGTCAAGCGGTTTGGCAAGAATGGGAAGTTAGACCCGAGGTACGTGGGGCCGTTTTCGATTGTTGAGCGGATTGGGGTATCATCCTACAGGCTGGCTTTGCCCGCAAATTTCCCTGGCGTGCATGATGTCTTTCACGTCAGTCAACTGCGGAAATGTGTGATGAATGGCAGGTAGGTTTCTGATTATGTGCCTCAGTTGGAGCCGAATCTTTCTTATGTGGAGGTGCCTGTTCGCATTTTGGATTCTCAAGTTCGGGCGTTGCGGAAGAAGACTATTCCTATGGTTAAAGTTTTATGGAGGAATCAGGATGTGGAAAGTGCGACTTGGGAGTTGGAGTCGGCTATGAGGGAGGCTCACCCTCATCTGTTTCCCTGATCTTGTGTCTGGTATGCTCTGTTTTATTCTTATATATATAGCCCTTTCCAGGCTCTTTCTCTCTCCTTCTTTATAGGAGTGTTGTGAGTAAAGTTTCGAGGCGAAACTTTCTTTTAGGGGGAGTGGCTGTAACGCAGCCGGTTTTTTTTTCTGTGTTTTGTTTGATCTTTGGCTGGCGTTACGATGACACGTTTCCGGCTCCTTGCCATTGTAGAGCGTGGTCTTAGCTCTTAGGGTTCCCTGTGTAGCCTGTTTGTAGCTTATTAGCAAGATTCCCCAGCAAGCCGGGGTCCGTTTGATGACTCGGTTGGGCCTCTTAGGGAATGCTTGTGTTTTTGGCTTCGGGTGGTGATATCCCGGGTTTTGTTCGTCGACTGCTAATTTTGACTACGCAGTTGTGTTCGTAGCGTGGGTTTTTACCTGCGATGTGAATTTCATCATTTTTCGAGATGTTTCAGGTCTCGTGTTGTTTTGATATTGCGTGTAAGTAATTAATATGTATTGATTGTTTGTTATTAAACTGATGCTTATATATATAGCCTTAGGTTAGAAATTAGGGCTCAGTTCTTTGCCTCTTTTCATTTTCTCTTTTTGGAAGAAGCCGCCGCCTGTGCGAGAGGAAGAGAACCGTCGGACTACCCTAGCCTTCGGATGCCGATTCCTGGAGATTTAGCGGTCGAAATTCAATTTCGACAGTGGATCTGGACTGCCCTCGCCTGGATCTGCATTCTTTCTGTTCCTCGGCTTGGTGCTCTGCGGCTAGATCCGAGAGTGGGGGAAGTCGCCGTCCAAGCTTTTATGGTATTGAGGCAAGTGATGTTCCCTCATCCTTGCCAAAGTTAATCTTTGTCTTCTTTTTGATTAAATTTTATCTCTTCCCTGCTTAGATCTTAGGTGTACTCTAGGGTTCGTTCCCGATCATACCGTGGTTAGTGTAGAGAAGTTCCAGTTAAATCTCAGTTTTCCTGAGGGATTGTGTCTATTAGGGACAGATTTGGTTCGGTTCAGGTCGAGTAGTTGCTATTGCCGATGGATGATGAATTCTAGAGAGAGGCCTCGTCCTCGTTTTGGTTTTTAGCTGGGTTTGGCGTCGGTGGCCAGTCGGGGTGTCGACACTTGGTGTCGACACCAGCAGCAGGGGGTGTCGACACCAGCTGCAGGGGTGTCGACACTTGGTGTCGACACCAGCAGCAGGGGGTGTCGACACCAGTAGCTGTGGTGTCGACACTTGGTGTCGACACCAGCAGTAGAGGTGTCGACACTTGGTGTCGACACCAGCAGCAGTGGTGTCGACACTTGGTGTCGACACCGGCCGCAGTGGTGCCGACACCTTGTGTCGACACCGGCTTATTGTGGTGTCAACATATCGTGTCGGCACTGGGTGTTGCACTTGTTTTGGGGTCAGGAAGACTCGGGGTTGGTTCGGGTTAGGCGTGCAAGGCCGCGTCGGTTGGACCCGACATTTTTGCCTTGGGTTCGTGTGTTTCTTAGGATTGTTAGTGTGACTTTTTCCCTTGGGGGGGGCATTGGGTGTTCGGCTAGTTTTTGCATGCCGACTCTTGGGTTGTGGCAGGTGGTGGAGTTTTGGTGGCCTCTGGAGGGGTGGTTTCATGTGGAGAGCTGTGGCCACCGCCTTTTGCCCCGGTTTGGGTTGGTGTGTGTGGGACCCTAAAGTTGCCACTGTTTGACCCCTTAGCCCTTTTTGGATCTGATTTTTGGTTATGTATTCAGATCCATATTTTGGACCACTGCCACTTACCCACGTGTTAGGACTGTTAGTCCCTTTCCTGTTTATGCTTTCTTTCCTTTTGGCATATATTTATATGTCTTGTTACTGTTGCAGACTCTTTTGGTAGGGCATAATGGTTTTATTGCTCGCACTTGGTGTGCTCTGCTGTGCTCTAGACAGTACTCTCTTCTTACTGTCACCCCTTTTCTTTTGCTTATAACAGTTTGTTGTCGGGTTGGTAAACCCTTCTTCTTGTTTGCTCATTAATCTATTGCTCTATTTACCCTTTTGACTATTTTCTTGCTGAGGTGTTCTTTTCTTGAATGCCTCAGGTCCAGGTTGTAGCCAGTTTAGCGGCTAGTTCTTTTGGAGGGGCTTGTTTGTGGCCTCTTGGGTAGCTGAGATAGCTGATCTCCGTTTTGTGAGGTAGTTCTTTACCTTTCTGTATAGATATACATACTCACCAGTGGGTTCGTGTCAGGTTGTTGGCGCCCACTGGTGGCTTCTTGCGATGCTGGGTATGAACTTAAACTGCTGTTTTTGCCTATTTTATGGTTGGTTACCTGCTTCTGGGAAGGATTCATGCTAGGTTGCATGTTAGATACTTTAAAACCTAAAAAGTATTATTATATGTACCTCATGCATAACATGTTTCTAAAACAAAGACACTATTTTTTCCTCAGCGTAAAACACTATCTTTCATACATACTATATTCACCTTAGAGTCGTGCCTACCATGAGTCGTCCCCCGGGGACTCTTATGCTCATTTAGGGTGTCAACTTAATTGAACCAAAATATTTTCTGCTGCGTATAAATATAATTTTAACTTTGGACTAGCTGATCCACCGTGTCGAGGGATACGGCCATTCAACTTAACTGGTTTTCTTTCATATTAATCTACGATTTTCCTTAAAATCTAAAGTCTGGAGTTTCGCCTGAACGTGTGCAGTTATCCCCTGCACGACGTGGCATCACGGCACGTGTTTTCTCTTGCTCTGGTACGATTTTATCGTTGAGAAAATGCGGGTTGTGATAAAAGGTGCTCTAGGAAAAGGTCTTTGTTTCAGAAAAGGGGATATTTGAAGGTAGAGGCTTATTCTGATACTAGTTACGCAGATGATACATAGGATAGGAAGTCTACGTCTAGTTTTTGTGCCTTTTTGGAGAAAATCTGGTCAGTTGGAAAAGCACGAAACAGGTTGTAGTTGTCAGGTCTAGTGCAAAAGTAGAATATAGAAGCATGGCTTTGACTACTTGCGAGATGAAGTGGCTACAGACACTCTTGCTCGATCTGGGAAAGTTTTATGATCATCCCCTATCGATGTTCTATGACAATATGGCAGCTATATATATTTCAAGAAATCCAGTCTTTCATGAGAGAACGAAGCATATTGAAGTGGATTGCCATTTTATCAAAGGATAGATATTGAAGAATCAAATCTGTATTCCGTTTGTTACCTCTGATAAGGAGCTAGCCAATTTCTTCACAAAGCCAGTTACCTTATTCTCGAAAGTTTGTAGCAAGCTGGGCATCGTTGACATATATGCTTCAGCTTGAGGGGGAGTATTGGAACCTGAGACCGGGGGGTTAGCCTTTCTAGTCGCAACAGCCTGTCTGGTCAGCGGTCTGGTGGTTTGGACTAGCGACTTGTTGGGTAGCCTTCCCAACGGCTTGGTAAGAGTTCGCAGCAGCGGCCTGATGGTGATCCGCAGTATTGGTCTGGAGGTTAGCCGCAATAGCGGTCTGGTGGTTAGTCGTAGTAGAGGTCAGGAGGTTAGCCACAGTAGCGGTCTAGAGGTTAGATGCAGCAATGGACTGGAGGTTAGCCGCAGTAGCAGTCTGAAGCTTAGCCACAATAGCGCTCTGGTCGTTAGCTGCAACAGCGGTCTGGTCGTTAGCCGTAGCAGCGGTCTGGTGGATAGCCGCAGCAGCAGTCTGATGATTAGCCATTGTAGTGGTCTGAAGGTTAACCGTAGTAAGTATTCAGAGCCCTCCCAGGAGATTATATTTGTTGTATAGTCTGGCGGTTTGACAGGGACAAACCACCCATCCCGCGCGTCTTGTA
This sequence comes from Platanthera guangdongensis, assembly GCA_039583875.1. Classification (NCBI taxonomy): domain Eukaryota; kingdom Viridiplantae; phylum Streptophyta; class Magnoliopsida; order Asparagales; family Orchidaceae; genus Platanthera; species Platanthera guangdongensis. The sequence continues at coordinate 37,080,254 of CM077161.1, forward strand.
TTTAGTCTCACATTGCTTGTTGTATCCTCTCATCTCCCTCATTTCTATAAATAAGGGGGCATACCTATGTAATCTTTATATTTTTGGAGCAATAAAATTTGCATTTATTTCGCTCTTTTTACACTATCTAGGACTTATTCTTTTCAAAAATTTTCAAAACCTATGTTTTAGATGAATTTAGGAGCATGAAAATGATTTAGGCCATTTTTGAATTCGTTTGAGCCTTCATGCCAACCTTTTAAATAAATCCTTAGTTAGCCTTTTTTGGGCTTTTTTTCCATGTTTTACTTGTTACCTTCACTTATCATCTCACCAAAGCCAATTTTTCCAACCATTTGATCACACTAATCTTTTGAGTTTTATGTAAATTTCATTATTATGATAGGTTTGTGTGAAATTTGGAGAACTTAAAAAAAAAGTATGCTCAAAAGAAGATTATCCATGAAACACGTGTTTTAGTTTAAAAAAAATTTTGTGTATGGCCAATTTCAAAAAAAAATATTTATTGTCTTTTGTTTTAAAAAAATGTTATATCAAAAAAGGAAAAGAAAAGAAGAAAAATTGCTTATACTTTGTTTTTACTTCATGATTGAAATTTTTTATAAAACTCATGCTTTAATTTAGTGTGATTGTTAGCCACCGGTTTTATCTTTTAATTCCACTCCAAATCATATACCTAAGCCGTGTCTCGGTCCTAACGAAGTCCTTTTGATTCATGCTCCTGGGTTTGTTTTTAGTTAAGTAGAGAAGAAGAATAGATTAGCTAAGCTTTTGGGTACAAATTTAGATTCTTGATTTTAGATTGATATAATTATAATTTCACTTAAGGTATAGTGACAACTCAAAGCACTATTTCTTAGTTACATTGCTTTGATTTGTTTAAAGAATTTTGGTTAAAATTTTGGTTGATTAATTTTTGTTAGTAAAGATTTTAAAATGTTATTTCATAATTAAATAAAAGATTTAGGTTTATTTTTCTTTTTTTCCATCTACTTAGAATGTTACAGGGTACTCGTGTGTAACAAAATTAAGTATTTTGATTAGTTACTTTTATGTTTTCTAGTTTTTATAGCTTTACTTGGTGACAAGCACCCCATGCAAAGCATAAGTATGGGAGAATTTGATGATACTTATTTTCGCCTAAATTACTTGGGTAAATCCATTTATTTTCTTATTTAAAATTATATACTTTATGAATTTTTAGCATATAATTAGTTTCTTTTATAAAAACTATTCTAACTTAGTTTATTTTCAGTTTTTCAGGTTTTGGACTTTTTTGGTCATTTTTAATGTTACACGCCACTAGGTCATAGCTTTGTACCCCTACACGGGCGTGTAACCCAATCCTGATGTAGATATGTTCCTAAGCCTAGATCCTGAAAAATCCACCTTACACGCCCCATGGTCACGACCATGTACCATTACACAGGCGTGTACCTGGGACGTGTCCCGCCAAGTTTTGATTTTTAACGCTGCAGCGCGACTTTCGTCAATCTGTCGTCACGCCATAACTTACACGCCCCCCCCCCCCCCTACACGGGCGTGTAACTGGGGCATGTACCCCAACTCCTGTCGCAGCGTGACTTTCGTTGATCCGTCATCACGTCGTAACTTGCACGCCCCCTCCCCCCCAACTACATGGGTGTGTACCCCAACCCCCAAACCAGTCGCTGTCCCGCCAGATTTCCATCATCCAAAATTAACTATGCTTACACGCCCCCCCCCCCCCTATATGGGGGTGTAAGGGGGCATATACTTCCTAAAACATTTCCTATAAATTCCAGCAAGCTCCAAGTGTTCCAAGAGCAGAGAGAACTAGATTTGGGTGAGAGGAAGTGTTGCTACTTGTTTTCTTGGTGTTTATGTTCTTAATTTCTCTATTCTCTATCTCACTTCAAGTTCTTCTTATTCTACTTTTCATGCAAATTTTGTAATGAGCTTGTAATGTCTTTTACTAGTGTAGTATTAGTGCGTAGCTAGTCTTTTTATTCATGCAATTGTAATTATTATTTTGTAACCTCTTTTGTTTTAGTAATAAAAGTTTCTCTCTCTTTTAACCTCTCCTCTCTTTATCTATTTTCTTTATTTAATTTTTCATGAACTTCTACTACCTATCTCTCTCTTACCCCTCCACCATGAGTAACTAAATCCTCATTAGTACTCGATCGTGATGATCTTAGGATGATTTGATTAAGTTATGATGTTTTAGCCTTCTTTCTCTTCTTAAAAATATTGGCCTTCGATTTACACTTAATTTAAATTTAGTGAGACTATATTATCAATATATAGTCTCCGCTGAGGTTTTTATTCTTAGCTAGTTGAGAGGCTCATAGTTTAAATTGATCACCCATGAGTAAATAAAGTTGCACGCACCTCTTGAGAGAGAATGACGTAAATCTCCCAGATTGGAGTCAAATACAATAGCGGGGTTCACCACTTAAGGCGAGCTTTAGGCATTCGAATATGGAATGAGAGTTCGGTCGGATCTTCCTAAACTCAGTTGGGCACTTTTTCAAAAGGAGTGTGTTCAAACTTCGGGAACCCCCCCCCCCCCCGGTCAAGTTGACTTTTACTTTATTAAGATTTAGTTTGTTATTTCATTTTGATTTGTTATGTCAAAGTGATTCAAAATCAAGTAATAATTCCTTTATCCATATTTTAAACTCTTTTATAATGTGCAATTTAGCGCTCTTTTAGTTAAGTAAAACAAACCAAAAAATTATTTGATAAGATAATAGTAACCTCCTCAAAGTAGAAGTAATCAAACCGCCCTGGGTAATACGACCTTGATATTGAACTTAAATGTCTTATATTATAAACAATAAGGTATACTTTCCTTTATCGGATATAGAATCGTAGAATATTATCAACCTCATTTCCATCTCTTTTCTCAACCTCTTTTCTTCTCCGCATCCAATTCATCTATCACCTGACATCAGTGACTTTCCTCCTGAGGAATGGCAAGGAGGACGGATCACTCTCGACGGGTACTAGAGAGGATGCAGGGGGATGGCATTCCCCACCTACCTTGGAGCCGAGGAATATATCGTGGTGACGCCTCACACTGGCGCGTCGGGGACCGCTGGTCAGGTAGTAACTCGCGATAAGAAGGGGTTGCAGAAGAAGGAGCAGATCATGAAGCGCCTTGCTAGGGAGATAAAAAGAACATGGCTTACTTAGTACAATGACGGGACGCGGGGTTGAAGGAATGGTCGTAATCGCCTCGCCTAGAGCTTGCCCCTTATCTCTCGCAATGTTGAGCAACTCTAAGGCGACATCCTCGACCCCTCGGATGGGATGATCAAGGATAGGCTCCTCCATAATGGTTGGTGTCCACTGCCTCTTCAAGGAGGAATCTCACCTTGTGGTTGAAGAAGGGTTGGAGGAAGATCACTCAATGGCAGCATGAACAACAACTTTCCTCCTCTTGTGCTTCTTTCTCGCCAGGTCGGAGAGGCGAGGAATGAAGAACACGCCTATCAAATCCAGGAGTATGGGTTCCTTGGGGTCGTCTCAATGACTGGTTGATTGGCGGCCACGGAAGAACCACCCCAGAGGCCATCTTTCTACCGGTAAAGTACGAGCCTATACCCATATTTATAGAGGGAGGGGGATAAGGGGGAAACCCTACAGTGAGCAGGTATGAACTCACCAAATAAGGGTTGGACTTTCTTTCTGACCTCTATCGAACTCGCAAAGACCGGGGAATGTGTACAGTGTGTATTAGGTGAATTTATCGCATACTAAGGAGCAGAATGGGGTAGGTTCGATAACTGTTGTCGTGCTCACCTACCCCTTAAGGTTTCACTACTGTACTCGCTGACATCATCAAATGACATTGAATGTCTACTTGAAGAACGCCAGATGTGGAAACTCGTATCCAATATCGACTAGAGGTGACAATTGTAGGTGTTGATTGGTCGTACTCACCCACCTACCTAAGTGAGTAATAATGATCACCCCCATTGGATGGGCCTTAGGCGGGCTCAATCCTTCAACATGTACTCATCCTCTCTGGAGAGTGACCCCACACCTTGAGTTACTTGACTACCCCCAATTGGGTGCTCGTGGGATGAAGGTGTGAGGATAGAGTATTCAGAAGATGAAATAGGCTACCCGCAAGCCCTCTTGGTCTGTGAATAATAATTAATTTAAGGCAGAGATAGCCATTTGCAGAACAAGAAAGATAGGTTTACTCTCAGATTAGTTTGCCTATAAATATGACCATTAATCCCTCAAATCATGCAGTCTGGCATCCCCCTTTGAAGAGCTAAAGATCCTCCTCACCGTACCAGCATCAACCGCAGCTTTATAAGAATCAAGCTTTTTCTTTACGTCTTCCTCGAATTTGAATTTAGCTTCCGCTTTGTCCTTGGGTTTGGTCTCAGCAGCATCTTTTATCGCGTCGTCCTCTTCTTCTTTCGCTTTGGCTTCAGCCTCAACCTTAGATTTTGCCTGCAGTATTAGCCTTTGCAAATGTCTCAGTCCTTGATTTAAATGCCACTTTGTCTTCTTACTCATCAGTTCAACGTCGTGTCTCCTCGGGCTCTCTTTCTTCCTAAACTCTAAATCTAGTTGCAGCCTCCTTCATCTCTTTCATAATATGCACCCGCATATACTCATCTTCCTCTACCTAATCAGTATTAATATGCTCAAGCTTTTTCCGGAGCAGTTCCCCGAGATTTTGCCGACTTTTCATCTAAAGAAGAAACCTTGGACGTCGGTTTCTCCTCTTTTATTTGAGGAAGATGGCTTGGAAGTTGCTGACGTAAAAGCTTTTCCTCTTTGAATCTTTTATTCTACTGAAGTCGACATCCATGTTAGCATTATGAAGAGAGTATGTGCATCCTATTCCGAATGCGTGAGCAGATTCGGATCATCACTCCTTAATTTGGAAACATTTACCTTTCATGTGTTAAGATCTATGAAAGTTTCGTCAAAGGCAATGTGGGTTCTAGTGTGATGCTTGTCAGCTACTCCAGCTGTCTCCCAACTGTAATCATAATTGATACCCCAAGTTCGACTCAACAGAATTGAGGACGGGCGGTTTAGGATACAATTCAAACATGTCAAACACTGAGTACGCCTCTTCATCAAAGTGATAAAGACTTCGTTCCCAGTAGACACCATCCATTTTTGGAGTAGCAATAGCTATTGGTGAATATCGCCATGTCTTCAACAAAATGGTGCATAAGTGCTAGCCTTTAGTATATTTATAAGGGAAGCAATGCATTAAAGGAAGATCGCAGTATTTGCGGTTCAAATTTATTTATTTTTGAAATAATGAACTAGAAAAAAAAATATGTGGATCATGTTTACCGAGAATATAGCCATCGCAAAATTAACCTAAAAAGCCTTTTCTCAACTTGGGCAAACACTCCTCAAATTGTGCAACCTCAGATTCTGGATATAGCTCGTGCGAACTTGAATTTTGTGTTTGCCTGCCCTCTTTTATTTACAACATTTTTTATGCACATCTTCATTTCATTTCGTTTCTCTTGTACCTAGGCAGCCCTTTTACTTCTTGAACTTGCTTGATTGGGCAGCCCGTCACTAGCATAAACATGGGTAAACATTATCATGAAAGGGATCTAAAACAATCATAGAATTACCCACAGATTCTGGCAAACTCAATTCTCGAATTTTCATAATACTAGCGAGCTTTACTTTAATATAGATGTACAAAACTCAATCTCTCCAACTTCAATTAATAACAATTCACATAATGATCCTATATATAAAAAAAAAAATTTATTGTGTTAGGGGGTGTCAAAAGCATGAGCTAGGGAGGATAAATTTTGACGGTTATTATTCGCAATGCATAAACGTTTATTTGTAGATCAAATTTTTCATGTTTATCTGCAGACCAACTTTAAACTCTAGGAATTGATTTCTTCCTCTCCTGAACAATGCCTGACAACGAAGAAACTTATCTGACAACTTTTGATTCAATGCCGACGACTCTATCCCAACAATTGACATCAATTTCATTATTTTTGAGGTGAATTTCACCATTTTAACGTGAATTCCACCATTTTGACGTGAATTTCATCGTTGTCTTCTGTATTGGCTCAAAAAATTGAAAAAGAGGTTTCTTCATTTTCGGACACTACTCATGAGAAGAAGACATTGATTGCTAAAGTTTAAAATTAGACTGCGAATAGACATTTATAAACATGAAAAATTTAGTCTGTCTATAGACATTTATGATTTGCGAATAACAACCGCCTAAAATTTTTATGATTTGAACAAAAATTGAGCATAATAAGTAAATTAAAAAACTCCTGCATCAAAAAATCATTTTGTGGTAAAAAAAATGTTGTTAAAGGCACCACAATTTTAACTATAGACACCACATTTTTTATTAATTTAACCTTAAAACTACTCCCTCAAAAATACTAATGGCACCACACTAACTCGCACTGTACTTGCTTGAAAACCGAGTTTATTCTGACAACCATAGGCCAGATCGCCAGATCAACCGTTCACCGAAAAAGTGATTGAGCATGTAGGCCTCGAGGCCGACAAGGATGTGGGCAGAAGACTCAGCAAAATATCATCGTCGCATATGGAGATCTGCTAAATGAGAACACGTGCAATTCTTATAAAATGTGATTGCTAGTGTTTCAAATTCAATTTTATTCATTTTTTTATAATTATTTGAAATTATTTTTTTTTACTTGATGATTTTGATTTTTTTAATTTATATATGAATATAAAAAAACATGAGGACAATGATAACAAAATTTATGACTTTTATTTAGAAAATATCTCTTTTTTTTTTGTTCAAATTTATGAATGTACTTTCATAATTATCTTTCTTATTAAAATTTAAATTGTAGTGCTTTTAACACTACTGAGATGCAATTAATAATTTTAGACGTCTTTAACAAAATATGAGAAAATGAAAGCAGCATCACTAGCAAAAAGTATGATGTCTAACAATTCCCAAAAAAAAACCACACTTAAAATATGTCATTCAAATCAAAATAGCAGTAAATTCATCATAAAACCCTCACTTGAAAGTGCCCGATAAACAAACAAGAAAACAAGTTAATTTCACATTCTATCTTCTCTCCTGCGGGGAGCGCAGGTAACGATCTGGTCAACCCTAAGGATCATCTCCGCAGCCTCGGTAGCAGAGCGCAGTACAGCCTGCTTGACTTTGAAGGACTCCGATATACCCAACTTCTCCATGTCTCCAACCTGCAAAGCACCCAAACCTATTTTTAATTAAATCAGTTTCAATTAATGTCGGTCCTGTTATTCTAATACAACAACAAACAACAACAGTCAAGCCTTTATCTCACTATAATGGGGTCGGCTATATGGATCTTTTGTCGCCATTGTGCCCTATCTTTTGTCATAATCTCAATAATGCCTACGTACACGGTACATCATGTCTTTTTTATAGTTTCATTCCAAGTGTTTATTGGTCTACCCCTTCCTCGTCTAACATGCCTAGTGACTAGACTCTCACAACGCCTAACATACCTAGTAACTGGACTCTCACAACGCCTAACAGGTGCTTCTAATGGTCTCCTTTGTACGCGTCCAAACCATCTTAGGCGTGCTTCTCGCATCTTCTCTTAATTGGTGCTACTCCTGTCTTATCCATGATACTTTCATTCCAAATTTTATCCAATCTCATCTCCCTTATCCATGAAATTGGTGTCCACACATCCACCAAACTACCTAAGCATTCTCATCTCCGCAACTCCCATTTTTTGCTCATGTACACAATTCACTGCCCAACACTCAGAAACATAGAGCATCGCGGTTCTAATTGCTTAATATATCAAATTATTCCTTATTTTTTCACTTAATTTTTCCATGCATTATATTAACGATTTTCCCCCCACCAATACTCAGATCCTTAATTTAGCCTTTCTAGTTTTCTATATTACCCTTATCCATGAAAGAGGTGTCCACACATTCACCTAACTACCTAAGCATTCTCATCTCCGCAACTCTCATTTTTTGCTCATGTACACAATTCACTGTCCAACACGCAGAACCATAAAGCATCGTGGTTCTAATTGCTTAATATATCAAATTATTCCTTATTTTTCCCCTAATTTATTCATGCATTATATTAACGACTTTTCCCCACACCAATACTCAGATCCTTAATCTAGCCTTTCTAGTTTTCATCATTACCCCCCCCCCCCTAATATATTAAAGGAAAGTTTTACCATATTGCAATTAGAATAGTGATGCTCTATGATTCAGAGTGTTGGCAGTGAAATGTGTACATAAGCAAAAAATGGAATTTGCGAAGATGAGAATGTTTAGGTGGATGTGTACACACACGAGACTAGATAAAAGTATGGATGAATATATCAGGGATAAGATAGGAGTTACACAAATTGCAGAGAAGATGCGAGAAACTCGACTAGGATGGTTTGAACATGTACAAAGAAGATCATTAAGTACTTGTTAAGCATTGTGAGAGTTTAGTCACTAGGCATGTTAAACAGGGGAGGGGTAAGCCAATAAAGACTTGGAATGAAACTATAAGGAAAGACATGATGTATTTAGACATTAATGAGATTATGAATAAAGATAGGGCACAATGGCGACAAAGGATCCAAATAGCCGACCCCACTATTGTGGGAGGGATAAAGGCTTGAGTGTTTTTGTTGTCGTATTTTTTCCCGCTCACCACCACAAGGATCCGTGAATCATCACAGGCGGAATTACTGTTCTATGAAAATTATCTCCATTTTAACCATCAAAAACTATCCAAATTATCTCAGTTTTTATAGTTACAAGCATTTGCCAGCGGTGAGAATCGCAGAAATTTTCATCAAATAAATATTAGCACTTACACTTCCAGATATAACATCAATTCCAGCATTACTCTTCTGTTTGTGATGTTCCGCTCTGAGCTGGGAGATGAGCTCAGCACTGTCGAGTCCGGCATTATCGGCTATGATGGTTGGTATGGCCTGGAGCGAACGTGAAAAAGCCTCGATTGCGAGAGACCTTTTCCCTGGGGTTTTACGAGCGAGATCATCAACCTCCTTTGCCATCACCATCTCCGGCCAGCCGCCACCAAGTAAAACTCGGGTGTCATTCACAGTTTGGGACAGCACACAGAGGGCATCATGCAGGGATCTTTCAGCTTCATCCAGGACATGCTGACTAAATGTTATCGATTAATATTAACAGCATGCTAATGATTTAGGCTCCATTTGGAGGGACTTATTTCACCGGTCAAGCGGTTACGACCGCATGAACCGGATCTTAAACCGCTTGACCAGTGAAATAAGTCCCCCCCAAACGGAGCCTTAATATACATCTCATTTTAGGGTAGGTATAAAACGTGATGAAAATGTGACGGGTTAATAATAGAATGCAGACAATGGCCACTTGATTATGCACTTCTTGAATGATTCAAACTTACAGTGAAACTAAACTGACTAAATATGACATTGGAAATTAGAAAAGGTAGAGGATATGTTTTGACTCTCATACATTAGTAGCGTACATGAATGATAAGTGATGTGTGCAGAAATAAACTCATATACTATTAAAGGCATAGTTATAAGTAGCTTTTTAACAGTAAAAATATTTTAAAAAAAGTGAAACAGGTGCTATAGGAAAACTTCTTCTATGATAAAGAATAGTTTTTATCCTTCAACTCAATCCATCAAAAAGGACAGTAGTTTAATGTTGTATATATACTTTCCATCGCACAGCTACTGTTTGATTATAATATCTCATTCATGTGAATATTCAAAGAGGTGTGGAAAATGAAGAGAATGAGGAAAATGAATCTTTGAAATTGCCTAACAGTTACAAGTGGGAATAATTACCTGGCTCCTCGCAAGACGACCGTGCATGCCTGACCCATTTCAACCCCGGAAAATTTAATCAATCTGTCTTCGCCAATCATTATTTCTTCGATTAGCTTGCAATGGCCAAGCTTCACCGATTCTGGATTGTCAAAGGTAGAAGCAATTTCACCACCGGTCACAAGAGCAAGGCGCTCGATTCCTTCAAAGTCAGCATGCTCAATTGAAAGTATTCCGGCATCAGCAAAAAGCTCTTCTGGAAAGTTGTAGATCAACTGACGGTTAATGAAACAGTTAATCCCATGTGTGATAATCTTTTGAACCTTTTCCCGCATTTTCTCCTTTTCAGCTGTCTCTATCTCAGCAACCTTGGCCATTGAGTCGACACGAACTCGAGCCCCATAAATTTTCACTTTGTCGGTGTCCATAGCAGTGTTTGCCACTAATATCTTGGCATTCTCAATTCTTTTTGGCTGCCCGATACCTATCTTTTTGTCAAGAATAAACCTGCATATGATACAGTAAGCAGGTCAATGTGCCCCGCAAACATTTTTGATAGCGATAGAGAAGACAGATTTTGAAGAAAAAAAATATGAAAGAAAAACAGTAAGGAGGTAGGTAAGCAAATATCGAATTATGATGACAGATATACAAGTTAAAGCATTATTAAGGCAGGTATCTCCAAAACTATTTTAATTGGTGCTTCGAAATTTGGTAACTTGGGGGGATTACTAGTGTATCTTGGAGGATTACTTGTAAGAAATTCAAGTCACATCCTTGATAAGTCGGGTCATGTTAAAACCTATGTTATTAAAGGGCGCCTCAGACGCGCCTAAGGCTCAAGGCTCACCAGACTCAGAGATTTGCGACTCCGTGTACCTTATTTGCGCCTTTGGAATATACAAGGCGCGCCCGAATGAGATTTTTGCTGTAAATTTTTCGTCAAAAAATAAGAGAAAAATAATGTAAGAACTCAATAATTGTTTATTGATTTAGTATTTGTTAGAAAACATCATGTAAAGGCTCTTTTTGGAGGCCCATTATAGGTCATCTTCTTTCTCATGTAATAGACTCGCATCTTGTATAAGGGATTACTCTCTCTCTCTCCTCCCTATATATTTGTACTCATACTTGTAATTTAGAATTCAAGAAGTATATACAAGGTTTACACCACTTTTCTACATGGTATCAGAGCCAGCGGATCCAACTAGGCGGTCTGTCTCTTTTTAACTGTCTGCCCTTCTACGGTCTGTTGCATTCTGCGGTCTACTTGTTGGTTACCCGCTTCTATTGTGGTCTGTCATTTGCGGCCTTCTACTCTCCTTTCAGGCGGCATGTTCTCTTTAATACGCAGGATTTGTGGCACGCCGCTTCCCTCCGTCTTGATTGGCTTTCCTCCTGTTTTTATAGTTTTGGCGGCTGGGTCTCACCGCAACTACTAGCGCGGTCTGCCTTACCCGCTGTGTCCTGCCTGGTCCCACGGACTGGCCGGCTCGTCGTTTCCTTTCCTACTCGTGTGGTCAGGTCGCGCGGTTTGCCCCTCATTTTGCCTGCAACATTTTTGCCCTGTTCGGCTGTGGCCTGTTTGCCTGCTCTATCTGACATGGTTGTTCTCTCTACCCGCACATCTACCCCTCTCTCTATTCACAGCTTCCCTTGTTGTGGCCTTCTCTAGCGGCAACCGGCCTTGTCTTATTGTTTGCTGGCCTCTCCTTCTCTTGCGGCTACCGGTCTTACTTTGTTGTTCGTCAGTTTTTCCTTCCCTAGTCGTTGTTGGTCTTACCGTGCAGTCTGCCGGCCTTTTCTCTAAGCCGTTGTCGGCCTAGTTTTGTTGTGCGCCAGACTCTTCTGCTCTAAGCCGTTGTCGGCCTCTACTCTAGTTGTTGTCGGTCTCTTCTCTAGATTCTGACAGCCTCCTCTAGCCACTGCTGATCTTACCCTGCTATCCGCCGGCCTCTTCTCTAAGCTGTTTGTCGGCCTAACTTTGCTGTCCGTCAGACTCCTGCTTAAGTCGTTGCCAGCCTCTTCTCTAGCCGATGACTGTCTTACCTGCTGTCCGTCGGCCTCTCCTCTATCCGTTGTCGACCCGTCTTTATTACTCGTTGCGGATTCCCTGGTCGTCTGCCTCCTGCGGCCTCTCTTTTTTGCTGCTCTCTGCCAGTCCGCCCAAGTCTATTCGCCCGGCCACCTTCTCTCTTACCGCTCGTGTCGTTGTTCCTTCTCCTGAATTTCATGATGACTTCGGATCACCACTATCTCCCTCAACGGAAAACGGAATTTTGTGAAATGGGTGCATTCTTTTTGACGCGTTCTCCAAACCATGGCTCTCCATCATCATCTTACTCGGGATGCTCCTACTGTTCTCACTGATGAGTGGCTCCGTGATGACGGTCGAGTCCAATCTTGGATCTTTAATTCCATGGATACTGGGTCATAACGCATGGTCATGTATCATGAGACTGCTAAGGCAATGTGAGAGGAGCTTCACTCTCTCTGCTCTGACAAAGACAGCTTGCTACATCTGTTTGATATCATCTTTGCGCTTCAAACTCTGGATCCCGGGACAACATGTGATTTGACCTCTCTCATTGCCAAGGTCAAAACTCTGGTGGAGGCCTGAATACAACATCAGTCTCCCTCCACGGATCTTGCTGCACAACGGGTGCAAAAGGAAAATGTTGGGATTGCGATGATGATGGCCCGAGTTCCTCCTCACCTCCACAGTGTCCGAGATCAAATTCTTTCCACCTCTACAACGCCCTCACTGTCCGATATCTGCTCTATGCTGCTCAAAGTTACACCTCCATCTAAAGCCCCAGCAAACTTTTCACCAACTCTCCTTCAGCAGCCACTCCTACCCACTCCTCCCGCTCGTGGCTCTTCAACTAGGGGAGGCCTCCACACGTCTCGGGGACGAGGACGTGATGGGTGCTCTGCTTTCAAATGTACTTACTATAATCGAGAGGGTCATCTTAAAGCTACATGCTACCGCAAGCATGGTCTGCCTCCACACTTTGCTGCCTCTACTACCGTTGCTCCTACTCCCACTTGTGCTCCACAGGATTCTGCTTCTTCTACCCGAGAAGATATCAACGCTCTCCGCGCCCAACTTCAACAGCTCCAAGGCGTTATCAGTCGCTCGTCTGACTCGATAGCGTCTTTCTCTGCTGAAGGTATATTCTGTCTCTCCCATAGCCCCCATTGGATTGTGGACTCGGTTGCTACTCACCACAATACATCCCAAAGACCATCGCAGTATATACAATCTACTTATCCCAAGTTCATCAGTGTTGTCAAAGGCGGCACCACTCTGGTCTCTGGCGCGACTGATCTTCAGCTTACTACCACTCTCCCTCTATCCTCGATTCTTCATGTTCCAGGATCCCCCTTGTTGAGACTTATGGTGACCGGGCGGTCAGTCTAGCGTTCTCAATGGTTTACTGACCGGACGGTCTGTCGGTTTGGCTCAGCGAACTGGTTGTTTAGCAGTTGGTTGGCAAACCGCAGTTGTTGGTTGGCTTCTCGCAGTGTTGTCCAGGAGGTTTGCCTACTCGTGTCGTGGTCTGGTGGCAACCCGCAGCAGCGGTCTGATGGCAACACACAGTTGCGGTCTGATGGCAACCCGCGCTGCGGCCTGGTGGCAACCCGCAGCAGCGGTCTGGTGGCAACCCGCAGCAGCGGTCTGGTGGCAACCCGCAGCAGCGGTCTGGTGGCAACCCTCATTGCAGTCTGGTGACTATCCTCTGTTGTTATTCAGTGGCTTCTTGGGGATGTAACCGCATTGTTAGTCTTCTTGTATAGCTTTGTGGTTTGACACTGTCAAACCGCATAGCCCGTGCAGCTTGTAATTAGTCCTTCATCGCTTGTTGTATTCTCCTCTCTCCCCGATCTTCTATAAATAAGGGGGTCTACATTGGTATTATTTATCTTTTTGGAGCAATAAAATCTGTCTTTTATTTAGCTCGTTCTACATGCTATCAGAGCTAACTGGTCACTTTGCTCCAATTTGTTGTGTGGCTTCTTGATAGAGCTCGCGGTTTCTTTTTCTAACCGCTTGCGGTCTCCCTCCCTCAGCTTTATTCTTGTCGCCCTTGTGGCTTGTTCTTTGCATATCCGTGCGGCTTCTGTCGTGTTCGCGTGATTTGTTCTTTGTCTTGTTTGTGCGGCTTTTAGTCTCTCTCTAACCACGCAGTTAAAGTTTTCTCTTCTGCCCTCCTTTGTTTGTCCGCGCGATTTGCTTCTTTTTTCTAGTTTTTCTCCTTTTTTATGGAAACTTCGGCTCTCTTCTTCTACTTTATCCGCTCCTCTTTTTCTTCTTCTTCTGCTTCCACTCCTTCTGGTAATTTGGGTACTGCTTTCAAACGTATGGGCTCAAATTATCCCGACTGGAGTGTTTCCTTTGTCTTTCAGTTACACTCTCAGCATAAGTGCCATCATCTGATTGATGATTGGGTTGCTAGTGATGTTTTGGTAAGAACGTGGTTGGCCAACAGTTTGTCTGATGCGTGTCTTCCCATCATTCGGCATGATATAATGGTTAAGGCTGCTTGAAATCATCTTGATGTCTTGTCCTCCAAGGGAGCACAAACTTCACGCATATATACTTTGTATGCGGATCTTTTTTCCCGGACCGTCATGACTCTGGCTGCTACTTATCAAGAAGTTCAAACTCTCGGTGTTGAACTTCTTCAGTATCGACATTTTTCTGCAGATCTCGCTAAGCAACATGAACACTTTCAGGAACTTCTTATTGTCTGCTACTTGCTTCGCTTGCCGGAATCTTATGATATGATTCGACAACAAATTCTTGGAGAGGCTGACACTCCTACTTTGGATGTTACTCTTGCTCGCATTATCACTATTACCACTCTTTTCCAGCGTCGTTTACTTCCCTCTCCACCTCCAGACACTGTTGCTCATCAGGCTCGTCATGACACTCCTAGTGATCGAGGAGGCCGCTGTGGTGGTCGTGGCTTCCCTAAATATTTTGTTCTCATTGTGTCAAGGTTGGTCAACTTCATGATCGTTGTTGGGCCAAATATCCTCATCTACACCCTGTTTCGGCTGGTGCTTCCTCAAATAAGTTTGCTTCTTCTCTTGCTAACTCGTCTGGTGCTACTCAGTTGGCCACTACGGGTAGGTGGTTCATTGATTCTGGTGCTACTAGTCATATGACGTAAAATACTCGTGTTTTCTCTCGTCTAAACAAACATAACCGGTCACCTATGATTCTTATCACGGATGGTTCTCTGTCTCCTGTGTGTGGATCTGGAGCAATGCATGTCACTCCTCTCCAGCTTGAGGACACTCTTTATGTCCCAAACTTTCCTTGCAACTTACTTTTTGTTACCTCTCTTTGTAAACAAATGAGTTGTGTGGCTATTTTTACCGCGTCTACTTGTTCTTTTCAGAATCATCACTCCAAGAAGATGATTACTACTGGGACTGAAAGCAGCGGCTTGTTTTACCTTGACAATGTCTCTGTTTTTTTTGCTTCCTCTGCTCTTCTACAGTGGCATCTTCGTCTTGAGCATCCTCCTCCTTGCGTTCTTTATCAGCTTCTGTCTGATCTACCTCGAGGAGATTCTCATCTTAACTGTGAAGCATGTCAGTTTGGAAAACATCATCGTTCCACTTTTCCAGCAAAGCAAGGACGTAGTTCATCTCGTACTTTTGAAATTGATCATTATGATGTTTGGGGCCCTGCCCCTACCAAGATTTTTGGTAGGGGTAGCTTGTATTTTGTTACTTTTATTAATGATTTTTCGAAGTGTACTTGGTTGTACTTGTTACAAAAACATTCTGAAATATTTAAACTCAGCATTTCAGACGAAAGACCATGGAAATTTTTGATACTTCCTTGGGCTTGAGGTCGCAAGACGACCTGATGGTCTCGCCTTATCCCAACGAAAGTACTATATTGACCTCCTTCAAGATGCTGGCTACTCAGGGTGCAAACATGCGGACACCCCTATGGATGTAAATCATAAGCTTTCTGCACATGGTTCTGATTCTGACCAACCGTTTACAAATCCAGAATATTATCGACGCTTGGTGGGGAAGCTGATTTATCTTACGGTTACTTGACCTGACATCACATTTGTTGTGGGGGTTGTGAGTTGTTTTATGCATGTTCCTCGGACATCTCATCTCCAAGTTGTTGAGCGCATTCTCAGTTATCTAAAGACCTCTTCGGGACAAGGACATGTTGACAAACCATCTACCTCTTTATCTCGTGTTGCGTATTCTGACACTGACTGCGCATGTTATTTTGATGATAGGCGTTCCACAACTGGTTTTTGCACACACTTCAGTGGGCACCTTATTATCTAGCGTAGCAAGAAGCAGACCGTTGCTGCTCGATCTTCTGTTGAGGTCGAGTATCCGGCTATGACTGTTGTTTTATCTGAGTTAACCTGGCTTGAAAGTCTTATTAATGCACATGGTTCTGATTCTGACCAACCGTTTACAAATCCAGAATATTATCGATGCTTGGTGGGGAAGCTGATTTATCTTACGGTTACTTGACCTGACATCACATTTGTTGTGGGGGTTGTGAGTCGTTTTATGCATGCTCCTCGGACATCTCATCTCCAAGTTGTTGAGCGTATTCTCAGTTATCTAAAGACCGCTTCGGGACAAGGACATGTTGACAAACCATCTACCTCTTTATCTCGTGTTGCGTATTCTGACACTGACTGCGCAGGTTCTTTTGATGATAGGCGTTCCACAACTGGCTTTTGCACATACTTTAGTGGGCACCTTATTATCTGGCGTAGCAAGAAGCAGACCGTTGCTGCTCGATCTTCTGTTGAGGTCGAGTATCCGGTTATGGCTGTTGTTTTATCTGAGTTAACCTGGCTTGAAAGTCTTATTAATGATTTGGGACTCAAACTCTCATCTTCGGCGACCTTATTTTGTGACAGTCAAACTGCGATACATATTGTCAAGAATCCAGTCTTCTATGAACGAATAAAGCATATTGAAGTTTACTGTCACTTCATTCGAGAAAAAGTTCAATCAAAGAAGATAGAATTGGAGCATGTTCCCGATATAGGACAAGTGGCTGACATCATCACTAAAGCCCTCTCTTGACCGTTATACTATCAATTCTTATCCAAGCTTGGCGCCTACGACTTGTACACTCCAGCTTGCGGGGGAGTG
This sequence comes from Platanthera guangdongensis, assembly GCA_039583875.1. NCBI lineage: Eukaryota > Viridiplantae > Streptophyta > Magnoliopsida > Asparagales > Orchidaceae > Platanthera > Platanthera guangdongensis. The sequence continues at coordinate 37,097,218 of CM077161.1, forward strand.
TTAGAAAACAGTTAAAAGACATCTTATAAATACCCATTTAGAGGCTCATTATAGGTCTTCTTCTTTCTCATGTAATAGTCTCACATCTTGTATAAGGGATTACTCTCTCTTCACCCTATATATTTGTACTCATACTTGTAATTTAGAATTCAAGAAGTATATACAAGGTTTACACCACTCTTCTAAAGTATTTATGAAAGATAATTGTGCGTTGAAACTTAGATATGATGCAAGTGTCCACATTGATTGTATTTTTAAGAGATATAAATGATAGTAATAAATGATTAGTTAGTAGACTAGATGAAGAATTTGATTGAGAAACTGAAATGATGTTTGGTGCAGATTATTTAAAATGGATGTGCTTGTGTCTTGCCTTCGTCAGGCGCGCGTCGGCGCCTTGAGCCTTGCGCCTAAGCTCCAAGACCCTCTTGCGCCTTGCGCCTTTAATAACTAAGGGTGCAACTTAATTAGTTTCTTGCTTTCAATTCATGTCATGTTTATTTTGCAAATGTGTTTTAGGGGTGTATTTGCATATTCAACTGTTTTTGGGACTTGTACTTAAGAGTGGTTTTGAGAATGAAGGAAGCAACATTTTCCTCTTCTTTGTTTTCACGGTTTTGTTGCTCTAGTTCATTAAACCACGTGAAGAGCACGCATCTGGGATCCCATGGTAAGGCTCACTTCGTTCCACAATAAATAATTCTAAAGGTTCAAGGGGAAGTAGTTCCATGACGACTCCTTTGATTCAATCATTTATCAACCTTCGACAAGGATCTTTCACAAGTTGATAACAACTTAGCATGGGAGCCAACAGTCCCTTATCCACACTAGCCACTATCTCTAATGTTCTATCGCATGATTTCCCATCCAAAGCATGGCGGCTTTCCCTAACTGCAAGGTTTGCCCTTTCTTTGACCGCGGCGAGTAATCCATAGCATATCCAGGCAAACATGTCCAATTTGTGCCATAACAGCACCATATATGACACCAATTAATGTAAAGACCCAAATCTCAATGTAAAGCGAAAATAAAATTAGACACTCAGACTATACTTTTGAGAACTGTAATACTACACTTTTGAGAACTTTAATACTACACTTTTGAGAACTTTAATACTACACTTTTGAGAACTTTAATACTACACTTTTGAGAACTTTAATACTACACTTTTGAGAACTTTAATACTACACTTTTGAGAACTTTAATACGGTGAGAAAATACAATCATTGTCAAGAGTTCTATGAACATTTTATTGTGCATGTCAAGCAATTGTCATTGTGATGAATATTTTTTAAAGATTGATTTAATGAGATAAAAATATAACATAAAATTATTCATTTGTGTGGACCAATGCCATTTAAAGAGTGAATACTAAATTATGAAGTTGGTGTGCTAATAGTAAAATTGGTGTGTCAGTAGTAAATTTGATGTATTAAGAGAAATTTGAAGTGATTGAACCTAAATTAAACCCAATTAGGCTTAGGTGGTGGCGGTTCAAGAGGATTTATATAAAACCTGAATCTGTCGACTTCCCAGTAACCCGTCGCCCGCCGCTCACTGATAAATATAAGGAGTCGCACATCTTATCCTGTCATTGTATTCGCCTCTTTCTCGTCGTGTACTCAGCGGGAGAGCTAGGGAGCTCGACAACATATCCATGTATCGATAGCAGTGATTCCGCTTCTTGTTCCTCTTTGACTACAACCTAGGACCTGCCACTGCCTTCTTCTTGCGTCTTCGTTGTCTTTCCCGGCAATTTTGTTGTGCTTGGCCGGCGGCTTTGGACGGCAACTTTGTGCTGAAATTCCTCCACAGTGAGCAGATATTCCCCTTTCCTTCCTCTTAATTGCTGAAATATAATTTTAATTGCAAAAGCTTAGTCAGCTGGGATTTCATATTTTGGAAAATTTCTTATTTGGAGATTGCTTGGTGGTGGCCGAATATTATTATAGGTGATTTGGAGTTGGCTATGACTTAGAAGAGTGATTAATTTAATGGCAATATTAAAATTTCATTGTTGTTGGCTGGTTGTCTTGGATGTTTGGACTAGGGAGAATTTAAGTGGAAGTTCCTAATTTAGAGTTGTCACTTAAAACCAAAAACCGAACCGGAACCGCAAAAATCGAACTGAACTGTTCGCAAATTATTCAGGTTCCAGTTTGAATTTTGGAACCGTGAACAACATTAGTATGGGTGTGGTTCTTTTATTTTATTATCCAGCCCGGAACCGGAACCGCAACAAACAACTCTCAAGCAATTCCAAGATTTTTAGACTCAATCCGAATCGGAACGAAGTAGAACCGAACCGAAACCAGTTTATTATTATTAGTATTATTATTATTATTATTTATATTATTATTATATTGTTATATTTTTATAATTTATCTACAATATTTATACTTACTATTAGGGGTGAAACTGATGCGGTTTGAGTTCAAACCGCAATCACACTAAAAAGGGTCGGTTTTGGACTGAACAAAACCGCAACACACCAAAACCGTGCAGTGTGGTTTGACATTGGTGTGGTTTGATGTCGGCTTTTGTGGTGCAGTTTCGCTTTTTATACAGTTATAAAATGTAAGAAAAATGTAATGTTTTTCGACTCAAATAAAATATGTGAATAATAGAATAACCATGGAAAATTATATTTATAATAATAGCGATGCGACGCGGTTTTGTCGATTTTGCACCTTCAAAACAACACTGCAAACTATGCGATTTTGCAACCAACGAAATCGCTCAACAACTAAACCATTTGGTGTCATTTAAAATCGGCGCAGCCAGATGCGGTTTTGTGGTTTTGCGCTATCTGTTGGTAACGTTCAGTCATACTTACTATATTATACAAAAAATACTCGCTTTTGGAATAATGCGAAATTCATGCGCCCGAGCCCCAAACTTCGAAGTCCCTCTTGCAAAAAAACTGAACGAGTTTACATTCCCCACAGATTTTTTATTTTTGACCTCCTCATTCATTCCGCCAAATTTGGTTTTTGTTCTAATTGGAACCGGACAGGACCGCATAGAACCGGACCGAACCGTTAGTGGCGGTTTGATTTTGGCTCTTGTTGAACCGGAACCGTTGACACGACGGTTCTAAAAATTATGCTGGTACCGAAACTAGAGCCAAATCAAACTAAATAAGGTTTTGATTTTAATTTGAAGAACTGTTACCTTAGTGATTCGATTAACGATTTTAGTAGAACCGGAACCATGACAGCTCTAGTTCCTATGGTTTGAGAGAAGTGAAGTGTGTTTCTGGAATAGTTAGGTGGGTATTCTTATTATAAGGAAATTACTGGAAATAGATAATGCTAAGGTTTTCATAAAATATGGAAGTAAGATTTGTGTGTACATAGAATAGGTTTGGAGTTTTGAGATTTACTTCATGACTATCTGATTTGGAGAGCTAACATGGGGATTGAGAGTTGGTTTTGTCTTAAAGGATTGTAATAATTTTGCGTCCATATATAATAATTTAGGTCCACTAAATCAAATACTTAATAACAGACGTTATATAGGATGGTGACCCTTGAATACGTGATGATGCTCCAAGAGGATTTTTGTGAGTACTTAACACTTTAATGATGCATAACTTCAAATTATTGTCAGAATACACTTGTATAGCCTTTTCATACAGAAAGTATTTTAGTGATTGTGCATTAACATGAAATTGAAAAAGATGTTAAATTTGAAATGAATTCTGATGGGCAAATTTAAATAAAGAACATAATGATATGAGAATTCGACGCAAACACTGGCGGGAAAAAAGATAAAAGACGAATAATAAGATACAGAAATGTTAAGGAGAATCTTATGTAAGGGGTTTGCCTATTAGATTGATGATGAAGCCGTGAGGGGTGGACTCAAGAATATGATGAATCCCTTAGCATTTCATGAGTTATGTAATTAAATGAACGATTGAATGTTATCTGAAATGATATTGAATCAAGAATTTGATTGAATGAGATAAACAAGAAGAAGGAAGAATTTGAAACAATTGAGAATGTACTGAAAAGAACTTGAAGAAACTAGAGAACTGAATGCTAAAGCATGCAAAAATCAGAAATATAAAACGATGTTGACCATTATTACTAGTATTGCATTTCTCTAAACTGAAATTGAAAACTTAAGCATATTGATAATGAAATTTCATGGTTGCATGTACAGCAGTTAAAGAGGTATGTTACTTAGCCAAATTCTTTATGACTAAACCCGTCGTGGTTTATTATTTTAGCTAGCTCAGTCTGAGTATTCCGAAAGAGGATAAAAGAAGAAATTAGACGTGTAATGAGCTAAGGTATGGACTAAAATTATGAAAAGTTTTATTTAGTACTCACTATGCTTTACTTCTAGAACATCCTGAGGTGAATAACTTGAAAATAAGCTTAGATACAGACTTCGTGTGAGGTTTGAATAGGGCTCTCACAATTAATGTCAAGGGTGAGACAAACACACTTAAGGGGAAATTATGGAGGTTCTAAAAAAACTTGTGGGCAATCAGGTAACCAGCAAAGTTCGACAACAAGAGGCCTACGTGGCTTATCAAACTGCATTCCGCTAATCAAGCCACATTTAAGGCCAAACAATGAGTATTTAGAAAATAATGCTCCAACACATTGAGGGGTTATCAGCCAATTTTAGCCATGATTTTCACCAACACTCTGCAAGGTAAAATCACCATATGTATAGGTGCAGGGAGTCTTACACGTTATGTCAATTAGAATTTCCCTTATTTGATGGCAAAGGCACATTGGGATGGCTCACTAATGTGAACATTTTTTCTCAGTCAACATACATTGTGGATGGAGTAGATTGTACTCACACTTTTCCACTTTAACATCGCCAAGAAAGAAAATTAAGAAATGATGTGAGGTTGGGTCCTCACCAATGCAGCACCCCATTAGGATAACCAATGCACTTGAGACAAACAAGATTGGTAGGAGAGTAGCGAAAAAAATGTAGATTTGGGTAACATCATGACGAGGATTGGCCGCATGATCGTGTTCAATGGAGGAGATTGTGCCCCCACTCGGCAGGATCCATTTTTTCATATTTGGTGGAGATGCATTGATCAGATTGGGGATCCGAGACAGCGAGCGCGTCTGGAATATCATTTTTCATTATATATGTATTTTATTTTATTGACATGTATTTTGTGATTTAGGACACCGGGCGTAACGGACGATCATAATCGTTTACGTCGGGGTGAGTATTCTCATTTTTGGTCATTGCTTGTATTGTGAGAGAAATTCAGACCAGCAATCATTCGTGGTGCGACTCTACGAACCCAAGGTGAGAAGTTTCGGTTTATTTTGCAATTATTTTTTCACTTATTTTCATTTCCCGTTCACTGTTTTCCTTTCCTAACCCACGATCCCCTCTATCGGAAGGAGAAAATTGTATGTTCATCCTTCCCAGCGCCCGTTACCACACGATTCCTCCATGGTTCATCTTCTCCTGGCGCGTGTAACCACGGGGCTTACCATCATAACTCCTTACATGTTCGTCAATCCACTTCCAGCGACATTACAGTCACACAATATCTCCCTGCCCGCTCCTCTGTCCAGCTCCCATCTTCCTCTTGTTCACCATCTTCCTCCTGTTCACCTTCTTCCTCGACGGGTACGAGAAACAGAGCTTCATTTCAGCGGATTGATTTTCCTCCTTCGTCAAGCAAGGCAACATCCCGTCGACACCTCCTACAATAGCTTGGCGCCACTTCCTCCCCCCCACCCCACCGCGTCGGCGTTGTCCCGTGGAACCACAAGCCGACTCTGCCAATCAAGCCACAATAGCAGCCCAATCCTTCGTTTCTCCACCTCAAATAACATCTCCATCTTCGACTGTTAATCGTCCCTCTTCTTCCCCAGTCGTGGATCCTCCAGCAACCTCCTGTAGTCCCTCCAACAAGCCTACCACCTACCCTAATCCTTTCAGTTACCACCATACCACCTGAGCATTTCTTGCACCGTTTCCCAACAGCAATTACGTACTAGCCCCTTATTCTCAGTAAAGAAAATCTGCTCTTCTCTCATTTCAGCTGCCAAAGTAAATTCCGAACGCAGAACCAACCCAATCTCACCTGCCCGCTACTGGATTCTTCTTGCTTTGTGAGGTATTATTGTATTGTGTTTTAATTGTTTCATTATTGAATATTGCAAAACATTTCCCATCAATTTGTGAATTTGGCCCGTTGCGTAGTTGTTTGCACTTTCTTTTAAATCCTGTAAAATTTATTAAAACAAGTTATGGTGAACATCTTCGTGCGAAGAGAACATGTTATTGCTTGTGTATTAGAATATGTTGGCGAACATTGGGTTGAATTGCTGGCTAATGTAATTTTCGTTTGCTAAAATTTTTATTTTCCAGAATAATTAACATGCACGCATCATTTAGATTGGGCTCGATCACATTCATTGCGCACATCCACTTAGGTTTGCATTAGCATACCAGCACAGTCATTTCTCATATGCACGTAACGTTGCATTAGCGTGTCGACAAAGTCATTTTCACATAGGCCCGCCCGTCCTACGTCAGTTTAGTATCTGAGCCAAGGTTATGGCTTATTTTAAAATACGCGGGACTGCATGTTATGCCATCCAACGTTCTTATCAAAGTGGTCGTCACTACACAGATCCTAAATTTGAGGAATCACCATCTGTCTACGCTCGACCCGCATAGAGTTCCCTCAGGGAGATCCTCACGTTATTATGATGATTATCTTCGATCGCAGCACATCACTTCGAGAAATCGTGTAGATCCACTGACACAATCCCACTATGCTAAAATCGATCTGTATGATGATTGTCGTCATTCATATCCCTGCATGCGAGCGGAGCGTGCCGATTCTTCAACACTATTCGATTACCTTAGGGATGATTATTACGAGGATTGTCGTTTTGAGAGGGATCTTGAGTGTCAATTTCGTATCGTTGCCCCTTTTTTGACGGCTCATCGAGTCCCGAATCCTTTAGTTGTTGGCTTGTGGACATGGAATATTATCTCAATCATTTTGAGTTATTTTGTGAGCGTCGCATAGAATTTGTGAAACTTAGATTGTTGGAACATGTGAGGACATATTGGCTAAACATTGAGAGAACCCATGAGAGAGAACGTCTTCACCGCATCACTAGTTGGGTGGAGATGAAGCATATTTTATGTCAGAGATATTTATCTACTTCCTATCAGAGTTGCCTACTCGAGCATTTATTCTCCCTTCAGTAGGGATTCGCTTTCTTCACTAAGTATAGGGAGCATTTTGATGATTAAGGAGTGAGTAGTAACATCCGAGAGAAGCCAGCTATGGCCATCAATAGGTCTACCACTAAGGCTACTTTTGACCCGTCAGACACGATAAAAGTGGTGCCTGAGACTGATTTAGCTCTCGCCAGTGAAGTACTAACTCTTATGAGTGATCCATCCCTTGATTTTGACTCATCCCCTAGGTCCCCTACTGAGAGCAAGCTTGAGTGACTTAGTGAACTTATTGTGATGTGTTCTTTCCCTACCCCTGCTCCAATCATTGACTCGCCCGGGCATGCATGTTCACTTGAACCTCCCTATATTGTCGTGACGATTCATATCCCAAGTGAGGATCGAGAGCATAGTTTCGACTTTGTAGTAGATGTCCCTTCCCATCTTAAGGATGAGGACACTACTATTATCGATGACATGCGGCTCAAGGATCTTCCATTTATAAATAAACAATTTGATAAATCCCCCGTTGAGACTTATGGAGAGCCACTTGAGGAATTCATTCTTTTTGGCGAGCCACTTGCGGAGTTTTTATTTTTGGAGACGTTCCGTCGACCTCGTTGTCACACTCTTGTGTCCTTGTCCCACACATCCTTTTAGAACATCACATTCACAGTGAATTTACATACGTACCTCATGGTGAGCTCCCTGATGTGTCACATTCCCTTAGCGAACATGTCACGTCCGGTACGCTTCACCTGCATCATCGTTTATATGAGGGCTCTTTAGATATTTTTGGGATCTACGTTGGTACTCGTCGCATTTATCACGGATCATATGTCTTACTACTCGCACTTATAGAGACAATTTGCACATTATATTAGCACATCTTATTACTGATGTATTTGATGCTCATTGGAATGTTCATTGCGCCCACGATGAATTCTTCTATGACCCACTTTTTGAACCTCCTGATCGCGTACCTATCTTAGGAGTTACTTCTAGTACCTAAAATCTCTGGTTTACTGAGTTGGTTGTGTTTGTAGTTCATATTTTACATTTGTTGTATGTTCATTTACAATTAGTACATGGTTCATCTGTGTTGCATGATTCACATATGTTGTGTGTTTTGCATCATTTGCATGAAATACATACATTAATCTGGAAGAAAGCTGCTAGCAATATTAAATTATATAAGGAATGAGCAGATATGCACAAACGTGAGCAACATTTTCAGGTGTGCGAGCATGTCACGGTCGGACTTTGCAAGGAAGGGCTCCCAAAAAGAGTCGCTACTAAATTACAACTTAAGTGAATGAGTCCTTATAGGGTTATAAAGGAAGTTGTGACAAATACCTACGAGATTGATTTTCCTGCTGATATGGGTATTCATCATGTATTTAATACAAAACAAATGGCAAATTACTTTAGTCTCTCAAGCATAGGGACCTATACCTTGAGCCTCCTCTAACACCCCCCAATTACAACTTGACACTTCCCCTAATCACCCTATACGGGCACCCGCGGACTTCCCTGCACCCCCTATGATTCCACTAGTTCTTCTAGATCCACCAGCACGAGAAGTGAGAGTTGAGTGCAGTATTAATATTGTGATGGACGAGTGTACCACCACTACAGACGATCATTCTTGCATATTTTGTGTACTTAAGTGGACACCTCACCGTTGGCAATACTTGGATATCTACGATGGAGCTTGATAGGCTTACCGCTGATCTTCGACTACAGCTTATTCATTTTCATTCCTCAAAAATGAATGTTTTTCAGTTGAGTGGAATTGATGGGGATCGGTCGCATGATCGTGTTCGATGGAGGAGATCGGTCCACCACTCGGCGAGACCCGTTTTTGTATTTTTGGCGGAGATGCATTAATCGGAAAGGAAATGCGAGACCGCGAGCATATCCGGAGCATCGTTTTTCATTTAATATGTATTTTATTTTATTTATTTTGGCATGTATTTAGTGTTTTAGGACACCGAGCTTAATGGGCGATCAGAGCCATTCACGCCAGGTGCCCAACTGTCCCCTCTCGTTATAAATAGGGGATAGTGGCGGGTGTTCTCATTTTCGGCCATTGCTTGTATTGTGAGAGAAATCGGGACCGACAATCATTTGTGGTGCAACGACACGAACCTGGGATGCGAAGACTAGGTTTATTTTGCAACAGCCACCCCAATCCTTCGTTTCCCCACCGCAAACAACATCCCCATCCTCGAATATTAACTGCCCCTCTTATTCCTCTATCGTGGATCCTCCAGTAAAAAATCATAGCCTCCATCCAGCAACCTCCCAACACGCCTACCACCTGCCCTATTCCTTCCAGTCACCACCACAACACCTGAACACTTCATGCACCGCTTCTCAGCAGCAATTCCATATTAGCCCCGTATTCTCAGTGAAGAAAATCAGCTCTTTCTCTAATTCCAGTAGCCAAAGTGAATTCTGAAAGCAGAACCAACCTGATTTCACCCGTCCGGCACTGATTCTTATTGCTTTGTAAGGTATTATTGTATTGTGTTTTAATTGTTTCATTATTGAATATTGGAAAAGACATCATATCTGTCTTTGAATTTAGCTCGTTACGAAGTTGTTTGCACTTTTCTTTTAAATCCTATAAAATTTATTCGTGCAAGTTGTGGTGAAACACTTTGTGCGTAGAGAACATGTTATTGCTTGTATATTTAAATATGTTGGCGAACGTTGTGTTGAATTTCTAGCTAATATAATTTTATTTTGCTTAAGTTTTTATTTTCCAGAATAATTAGCATGCACGCATTATTTAGATTGGGCTTAACCGCATTCATTCTGCATATCCACTTAGATTTGCATTATCGTGTCGACACAGTTATTTCTCATGTGCACGTAGGGTTCCATTAGCGTGTCGGCACAGTCATTTTCACATAAGCATGTTCTGTGTCACATCAGTTCTACCAAAGCAACAAGTCTCGGTTTTTAAGACAATGTTGCACTAACTTCTAAGGTTGGACATCGAGTTCAAGAATCCCTCTGACATAATTACGCAAAAATCTTGGCATGGATTTGTGTAAGGATCCTACATATGTATAATACCATCGAAGGAGTAGATCATTGTCGAATGCTAAAGGAAGAACATCCTAAGATAACAACTCCCTCGGTGGAGGAGGGTGTAGAGCTACGGAGGTTCCATCCACTTTCATTAAACAGCTCTTGAGGGAGGGAGATGACGAGTAGACAAGCAAGAGGAATTTGCTTCAACTATGATGAAGTGTAAATATGTGTGCACTATTGTAAGAAACCATCTTTTCTCGAAGTCTAAAACATCATGGAAGTAGAGGACATGACCCAGGAAGACCAAGAGAATACTCTGCAGGCCATTAAAGGTATCTATACCCCAAAAATCATGTAAATCAAGGCTAGCATCATTGAACAACCCACATTGGCATTGGTCGATTTGGAAAGCACACTAAACTCATTATGACACATGTTGATACAACTAAATGTGGTGAATGGTAAAAATGTTTGAAGTAACAATTTACAACTGAGCAAAACTAAAAGTTGTTAGATCAACTTTAGCGTTGATCATTATGTCGTACCGTTGGAGGGGTTCAATATGGTCCTAGGTGTAATGTGATTTTGGGAAAATCGTGTGGGATTTTGCATCCATCACTGTGATGTTTTCAACTTTTCAATGGGAAGGAAGAATGCAACATGGTTTAATGCAAGGCACGTCCAATCAATGCAAGGAGGGTTGCCACCTCGCATCCGAAAACATCACTGTGTTGAAAGAGAACAATGTCCTCGTTCACCGAGGCCACGAAAACATTGCAATCGCCTCTTACCAGAAAGTGTCTACCCAGAGTTTTGTGACCCCTTCGCTTCTATGGGTGTAAAGTGAAACTCGCCAGCATCATATGAATTTGCGGCACCGCTAAAACAAATTGAATTTCAAGGCTCCCGTAAGCACATCTAACCTCAATACCACTGATTTCAAGATATTGTGGTTCTCGCCAAATCTGCATCGTGTCGCATGCAGCTTACTGCTCTCGCAAGCACTTCATTTGTTCTTGCAGACATTTTATCACGCTAGTCGACTGGCTTTATAAGGTATACTTGTATATAACAAGTTCTCATTATCATACCGCTTGGTCAGCCTTTTTTCCAAGTAACTGTCCGCGGGCAAGTCCCCCTACTAGTATAAATAAGGGATGAATAATATCTTAAGGGACCACTGGTATCCGACCCCTAGAACTCGAATAGTACTCGCTCCCATGGAAACAGTGTTTGTGACCTCAATTTGCAATCAAATTTTTAATCAATAAAATCATGCACAACTAAAGTTTGTGTTGTGTGAAATCTTCTCTTGTCATCTCCGAGTCGTTTGCAACCACCATCTGTGAGACTGTGACCCAAAGTACACACTCATTTCCTCCTATTTAACGTGAAGAGTGGGACCACGACACTTTTTTCACCCAATAAAACTAACACACAACCTTCAGATCTTTGGTTGCAGTTGATCAAGTTATAATGGTTGCGAAAGATGCATCTGAGAAACTTCTTGAACACTCTTGCGAGAACTCGGTTATGGCATCCAAGCTGTCGCAAAACCTAAGTATCAGTAATGTCAATGTTCACAAGTTGTTCAAGTGACCCAGAATGTTCTAGTGGGGAACAAACCGCATGGGAAACCATTTTCAAATGACAACATTGACCAACACACCGATTCCACCATTTGATACCATCACCAAATATCCCATGATAACTGAAAAACCATTGAAACCACAAACATAATTAGGAAAAGAAAACGATTAGCACCTTACCAAGGAGAACAGAAAAAACCGCTACGGACAACCGAAACACATTATACCCATCCAATACCTGTATTGTAGAAAAATGGTAAAAAAACAACCAACAATAAATAAAAAACCACCGATTTACC